>CM026210.1:23279489-23589489 GCA_014839995.1 Xenentodon cancila | reverse complement strand
CAATCTAAAACATGAAATAAAGATAAACGCAATCCAGTCAGATTAGACCACTTTTGGTTGGCTCTATGCTGGTGGATGCAGGTATTTATCAAAAATGAGATGAAGAGAAAAAGGAAAAGAAAGGAGACGCGGAGAAAATGTGAGAGAAAGAAAAAGACACTCCAAGCAGACGCTGCCAAATGTGCAAAACTAACTGGGATGATGCTGAATCAGAGGAGAAAGTGGAACCTGTGGTAAACGGTGCTGAGCGGCGCTGCTTAAGAACACTGAACGCATTCAACCCAGTCATGTGAGCTGTACATGGCAGTTTGTGATAAACAAACTGTTTACATAGTTTTGGTGATTAGATAACACGTAAATAAATTACTGTTTGACAGTTTGCTTCATTACATTAATGAACTCAAGTGAAAGAGTTTAACATTGACAGTGTTGCCACCAGGAGAACGGTGGATCACATGTTCCTCACCGGTTAAAACTATCATTTAACATAGTTCTGTTACGTCTTCCTGAACTAAATGTTCTAATTGTAAATGAGAAGATTTTTTCAAATAAGTCGCTCTGGAGTTCACAGGCCTTCTTTTGTCTTTTTGAGTTTATAATTTATTCAGCATATTGTAGGAAAACTGGGATAGTATCTATCTATCTATCTATCTATCTATCTATCTATCTATCTATCTATCTATCTATCTATCTATCTATCTATCTATCTATCTATCTATCTATCTATCTATCTATCTATCTATCTATCTATCTATCTATCTATCTATCTATCTATCTATCTATCTATTTGAAGTACAACTTTGGAGACAGAATAATCATTTCTCATGGTTATACTTTCTTGTTTCCTTTCCAATTAAACACAAAGGAACCCATAGGAGGATGAATTCTGCTTTAAGAGTCATTACTTTGGTGGATTGTAAATTTGTTAATAATGTGTAAATAAATCATTTTTTTTATGGCAGTATCACATATGTCCACTCTGATTCCTACAAATTAATTCCATCGCATTATTGATTTTAGGGAGTAAATTAGTTGATATACATATTAAAGGGTGTACAAAGATAGGTGATGTGCATGATTGTTTTGTTCAAGTCCACCTCTGGAAGGAGGTGCCTGACCAGACAGGACCATGCCCACAGTATCAAAATATCAGTCAATCAAAATTAGCTGTGGTTACCAGCTCTTTCAGCCGAACCCTGCCAAAAAAGCTGTCAGCAGACATTTACTAATTATATGTGCCAAATATGTCGTTTCAGATGTTGACTCCATGGTGAAATCAAACATTACTATTGCTTTTAGCCAACATTGGGTTAGTACAAACTGCCGATTGCTTAGGTATGTTTGGTTGCATGACGATAGTGGATGAGAAAATGATAATGGCTAGGTATTGTCTGAGCTGACTGTCAATCAATCATATTAAAATAATTGTATTTCTTTATAAGATTTTCCTGATGACACAAAAAAATGAATCCCTCTCAGAGTTTCTTTTAACCAGGCTGTAAATATGTTTATTTCTTCTCTAAAGTTGGACATTTTACCATAGAAATCAATGGATATAAATTCGGTTTTGGACCCTGCCTCTAGTGGCTAATCAAAGAACTGCAACAAATCTTACCTTGCGTGAAACTCAACCCAGAAGATGGTTGGCGGTTTGGTTAAAGTGAAAGCAGTTAAAGAGAGGATGAAAAATTAAAAGGCAGTTGTCCTGGGACCCCTTATGATGATAAAAGATTCCTGTTTTCCCTTGTCTGGATGTGGCTCAATGGGCCCCCCCTCTGGAGCTAAGCTTGGGGTTGGGGCTTGTTGGTAAGCGCCTGGTGGCCGGGTCTGCACTCATGGTGTCTGGGGATGCAGAACGTCACCTCCTGGTGGCGATGGAGCCTAAGCTCCAACTAGTTATAGTCAGACTTATCTAAACACATGGCTTGGGCTTTGGAACTGGTCCCCTTGAGTTGGGTTGGACTCTGTTCCACTCTGGAGTTGCCCAAGGTGAGAGGCACTGCGCAGGGTAGGCGTACTTGCCCTGAGTGGGTCTGGGTGGACCATGTTTTGCACCTCCACTGTTGAGGCGGTTGACCAGAGTTGTGGCCATAAGGAATTAATGACTCAGTGAGGATTGGACTCTGCCCAGGCTGCCCTTCGTCACCAGTTATGTTTATTATTTTTATGGACACAATTTTTAGATATAACCGAAGGGTGAAAGAGGTCTGGTTTGGTGAAGAATCCATAGTATATCTCTGTCTCTGTTATGCTAACAAACGTTTATGTACCAAAATAGGGAGAGTGATAGCCTAGTGGTTACAGTGGTGGGCTTGGGGCCTGGAGGAGCCAGGTCTAAGTCTCTGGGCTGGCAACAATCACAATGAGCAAGGCCCTTACCCCCGGGCGCTGGGACAGTAGCCCACTTGGTGAATGGGTTAAATGGGTTAGTGATGGGTTAAAAGCAGAGGTCCAATTTCTGGGTGTATCGTGAGATACATACTGACAAGAATGGAAATGAAAAAAAAATAAGTTCTGTTTTTCTGATATATCAAATACATCATGCAATGAAAATGCCATTTAATTACTTAAAATTAAACACTGCAATTTTCTGGATATTTGTTTTTAGATTATGTAACCCGTTGTAGAGTACCTATGATAAAAGTTACAGACTTATATATGCTTTGCAAAGGGGGAAAACCTGCGTAGTGTATCAAATACTTGTTCTCCCAACTGTATGTGTTTTATGTAAGATTGGAAATAATGGCCTATAACAAGAATTTTATTTATTTTTTGATAATGATGAAGATGGAGTTTCTGAAGGAGTACATCATAGGAACAGCCAGGTTTGGACATCTCAGAGATAATGTAATAGAAACTAGACTGTAATGATTTGGACACAAAGAGGAGGGATAGTGAATACACTGGTTGATGCTGAACATGGAGCTGCCAAGCAGTAGAAAAAAAGGGGATGGCCAAAGAGGAGATGCAGAAGACAGGATAAGATGGAAACAGGGGATCGGCTGTAGGGAACTCTAAAGGGGAAAGCCAAAAGAAGATGTTGAAAAATATCACTGTGTATATAAACATTTTCAGTGCCTCTGAGAGGGCTGCAATGTAGAGATTATCTCATTGTCTACTTCTGTTTTGAAAAAATTATGACACAAGTGTCATGTCTTCGCAGTGGCTTAAGTGCTCTCTTGGTAGTGCTTAGTGGTGCTCTTGGATGAAAGTTTTATTTTCATTTAGCCATTTCCAGCTCTCACTAAAATTATGACACAGTTCAGTGAAACAAATTGTTATAATTCCTACAAAAGGCAATCGGCGTTTATGGGCAATTCACTGACAAAAGTGGTCACAAAGACTCTGGAACTTGTGGGGTCCTTGTTTGCATGAGTCCAACCAACAGATGATGTTCCCGTGAGCTATACCATCTAAGAACTACACAAGTTTCATTAAACCTGTGTAGTTTATTTCACAATTTAATTCACCAATACGTTATCAGTCCCAAAAAGGGAAATTATGTAATATTAAAGTTCACAGGTATGCACCCCAATTCAAGCAAGACTTGATGTTTTTTTTCCAACTGTGGAAATCTGTGTGCAAACTTGAAATTGAAAAACATAATTAAGTGTAAGATCAGCATAAAGTCTCTGTATGAGTGAGCAACAGTGTGGATGGGTTGTCTCTGTTATTCATCTCTATGTGTCCCTGTAAAGGATGGCTGACCTGTCAAGAGTGGACTCCACCTTAAACAGAGCAGGATGATGAATGGATGATTGACAGAAAATATTTTAAAGGAGCATAAACGAAAAACAAAATGTATCAGAAATCGTGTCCAATTAATGCACAATGACATAAGAGCATGTGGCCTGCATAACAGACAATGAATGACAAGCCGGAAAACCAATTGAGCCGGTAAAAATCTGCAAAGTCTGCACTCAACCAGAACTGCTTGGTTAGTATGTGAAGTTACAGTGTAAAAAGAAGCAGTATGAATGCAGTGTCCATCTCATGAAGCTTTTTAGGTATGGCAAAACTTTACTACCATGGATACCACTGGTTAGGTACGGGGTCACATTGACAAAGATGTATGTAATGTATCCATAGCAACAGGTTCTCCTCTCATACTCTTGTTAGTTTTATTCATATTAAGAGTTTTTTTTCAGCTGTAGTTTTAGCAGAAGCAACCAATGCGATTAAGTTAGGTAATGAATAGAGATCTCAGAAAAATGTGTTGCCATTTAGGAACAAAGAGCATAATGAATTGAATCTTTGGTGTGACTCATCTATAATTTTAATGTGTGCATGCAGAGATCGAATTTGGCAGTGAACAGAATTTGCATATGAATGAAGAAATGTACACAGTATGAAAGTAACAAGCACAGCGCTGTTGTAATTTACACCTTGTTTTGCCCATAGAAAGATCTTTCTTGATTACCTAAGTAACTTAATTTGTACAACAGGTGGAGCAAATAACAGTTAAGACAATGTTCACAGAGAGGGGCTGAAATGCCCTGAAGACACATGACACATACAGTAAACTGCCTGGAAGTCACAGTAAAAGGACTGATGAGGATCAAAGGTGGTCTGCAGAACAAGTAAATGTCTCCATGTTTCACGATTTTAGACAGGAGGACATTTCATTTGAGATGGGTTCACCGCGATAAGCTGTCGGTTACTGGGAAAGCCTCCAGTGAAATGGTGTTCTCCGACAGGTGCAGTTTAGTCATGATGCGCTCTGGTGCATTCATTCTTCAGGACCTTCCTGCAAATAACTATTGATTACCAATGACTCCCGGGACAGAACGTTCATCACAAACATGTTTGATCATCTAGTAATTACATTAAGTTATGTCATTAAATAAAATATTAATATTAGGAAGGATTTTGTGATGTTCTAAATAATTGTCTATTGTAATTCAAATAATAGCTTATTTGTTCAGTCATAACTAAATAAATGGAGGGATGTCAACATTATAAAATTATAAAAACATAACTATTCTGGTGCTGCATACATGAAATGCACATGTATATTGACAACAGGTTCTCTTGTGAAAAAAATATTTTAGGTTCATAATTTCTGAAAAGATATAAAAGTCAAAAATATAACATTCCTTTGTTTTCACTGTATAATATTGTATTGCCCCAACTTCGTTTGTTGTTATTATAATTTATGTCAGAATCATTCTTTTTCTTAAAGAAGGTGCCAGCCACTTCTGCTCTGCAGCAGGCTCGTAGGTAGTTGTTGGAGTTGTCGCCTCGGCAATGTACGTCCATATCCTTGTGCACATTCAGTTTTGTGGAAAGATAAACTTACTAACATGTATCTAGCTGCATTATGTTAATTAAATGAAATGGGCTCGCATTCATAACGATAAGTCATGATTACTAAATCAGAATCAACTTAATATGCCCGGATTTGGGCTTAAAATGGCCAAACAACTTGCGTCCTTTATGGTTTCAGGATTATTCTCCCTGAATGGGAAGCCTAAGTGGGCCAAATATGTGGGGATCATGAGGAATGGAAGTGGACTAAACAGGCATGGGCTAACAAATGGGTAAATTATTTGGGTCGCACATAATTTTCAATTTTTAACATATACCCCTTTTAGCTCATATCGGGCCCTTATGTAAATACTGGCTGGAGAAGAAGAAAACTAGAGCATCTTGTGCCTTGACTGCTTTGTTCAACATTAATCACCAAAGACTGCATTGTGTTTGTTTGACTGGGACATTTGTTTTTCACGTAGACTAAGTATTAGCAAAGAAAAATGCTGTGATTGTGCTCCTGGCATACAATTTACAATTACAGGAGAAACAACTGGATGAAATGATTGTAGAATAAAAATGAACCTGTATGGTTCTTGTAATCTTTTCCCCACAAAGACGTAACAATGATACAGACCAACATCTCTAAAACAATAAATGGCATTCATTTTCAAACTTCAGATGTGGGATATGGCCAGTTGGCTTTGGAAAAGCTGAAGATGTCATGTTAGTTGGCTTGAATTATCTTCCTTTATTGTCTAAGAATCACTTAAAAGATAGTGTGTGTTACACGTGCAGGATTTTCTTCTTTTTTGTTTTACAGTGAATAGTTTAAGTCAAACTGCCACCTCACAGCTTCCTGTTCTCGTCATAATCAACAGTCATCACCTCACTTTTAAAGGAAAGGCAACACTAGGCAGTTCTGTGCAGGTTCTGCAGGGTTCCTCTGTTGTGGTTTCAAAACAAACATCTTTCAACAAACCTTCACTGTGACTGTAGCGAGAGCTAGTGGAGGTTTTTGAAGAGGAAAATTTAAATTGACTTCCCAAATTGTCCATTTTTTCACATTATGGCACATCAGGTACCAAACAACATAACATGCTGAACTTGATACAAATGTCACTTAATGTATGAATTCCTTTCAAATATGATTGTTTTGGGACGTTTGTATCAGTTGATTGTTTCAGTGTACGTTCCCCACGGCGGAGCCGTTGCTAAATGCAGGCAGTTGCACGAGGTTTCTCAGGTTTGTCTTGATGGTTTGATGCGATGGCCAGTTCTTTTGGGACCTTAACTGCAAATTGAATTGATGAGAAACTCACAAATCCATGTCACTTCAGGCATTAATTACAATGACGAAAGGATTGTGAGGTAATCTGTGTATCAGTTGTTCTTTTGAGTTTCAATTGACAATCAAAAATAGAAAATTAAAAAGTGACTGCTTATTTGGTTATTTGTCTTTGAATCAGATACCAAAAAATAAAAAAATGTCTGATATTACATACTTTTTAAATTTAGACTCTATGGACCAACATGCCACAGGACCAAATTTAATTTTAAAATTTAGCAGTTTGGGTTTACGTGACTCAGAAATTGTTCGGCCTGTGAAAGTGAGGGTAAAATAGTGACACCATAGCAGCGCTGGAACCACACACCAATTTGATTATGGTGTGACCAACAGGCTGAAATTTCCTGCGCTGCAGCAGATGGAAATCCTGCAGAGCTCGGAAATGCAGTGCACAAATAGAAAGAACAAATGGTTCACAGATTTGTGTTTGCTCCAGATGACTCTTGATCGTTCAGCTTTTGTCCACTCTGGTTTTGAACCAGTAACAAAAATGATCAGAGCAATAAAAGAAATGCTTTTATTTGACCCAGAGACTTGGGGCCACATGAGTCAAGCGTAGTTTTTCACTGTAGGGGATTTTAGCATCTATTATATGTTCAATTTTATCTTAGCTTTGATAACATATATTTCCATGACTATTGCTTCATTAATCTTGACGTGCATGTATGTATATTTTTGTTTTCAAGGTTGACTTTTGAGGTTTTTGTCACGGAAATATTGGTCTTAAGCCGTTCTGTGATCTACAGTTAGTGCCGATTCATATTTTGTCTCTGATAATTTTGGCTCTGCTGTCACACAGCTGCAATGATCTATCTTGATAAACATTTAGCGTTTAATCTTAATCATTCTTGAGTTGTTCAAATTACTATGCATTTTATTTTTTTATGTCACTTCAGCATCGAGGCTGCTGATGTACGCTTTGCCCCGCTCACATCCAAATGATGTATTACATTTACTGAACTTAGACAATCTGTCTTGTCTTTATTCTTGATAACTTAATGCGCTCAGTTTCAGCCCAGATAGTCACCCAGGTGGTTAAAACATATAATACAGAGGTGTTAATAGTTTTTCCACAACAGTTATAAATCACTTTGATTAACAACTCTGGTTGTTTTCAAATGTGTTATATAGTGGCAGAACTGATCATTTGGCTTTGAGCATTCCTCTACAAGTATCAAGTAGATTGTTTTGTTCTGAGTTCTCAGTCCTCCTTGCTGTCGTGTTCTGTGCTTTGGTTCAACATCTTTTGCTTCTTTCCAATCATGAGATGAGAATTTGCACGTCAAAGTCATGTCTCTGCATGGAGCATAGAGCTGAAGACAGATTGGGCTTAGCCAACCATGTAGCATGAAAAATAGGAAAGGGGATGACATAGCAAGTGAGGCTTATTCCAAATATAAAAAAATCCATGTTGTCAATTGTAAATGTGAACAGACCTATTAAAATCGGAGAAGTCTTGAGAAGTGGGCCGCGCTTTAACTGTCTGGAGTAAGTTTGATCCTACGTAACCGCTGGATGTACTGCCCTGATTTCCACAGTGGGTAGATAACGCATGAGCCACTGGAACACGCCCACCATATGTCAATCACAGGTAGTTTTGGCTAAGCACCACCTTCAGCTCCCTGTTGAAATATCTCCAGATATCTCAGATTACGGCAGAATATTCAATTCAATTAATTCATTTCAGTTTAATTAAGTTCAATTAATTCAATTCAGTTTTATTCAATTCAGTTTCATTCAATTCAATTCAATTTAATTCAATAAACTTTACTAGTCCCAGAGGGGCAATTTAAAAGACACAGTGAAGCAGCATGAAAGAAGGCATCATGATTTAAAGTAAATAAAAAAAAAAAAGAGTCTTTAGGAGTTGAGGAGCAGAATGGCTTTGGGGACGAAGGTGGCCCTCCTCCTTTGGGTCCTGCAGCCAGGACAGTGGAGCCATTGTCTGGAAGGAGCAACTCAAAGGCTAAGTCGAGTGGATGTGAAGAGTCTTTAGGTGCTTACATAGTTGCGTTTCTTTGCAGAACATTTCTCCCCTTTGCTGGTCATGGTGCATGTATGTATACTGGCGTTCTGTAACATTTCCGTAAAAGTGGGCCATTAATTTCCCTCCATTGGCCTTTAAATACGGGTCTTCCTCACCAGCTGCAACCGTCCGGGTCTTCCTCACCAGCTGCAAGTGTCCGGGTCTTCCTCACCAGCTGCAAGTGTCCGGGTCTTCCTCACCAGCTGCAAGTGTCCAGTGCCAGTGTGCGGGTCTTCCTCACCTTCTGCAAGTGTCCGGGTCTTCCACACCAGCTGCAAGTGTCTGGGTCTTCCTCACCAGCTGCAAGTGTCCGGTGCCAGTGTGCGGGTCTTCCTCACCAGCTGCAAGTGTCCGGGTCTTCCTCACCAGCTACAAGTGTCCAGGTCTTCCCCATCTCCTGCAACTGTCCGGAACTTCCTCACCAACTGCTGTTTCATTTGTGAGCGGGTTTTATCTCTGAGTGCTGTTCATCCTTGGAGTGAAGGCAGCTCCTCTGTTCATATGACTATGGTTGGCACATGTCCAACGTGACCAGAAAGTTGTTAAATTCTCACACTTCTCACTCAGTTACATAATGATGGGACACCCTAACATACACAGCCGGTCTCTCCTTTTTCACACCTTTTAGTCTACCCCGGGTGCCAGAAAAAAGAGGTGATCTAATTTCACGCCTTTCCAGAAAGTGGCTCTTACATACAGGCATCGTGACGGCAAAAGGAGGGAATGTTCCAAAAAGGAAATGCCAGTGTGTTCGCACCTTTACTTTATCCTAGCTGCTAATCTGAGTGTTTGTTGGTCATAGATAAATAGAGAGATAAAGTTCTGACAAGCACTCCAATGATCTTAGAGGTGTTTTCTGTTCTGGAGATACTGTCTTTGGTGAAACTTCCTTAGAAGTGTTTCCTCTGTGTTGGAGAAGAATCCCAGTAGGTGATCAAATATGGTGCCAAGATGTTTGTACTCCTCAACTAGGTCCACTGTCTTCCCGTGGATGATGGTGGTGACCACAGCAGCCACATTCTTCTGCTTTTTGTAGAAGGTCACCACCATCTCCTCGGGTTTGCTGACATTCAGTTCCACACGTGAGTCTGTCTACAAAATCCTGCAGAATCTGGCTGTGGTTCTTTAAGGAGCTGGACAGCAAAGATGGGACAACTGTGTCATCAGTGTACTTCACCAGATGACATTTGGGCTGGGTGGACCTGCAGTCATCCTTATATGGGATGAAAAGCAGAGGAGACAGCACATAACCCTGTGGGGAGCCAGTTAAGGTCTAATGCAGTCCACAGCAGATGTTGTTGACCAGTACAAGGTGTGATCTGTCCGTTAGAAAGTCCAAGATCCAAAGGATTAACTAGTCATGCAGGTGAAAAAAGGGTGGAGAGTTTAGTACCAGGGTGTGGGGCAGCAGGGTGTTGAATGCTGACCTGTACCATTTAACATCTTCTTGCTGCTTTTAGCCGATGCCGGGTGCGTACTAACAGCTGGGTTCTTCGCTTAAGCGTGGTAACATGGCGATTACAGATGAGGAAGTGATAATGGCTAGCCATTGGCTGAGCCCACTGTCAGTCAGTTATATTGGGAAAAAGATTATTGCTATATATAAATTCTCCTGACGTGGTAAAAAAAACACTCATCAGCTGGGTGTGAAATCAAACAACTGAGACCAAATGATTTCTTGAACAAGGCTGTAATAGGTTTATTTCTGCTCTAAATTTGGACATTTTAACATGAGGGTCATTGAAGATGGACTTGCTTTTGGAGCCTAGACTGGCCTCTAATGGCCAGTCAAGGAACTGCAGCAAATCTCCCCGTGAGCCTCAGCCCAAAAGTTAGATGGTTGGTGCTTGGGTCAACAAAGGTCACAGTGACAACCCCACCCCCACCCTACAGCAGTGAATGTACAATGTTCATGCCCCTCCCAACCTCCGACTCCCAAACCGTCTCCCAAACCCCTCCCCCTGTTGTGGAGGAGTGTGCTGTGCTTGAACGGCTCTGCGATTGACATTCCACAACCACGCCCCCTGCTTCTGATTGGATGAGCTGAGACAGGAGTGGTGGGACTTGTAAACTGCATTGTGAGCCGCAGTTGGTGTCAATGGAATGGATTTGTCTCAAATTACATAATTTATGTAATATGGTCAGAAAATAGTAATGTTTAGCAAGTATGACAAAAATATACTTTTCAACTTCAGCTTTGTGTCGCCCCTGGAGGAAAAACAAATATTGACCATGGTTCTACTTTTCAGCTACTCTTCGATTCCAAACATGATTTAGTTGGGGTTGGTGGATGGTGAGCTAGTCTGTGTGAGTGGAAAAACAGCAGCACCAACTACTTGTGCTATGATTTGATCAGAACAAGGACGAGAATAAAAAAAGTCAACAAATCTTGGTAACGAATAAATTAGCTGCCTCCAGACTGCCGGAGATGGCTTGTTGGGGAGTTTCTTCGAGTTGTTTACACAGAACAATCGAGCACCAAAGGTCAACCGTAGAAGGCTCACTAATTTGAACCCCAGTCAGTCTGCAATCTCAGCTGAAACTGTTTATTTAGGTCCTACTTTCAGCATGATTGACAGCCAGGGGAGGTTTCTCTTTTTCTTTTCATTTTCCTTTTCAACCAAATGCTACAGTGATTTATATCACATGTACAGAGACAAGGCATCACAAGGCTTGCTGGACCATTCCAACCCGTCAGCCCCGTACTTTTAGTGACTGTTTTAGTAACTGTCAACAAACTTTATTTGTCCTTGGAAATGGTCCACACTATATATATATATATATATATATATATATATATATATATATATATATATATATATATATATATATATATATGTCTAGAAACGCTCCAACCAGAATTTGAGCCTTCTCGTTGTGAGTATTAAAGCTCATACCTCCCTCCCACTGACTATTAATATTATTATTACTATTATTTTTCATCTTAAAATAGATTGGTTGCCTGTACAGGCTGTACCGCTGCCTTTCATCTTTCATTTGCTGAGGGTAGACAGCTAGGACAGGCTCCAGCAAACCCCCTGTGATCCTGAATAGGATTGAAGTGGGTATAGATAATGGATGGATGTTCTTAAAATACAGGCACTTGCTCAAAGTGTGTTTGGTGGGTTACTCAGTCTCAAGCCCTATCCACAAAGCATTTTTCTCCATCCTTCATTCTCAAAAAAGAAGAAAAAATCCAGAAGCTCATTTATCTTGACAACCTAAAGGTGTACACTTGTCATGTCAGGTCTCCCCACTCCAAAACGTTCTGCACGTTTCTTCTCTGAAAAGACTGAGAGGTAATCTCATTACAGCTGTCTCGATCTTAATATACAGGTGAAGCAACTCAAGTCAGAGACGACGTATCTTCACATTATGCAGCAATGAATTTTCTGTCAAGGTTGTCTTTTCAACTTCTGATGGGTTTCTGCCAAAGCTGGTGCTGTTCTGTGTTGAGTAATGTTAGATCGTGTGCTGTACCAAGCCATTAACTCCATTTTAACGGTCTATCCAACACCAATACAAACAGCGCTTCTGGATATCTTCACCATGGAGGGAGTTTACCAAAAGATTTATTTTCAGGGACAAAAAAGCTTGTGTATAACTGTGGATGATGGAAAACATTAAAATGACAAAACGCATTTATACAGTTACCAAATGCTGGTTATAAAGTCCCACATATGATGTGATCTTAAACACTACATGGGTTGAAGTGAAAAAACAGTCACTGACGTGCATCCAGCTCCCAACGGTCAGCCATAAAAATAACAATGATTAGCATTTACGGAAAAATAAATCAGTAGATTAGTTTCAACTGTATAGCACTTTGCATACATAATAATGCAAGGTATAATGGATGGAGTATGATGTTCTTCAGCTGTAATGAAATCTGGCACTTGGGTGTATTGGAATACATTTTAGATAATGAATTTCCCTTGTGCATATTTCCGTTCTCAAACAGGGTGGAACTAGTCAAGGGGTGAAAAAGTCTACATAATCTGCAGTCACACTTTTCTTTTCATGTGGGTTGTGAAGCTGTCACACGTGTGCGTCACTGACAAACGAGAACTATAAAAGTTGATGCCTACCGTTTCTTTTTTGGTTTCTTTATGCTCTTTGCTTTCCCCACACCTACCCACATGATTTAATCAATCTCAGGCTGATTGTTTGGTGCCTACTCATTATTATTGCTTTCCACACTTTCTGGAAGATTTCAGGTTTATTCGTGCAAACAAGAGAAGGTCACAATGCGCATGTGTCGACTGAAAGGAAACACGAGGCTAATGAGTGCTCTGCCGCACGCAAACAGAGAGAAACTTTCATGAGGATACCATTTTACAAACAGGCCGTCACAACAGGCAACACACAGAGCTTTGCCACCAACTGCTGTCCCTGCAAATGCTGAATCAAACACTCCAACTCCTCCAAGGCGGCTCCCAGAAGACTAAAGCGATAAACGTTTTACCTTCAGGATCTTTTCAGTCAGTTTGTCCGTAAGGGGGTCTTCATTTTCCCTCCCGTGTGTGTGTGTGTGTGTGTGTGTGTGTGTGTGTGTGTGTGTGTGTGTGTGTGTGTGTGTGTGTGTGTGTGTGTGTGTGTGTGTGGCCAGGACATCCGTCTCAGACAGCACCATCTGTGCTCAGCAGTGTTGTTTGCTTATCCTCTGCCACCAGTGCAGCAGCAGCTGGCTGTTCACAGGTAAGCATGCAGTTACCATGTAGGAAAAGCTTATCGGGATCAGGAGGAAGAGAGGGATGTGCAGGAATCCATCTTTAGCACCAACTTCCACACTTTGCCCTCTGCTCATGCTGTCTACTTGTTTTTCTTTTTCGGTTCAGTTTTCTTCGCCCTTCCTCCCAGCACGTTCATATTCTCTATCGGGCCCTTTTCCCGTTATTGATTTTTAAAGCATTTTTCTACTCTGGCTTGGGTGCTGCGCTCCTTAAAGCATTTGTGCTGGTAATTCTGGCACTTTTCCGCATCTTTCACAAGGAGTAACCATGGCAATGGGAGAGCTATTTACATGTAGAAGGAACTAGTTGAGTGTTTCAAGGCTCAGGTGAGACAGAAACAACCCCATGGACTAAAAAGAAGAAAATAGATATACAGTATCTCCGCTCCCTCTGCATGAAAACAGATGCTTTAAAACAAGTGGTGGGAAACTGGAAACCCAAGTTCTATCAGGTCTAAAAGTTGCTGTGCTGCATTTTCCACCACCAAGCAATAGTAAAAACTAAATACAAGTAATGGATTAAATTTGTATTTACTTCATCAAAGAGAGGAAATTAAAAGGTGAGATATGTGGCTTCAGGCAATCCCCAGAGAGGATGGAAATAGGAAACTGTGTTACCTGGTGAGCCATCATGTATATACATCAGCGTTAATCACCTCAACAAAGGTAAGTCGGTTATAAAACGTAATTGGATCTGATGTTGAATGTCATCGTAGTCAAATGATGCTACAATGAAAGGACCGCGTACAAAACAAAGTTCATTCTGGCCAGGACATTTCATGGTTTGTGAGGAACTCAAGTGCAGAAGACCTAGAGGTCCTAACCGGGCCTCGGCACACGTAACGCGACACAAAGTACAAAACAGCGACAGCTCAGTGACGACGGCAGACATGGTGGTTTTTGACTTGATGAAGGAGAAGAACATGTTTGAAATGGAGGAGGAGAAAGATTAGTTGTTACTATTCGCAGTGGCTGAGGAGATGGAAGAAGAGGAGTGGCAGCACAAGCGTCTGCACCGCTGGAAAAGTGGGGATGACATTTCCACGTTTCCACATTTACCACGCCCATTTCAAATGTTCAGTCCACACCGGCGGAGTCCCCAGACGTGCTGCTCTCAGCTAATGGAGACGATGAGGAAGCCGAGCAGGAGTAAAACAACGTGCAAGGAGGAAGAATTTCAAGTCATTTCGTCTCTGAATTGTCTGGGAGAATGTGAACTCACTGTCACGTGAAATGGAAGATTTCAGAGCAATAATGAAGACAAATCAGGACTGTGAGGAATTAAATACTAATTAATTAAATACTAATGAAATAGTTTGCGTGCAGATGGCGTGATCCCAGACATGTGACTATGATGGAGCGTATCTGCACCTGGATATCGAGCCGCTGGCTGAGTTTCCATCCATGTTTCTACTGTCAGAGATCACCTGCTTCGGTGCTGCACGTCCCATCGTCAGATCCGTTTTTGCAACATTACAAACACAATACGTCCACGGGTTCACTGACATCTCTGGAGATGTCAAGCACAACTTTCTCTCCCTCTCTCTGCAACTATTTCAACTTTTCAACAGTTTGTTGACTAATTTTTCTTTCTATTTATCTATTTTCAGTTTATGCTGCAGCAATGTAATTTCCTGCAGAGGAATAATAAGGTATCATCCAGCTCTGTTCTATTCACTCTCCCTCCAAGGCCCCACATCTCTGTTTGGCATTTTACTGTCTACCCTCTTGCACCATTTTGTGTGCTCTGTTTCTGTATAATTATCTTTTCAAAGCCATCTCTTCCTCTGCCACAGTTTGTCTTCTCTACTCTCTTTCCCTCAACATCCACCCCTCTGAGTTGTCTCTCACATCTGGTAAAAGCATCTTTCAGAGCCTTGTTTTCCCCCCTGCCTCAATCTGCTCTGCTTCCTTCCCAGTCCAGATTCTCATCACCATTATCTTGGTCCCATTCGCCCTTACCGTCTCTGTAGGAGGACAGGGAACAGCCGGTGTGGAGCGCACGGGTGAAATAGCACCCAGTGATGAATACTGATCTTGTCCTGGCAGTTGCTGTCCCCAGTCGCTGTGCCACTGAGGCCTCCAGAGCACAGATGCCACCGTTCATTTATCACATGTAAATGGGAACAACAGTGAAGGTTTCTCGTGCCAAGGCTGAGAGAGCATAAAACAAAGCCGATGTACACCTCCATAACTCACCACCGCCCAGTACCGATATAATCACAGGTCAAGGTACAGAGAATTGGCAAAACTGAATAAATGCCAGGCTTATTAAGAAGAGTCCAGCTTTTCTTTATTGGAATGTCATGAGGGGAAAGCGACTTTGAAATTAAAGATTTAAGAATTTAAGAGGAAAAAAAACAAGATTATAATTTGCATGTAAAGCGAATGAACATCTTCAGACAGAAAAAGTCAATGTAACTATTAAGAAAATGTCAGACTCATGAAAATTTTAAATTAATTCAATTCAGTAATTATTTTAGTTGCAAAGGTGTAATTATATTGTTGCAGTAATTAAAAGGAGATAAGGACGATGAGAACAAAACCCATCAGTATAAAGTCAGTATAATAAATAAAAACTCATTGAGGAAGGTTGTTGTGGGTAGGAATGATCTACTGGTCGGTTTGGGGGCAAACCTGAAGAACCTGACTGATGCGACACTTCCTCAACAAATCCACTCTGCTGTACCATCCCATGGTAGACGCCCTCATACTGCCGAGGATGTCCAGTCCAGTCTGATGTCCAGACCCAGGTCTCTGTAATCCCCCACCACCTCCATCTCTTCTTCTGACAGGGTAGAAATGGTGTTCAGCTTTTTTCCTGGTCCTCCTAAAATCCCCAAACATTTCCTTTGTTTTGCTGACATTTAAGTCAAGATCATTTTTCCCACATAATCCCACAAAGCGGTCTGCCAGTTGTCTTCACTTAGCCTGCTGCTCACCACAGGTAATTTATCTTACTGAAGTGGATGTGATTTGTTGCTAGATAGTTAAAATTGTTTTCTGTGTTGGCTGATAAATCAGCGGATTCAAGTTTCATGTCCACACATGAAACTTAATTAAGCAGAAACAGCAGCTCCCTTTCCAACATGTTTTTACAGTTCTGTTCTCCCCAAGTGTGACCGACCGTCCTCCGACAAACACCCAACTGGAGACAAGATTTGGTTAAGACGAAATATACAATTTATTAAACAACCTTAACAAAAGTTCGACCGCAATCCGGCACTAGGTGAGGATGGCTGTCTCCAAAGACCCCCCCTCACAGCTCTCCCACATCTGTAGTTGGACCACCACCCATTTCTAAGGGACCCACATCCAGTCCTCCCACTAGGAACACCTGCTCAGGGCCCCCTACACACAACCAAAACCACCCCACACAGTGACCAAAAGTAAAAGCACACAAAGCAAGGGGGGGTATACCCGAGCAGGACACCCAGTACTGGGCTGGGGCTGAGGCTGAGTCCCTCCTACCCTTAAACGCCAAGTGGCTCAAAGCTACAGAAATACAGGGGAGGGGAGGAAAAAGGAGGGCAGCCACCTCAGCCAGGTCCAACACTCTCAGAGAAGAGTACTGCCGGTTAAACAGGCATTAAAAGATGGTCGAGCTCCAACAAAGTAAAAATTCACTAAAAACACTACTAATAAAACAAGATAAAACCGCAAAAACCAGTACAACAAAACCCACGTAACACAGGAAACAGCAAAACAAAACAAAAGAAACACAAAACAAAAACAGCAGTGGCAACTCTGCAAATAAAAAAAAAGTAAATAAGTTAGTTTTCCCTGGGACATACACATCATTACAGATTCATTTTACCTCTCATGTCCCAGGGTCATGCCCAAGCCAGGAAACCAAAGTCAAATTGGGATTCTCACAGCTGCTATTTATTAGCCTCATGAGCCAATCCCAACTCATGGGCCAGCTGTGGCCATCAAGGGTAGACTACCACATCCCATAAGGGACAATCTACCTCCCACAGTCCTACCTGTCACATTCTACCTCCCACAGTCCTACCTGTCACATTCTACCCCCCCTTTCGTTATCCGTGACCCACGGATAAAACTAACAAATCCTTCCTACTCAACACCATGGCCGAAAAACTGCAGTCATACACCCCTCTAAGCCCGCTACCTGGGAGTTCATAGCCCCATTTGCTCGCTCCAGCACCGACGCTGGGAGATGATGCACATTTCCATGTTGTCCTGCTGTGGTGCGCGTAGACCTCCTCGGACCTTCTACATCAGGCCCAGTTGGCCTCGCTGGGGCTTGGACCGGCGATGTAGGGTGGGCCCCGTGTTTCTGAGGTGCAGCATTGCCCAGACAGCCAATTTGAGCGGGGGTTTGTACCTGAGATGGTTCAGGTTGGCCTCCTATGGGTTCAAGCATGACCCATGCACCCTGGTCCTCACCACCACTAGATGGCCTTCTGGTTGCTTGGGGAACTTCCTGCATGTGAGGCAGCACCGAGGCTGGGTCCACATTGGCAGCCTTAATCATAGTTCGGTGCACTTGACGAGTCTTGCCCAGATCTTGAACAGGTGCAACTGAATACACAACTCCATCTGGTGCAGAGGCCCGTATTACTTTATATACCATAGGACTCCAGGCATCCTGGATCTTTGTACGACCCCGCATGGAACAGTCTCTCAGGTATACCAACTGCCCCTCTGCCAATGGATCACAGAGAGTTCGTTGGTCATGTCGGTCTTTGCGTCTTAGAGCGGCTGCCTGCAGACGTTCTCTGGCACCATGGAAGGCCACTGCAAGGCGCCGCTGATGTTCTCGCACCCAGTCGGTTACTTGCCCCTGTTCTGGCTCTTCTACCCTGCCCAAAAGAAAATCGACAGGCAGTTGAGGTTCTTGACCAAACATCAAGTAATGTGGTGACTCACTTGTAGACTGATGAATAGTTGTGTTGTAGCAGAACACCAACTGTGGTAAGTATTCTGGCCAGTGGCTTTTCCTCTCTGCTGGCAACGAGCGCAACAGGTCATGCATTGTCCGATTGAACCGCTCACACTGGCCATTTCCCTGAGGGTGGTATGGCGTGGTCCGGGATTTCTGGACTCCATACAGGTGGCACAGCTGGCTGACCACAGCATTTTCAAAGCTTCGTCCCTGATCTGAGTGGAGACGAGCAGGAACCCCAAAACGGAAGAACCACTCTGCTGGCCACAGTTGCTGCTTTCTGGTCCCTGGTAGGCACCGCCTGCGTGAACTTAGAAAACACATCTGTCATTATCAGGACCTGCTCTCTCCCATCAGTAGCTGGCTCCAGTAAGGTAAAGTCCACCGCCAGTATCTGGTTTGGGCAAGATGCCAACAAATGCCCCATAGGTGCACCAAGCTTGGGCTGACAGGTCTTGGCCAGGGTACATCGTATACAGTCTCTGCACCATTGTTTAATATCATTATTCATTCCCGGCCAATAACACCTCTGCCTTACTAGCTCAGTCGTACGTTCGATACCCTGGTGGCCATGGTCATCATGTAGCTGCTGCAAGACTTCTCCTTTGAGGCAGACAGGCAGCAGCAGTTGTGGGACATCCTCCCCTCCATCTGGCCGGTGGATCCTACGAAAAACTAAGCCATCCTTACTTATAATCTTGTCCCACTGTCGTAACAGTACCCGAACTGGTCCTGACAGCTTGTCCTGGGCACTGGAACTTGGGGGCTTCTGTGCCTTCCAGAATGCAAGAAACGCACCAATAGTCGGGTCTCCTTCCTGCAACGCTCGGAGGTCCTTTACCGCATGGGAGGGAAAGGCAGAGATGGACACCTGCGTTACCTGCGGCTCTTGTCGGACAGCGCGATATACGGCGACCGGAATGGCTACTCCTTCCAACGTTGGTCCAGTACTCATCCTTTCCATTACTTTGGGCGGCTGCCTGGACAGAGCATCTGCATTCTTGTTGGACCGCCCCGGTCGATATTTTATGTCGTAGCTGAATGCAGACAGCTCTGCCACCCAATGATGCTCAGTTGCCCCCAACTTGGCTGTTTCCAAGTGACTCAAAGGGTTGTTATCAGTCCATACGGTGCAATGTTGGCCCCACAAATACTCCCGAAACTTTTCAGTCATAGCCCATTTCATTCCAAGAAACTCTAATTTCATGGAACTATAGTTTTTCTCAGCCGGGCTGAGGCTACGACTGGCATAGGCAATTGGCCTTACCTTGCCATCCTGCTCCTGGGACAAGACTGCTCCAAGGCCCGTATGGCTAGCATCCACCTCCAAAATAAACGGAAGGTTAAAATTGGCAAATGCCAGGGTAGGTGCACTCACCAGTCTCCTCCTAAGCTCATTGAAGGCTGCCTCACATGCAGTACTCCAGGCACTGTCCAGTGATGGTCTTTTCCCTTTTCTGCCTGCCAAGTCAGCAACCAGGCGATGTAAAGGTGCAGCCAGCTTCGAGAACCCCTCCACGAACCGCCTGTAGTAACTAGCAAACCCCAGGAATGACCGCAGCTCTGAAACAGTTGTGGGGTGTGGCCAGTTGGCCACGACTGACACCTTCGATGGATCTGTTGACACTCCTTCGAGGGAGACCAGATGGCCAAGGTAACGAACCTCCTTCTTAAAAAGACAACACTTTTCTAACTTAACTTTTAACCCTTCTTTCTGAAGACGGCTCAGCACCCGGTCTAGACGATTTAAGTGGTCCTCCACACTTGAAGAAAACACGATAATGTCATCCAGGTATAGTAGGAGAGATTGACAATGCTCGGCCCCAAACATCCTCTCCATCAGCCGCTGAAAGGTACCTGGTGCGTTGCACAAGCCAAAGGGCATCCGGTTGAACTCAAACAGTCCAAATGGAGTACAAAATGCCGTCTTTGGGCGATCATTCTCTGTCACCGATACTTGATTGTATCCGCTAGCCAGATCAAGCGTGGAAAACCATCTGGCACCAAAAAGTGCATCCAAAGATTCCTCGATACGGGGAAGAGGGAAGGCATCCCTCCTAGTCTTGCGGTTAAGCTGCCGGTAATCGACGCACATCCGGAGGGACCCATCCTTCTTTCTCACCAGCACGATCGGAGAGGCATAGGGGCTACTACTTTCCCGGATAACCTGGCTATCCAACAACTGTCTCAGATGGGCCTTAACTTCCTCATAATCAGAGGGGGGCAAGCGCCTATATCGCTGCCTAACCGGCTTATCATCGAGAAGTGGAATGTCATGCGAAATCAGGTTAGTACAACCAATATCACCTTCTGATGCAGAGAAAACTGTCTCGTGCCTTAACAGAAATGCCCTCACTTGTTCCTGTTCGGCCTCTGACAGCTCAGACAGGTCAAGATCTCGCAACTGCTGGCCAATACTATTCCCCTGATCACCATGGGCTTCAATGGAGGCAGTAAGCCCAGTCTCCTCTGGAACCTGGGAAATCTCTGCTGGAAGCCCCTGAACGGTAGCTGAGAATAGGCGACCTATAATACTGCGGGGGTACAGTTTAGCCTGGGTAAGTGCCATGTTAACAACTGGAATAAAAGCTGTCCCATTCTCCACATTAACCAAACAAGGTGAAACCAGGAGACCATCTGGTAATGGGTTATCAGCGGGTTCCAGCAAAACAGCAGAGACCTTGGCAAGGTGTGACGTGCAAGTGGCTGCTACTAGTTTAACGGTGCCTCCCGGTATTAGGATGGGCCTGCGGCCTCTGACTTTAGCCAGCCCTGTTTCGGTTGGGTGACGCCGGGCTTGGTGACAATATTGTAAGGCTTGCTGCCATGGGGGTGAAGCATGCACTACTGGTGGGAGGTCAAACAAAGAAGGACCATGCTGACCAAAGAGCACATCATAGCACTGATTAATTATATTCATCCCCAAAACACCAGGCACCGCAGAAGAAGGCTGGCCTGGGGGATCTTTGACCACCAGCCACCCACGCTGAGGGATTACCTTACCCAGTACCTCAACTGTAAACTCTGCGTAGCCTGTATAGGGAATGTCTAATCCATTAGCTGCACGCAGGTGCAACCAATGACAGTGCTGAAGATCATTCTTAAAATACTTTAAGAAGAAGCTCTCCACCATAGTAGACACCATCGAACCTGTATCTAGCAAACAAGTAACAATTACCCCTCCCACTCTAACAGCTACCTTAGGGCACTGTGCAACAAGAGAGGTCGGATTAGGGTCAACCAAGTTCTCACTCTCAGAGCCAGTAAGGTCCCGATCCAACATGTGGCTCTGCATGCTGGAGGGAACTAGTTTCCCGCAACCTGGGAATTAGAACCACTATCCACCTGCTGTGGGGATAGGGTAGAAGGGCTCTGAGCATGCACACGTTCATTATCACATTCCCAGGCGTAGTGACCCGATTGCTGGCATCTCCTACAAATGATGGCTGCACGGCCAGGCCGTGGTACTCTCTGTAATGTCGCCATAGCATCAGTCAGCTTACTAATCTGATCTTGTTGCTTTAAGACCATGGCACGCAACTCCACCAGCTCAGGGTCACTGACGCTGACTACAGGGGGAGAGGGGCTAGGCTTCATCTTCGACCCTTGGATAGCACAAATAGAAGGGAGTGGATAACTGCTATGTCGACCCTCCCTTGGCCTACCTTCACACTCCCACTGAATCGCTACAGTCCGTGCCTCCCACATAGACATTTGAGGAGTTAAACGTGTCAGCCTTTTTAACTCTCTACGAAGGTCTGAATCCAACACATGTTCAATGAACTGGTCACGCAGTAACTTGTCTGATTGTGGCACAGACTCAGGAGAGATCTGCATAATCTTATCCATAACAGAAAATAGGGCATGGGAATACTCTTGAAGGGATTCCCCCTCCTGTTGTGTCCTAGAAAAAAAGCGTTCCTGCAAAGCTACATAGGAACTTGAACACCCATATAGCTCCTTCAGGATATTTATAACCTTTTCTGGATCCTCTCTCTCAATTCGGGGCCTATACCGTATCTCTTCTTTAGCCTCACCGTCTAAATGGTCATAGATGAAATACGCCTTATCAAGAGCACCTAGGCGTCTAGCACGTACACAAGCCTCAACTTCCTCCACCCAGTCATCAATACCCACACCCACTGTCCCCCGGAACACAGGACACTTTCGCTCCCTTGGGAGATACATCAATCTGTCCAACAGAGCCGGGGCCGCTGGGTCAACAGAGTGTCTGGGGTTAGCAGAACCGGCAGGAGCGTGCTGCTGCAGCAGGCGATCATTGGCCGCCTGAAGCTGTCGAACCTGGTCTCTTAACTGCTCCACTTCGTCGGCCATTACTGCAATGAGGCGTCTCGGAGCTGACGATATAGCACCCTCTTCAGGTCCTTTGGTGTGCCCACTGCTGTTTTGCTTTATATAAAAAAATAAAAGCCAAATACAAGTCTCCAATTAAATAGAGGTGATCCTGCCAGCAACGCCACTTTGTGACCGACCGTCCTCCGACAAACACCCAACTGGAGACAAGATTTGGTTAAGACGAAATATACAATTTATTAAACAACCTTAACAAAAGTTCGACCGCAATCCGGCACTAGGTGAGGATGGCTGTCTCCAAAGACCCCCCCTCACAGCTCTCCCACATCTGTAGTTGGACCACCACCCATCTCCAAGGGACCCACGTCCAGTCCTCCCACTAGGAACACCTGCTCAGGGCCCCCTACACACAACCAAAACCACCCCACACAGTGACCAAAAGTAAAGGCACACAAAACAAGGGGGGGGGGTATACCCGAGCAGGACACCCAGTACTGGGCCCTCCTACCCTTAAACGCCAAGTGGCTCAAAGCTACAGGAATACAGGGGAGGAAAAAGGAGGACAGCCACCTCAGCCAGGTCCAACACTCTCAGAGAAGAGTACCGCCGGTTAAACAGACATTAAAAGATGGTCGAGCTCCAACAAAGTAAAAATTCACTAAAAACACTACTAATAAAAACAAGATAAAACCGCAAAAAAAACCAGTACAACAAAACCCACGTAACACAGGAAACAACAAAACAAAACAAAAGAAAACAAACACAAAACAAAACAAGACAAAACAGCAGTGGCAACTCTCTCATGTCCCAGGGTCATGCCCAAGCCAGGAAACCAAAGTCCAATTGGGATTCTCACAGCTGCTATTTATTAGCCTCATGAGCCAATCCCAACTCATGGGCCAGCTGTGGCCATCAAGGGTAGACTACCACATCCCATAAGGGACAATCTACCTCCCACAGTCCTACCTGTCACATTCTACCTCCTACAGTCCTACCTGTCACACAAGCGCCAACCATCTAACTTCTGGGTTGAATCCCGTGCAGAGGTAGGATTCGTTGCAGTTCTTCGACTGGCCACTGGAGGCTGGTTTCAAAAGCGAGTCAGTCTAAAATGTCCAACTTTAGAGCAGAAATGAACATATTTACAGAATGGTTCAAAAACCCGTATAGGTCTGTATCGTTTAATTTCACATCCATGACAGCTCTGAGGGAGGTTTTTGTACCACGTCAGGAACATTCTTATAAAGCAATACAATTATTTCTAGTATCATGGATTGACAGTCGTCTCAAGCAATGAAAACCCACTATCACTTCCTCGTCTGTAATCATCATGCTACCAAGCTTAGTGAAGCAGTTTGTTCTTCCATCGCAGGGCCACAAACAAAGACAGACAAACAACCATAGACACTCACGTCTACGGGCAATTTAGAATAACCAATCAACCAAACATGCATGTTTTTGGACTGTGGGAGGAAGCCGGAGTACCCGCAGGGAACCCACGCAAGCACGGGGAGAACATGCAAACTCCAAACAGAAAGACCAGCCGGGCCGGGGATTCAAACCAGGAACCTTCTTGCTGTGAGGCAGCAGTGCTGACCACTAATCCACCATGCTGCCTCAGTTTGTACTTACGCAGCAGTAGTTTTTTATGTCACCATTGAATCAACCTTTCTTCAGAAACCAATGAGTCATGTGACTGAGTCTTTATCCATTGTTTTTACAGTCTATAGTTCATAGCAGCACGTGTTAGGGGCGGAGTCAGCTACTTGATTTGACTCCACCCCTCTCCTGTCCTCTGTGGAGTTTGCGCCTTTTGAAACTGGTGTTATATTTTTTGCACCGTCCATTTGAAAGGAAGAGTGAATGCTAAACGTTAACTTTGGTCAGGGTGAAGATGGGGAGGCTGGATAATTTTGATCTGGGTCTGTGATGTCACAGAACAACTCACTGGATGCTAAAAACTACAGGGTTGTGTTCTGTCAGGTATTCTGATTTAGTATTTATTCCAGACACCAAAATATAAGCTCTCAAACTCAGAAAAAAAAGATTTTTCTTTCCATAATATGCAACATTTATTATTGTTATCTTTTATGGATCAGGAAAACATCTGGCATGTGCACAGAGGTTGTACAAAAACCACCCATTTTAACAAAGTTATATTAATGTTACATCATTACAATCAAGCTGTTGAAGCCTCTGGCACTTTGAAATAAAACAACAAACATTTTAAATGTAGGTACCACAAAACTATTTCTTTTTATACAAAAAACATTAGCATTACAGTGCAATGTCATCATACATGGAGCTTGCACTCCTCTCAAAAGACTGAATTTCCAGTGATATATTTAATATAGTTTAAATATATATATATAGTTTTTATGTTTTTGTTTTTTTAAACCAACACAATGAATTTCAAATGAATCAGTCAAGGTGTGATCAAAATGTAGACTCAACTTTATTTTAAGTGGCTTCACAAAAATATGGCATCTACAATTTGGGAATTGCACCCTTTTTGAGTTAATTGCCTACATTCTCAATGGCTTAAAAGTATTTGGTGATTTGGAAAAATAGCGGTTAATTGTCCAGGTGTGGCTCAGTCCCATATTACTTTAAGACAAACTAAGCAGATAAAAGCTTTGAGTTGGTATTTGGCAGCTGTTTCACTTGAGCTACTAATATGAAGTCCAAAGGGATCTCAGCGCAAGTGAAGGAAACCGTCACTGAGCTGAAAACACAACTTAAAGCTATATGAGAGAAAATCGTAGATGTTTTGGTACATTCCTAAAATGTAAGAAAGCACAGGCTCAATGACATCAAAAGGCCTGAAAAAATACTGAAGACAACTACAGTGGAAATTGCCAAATCATTCCCGCTGAGAATAATAAAAAAAGCTTCAAACTGTTAGCAAGAGTCAGGAATACTCTGGAGAAGGTTAGAGAGTTATTGCCAAAATTGTACAATCAAAAGATGCCTTCATGAATGTAAATAGAGAGAGTTTACAATAAGGTGCAAAGCACTATGAGAAGGTGAAAGTAAATATGAACTTGTCTCAGAATGACAGTAAGAGAAAAGCATGGAGAAGGAAAGAAATGGTTCATGATCCGAAGAAGACCAAATCATGTGTCAAACGTGGTGGAGGCGGTGTTATGGTATGGGCGAGTACGGCTGTCAGTGGAACAGGCTCGCTGGTGTTTATTGATGATGTGACTGCTGACAGAGGTATCTAGATGAATTCTGAGGAGGACAGGGCTATAATCTCTTCGAGCAATCAAACAAAATGTCACTAATTTGAGAAGACAACACTTTGCAGTGCAGATTGTTGATAAGCATAAACATACTGAGAAAGCAACTAAAAAAATTCTGCAATGACCAGTTCACCTGATCTAGAGCCAGCAGAGCATCTTTTCAGTGACTAAACACGAAGCTGAAGTCAGAAAGGCCCACAAAAAACAGCAACTGAAGGCGACTGCAGAGAAGGTCTGGTAAAGCGTCTTCAGGGAAGAAGCTCCGATTCTGGTGACATCTTTGCCATCCAGACTTCAGGTGGTCTGACTACAAAGGATTTTCATTCTAGTTATCCAAATTGTGTTTATATTTACAAATATATCATTTTGTCCAAATACTTCTGAGCCTGTGAAAATGACAACAATGCCTTAAACGGCAATGTCATATTTTTGTGAAACCTCTTAAATCCCATCTTGATTGTTTTATTTTGAGTTCATAGCTGTGGTGTATAAAAGCAAAGAGAAAAGAAGCCCATCAGTCTGCATCCTTCTGGGCCTAATAGTAGAGCATAAAAAAGAAGCCTGCATAGTAAAAAATGACTGCTCCATTAAACAAACAAACAAATAAATAAAAAGTAGAAACGATTTTCAGAGATGTGGCCTTTAACAGACACTTCCTCCTGCAGGTTCCCTGGGTAGTGTGGGGCTTCTGCTAATGTTAAAAAAGAGCAGCGTCAGGGGCAGAAGTACTAACATGATTGAGGTTCCTGTCCAATTAACTGGAGACCTCTTAAATGGCTGGAGAGCAGAAGAGGTCATTATCCGGAAATGCTCGAAAGAAACCCATTAGGGCTTTCCAAAGCTGGGCACATGACTCTTCCACTTTGGTTTCACATGTTTCCAATAAAACAACACCGAGGTTTTACAAGCCGGTACAACCTGATGTGGCGTATGTTTGTTTTGATATTTAAAGCTCTGGGCAAATGAATTACTATACCTTGAAAAAGTGAAGGTAAACTCTGCGATTTACAATAAAATCAGGGGGCTTAGCTCCTCAAAGGTTTATTTTTTTTTTTAATGCTTTTGCTGCAAGTTCGTCAAAGGCTGAGAAATAAAAGGTTTTAGTTTTCCAACCCACCCCAGTTTTCATAAAGCTTTTAAAACTAAGGGTTAGATAGTAACGGATCAAACTGATTGAATGTGAGGAGCGCGTCATGCGTCTGTGAACTCAGTGGTCTAAGCACATTATCACAGATTCGATGCTGTGAGCTGTGGTGCGTAGACTAAGCTATGGACTCACTGTAACCTTTTACATTGGGCTAAACCGAAAGAAAAAACACCCCAGAATAAATCAATGTTTTCCAAATCCTGGGAGCTGCACACAAAATAGATCAAAGAAATATTGACTTTCGTGTTAGTCCTGCAAAAGACACTGTGAATTAAACAAAGTGCAAATGTTTCCCCGAGCGGCAGAGACACCAACGGTAACGTCCACGCATGCAGGTGTATGTAGGAGTGTGCTACTGGATTTCACTATGAGGATTGGTCTTTCATGCACAGCCGCAAGTCTAATCACATTCTGACCATGAACATCGCAGCAGCGTCCCCTGTATTAGTGCGCCGCCCCATCAGCCCATTCGAAATCAAGCATCATTCTGATGAGCACTAATGTCGAGAAAAAGGTCTATTTATGAAAGTTTCTTTTATAAATCTTGGCTATGAAAATGTGATTTAAAAGGACATTTGGTAAATGTGAGACTATGAGCATGAATGTAAATGTGAGCGCGAGTTACAATATTTATCACTGCACCTACACAGGATGCAGCTTTTACCATTAATACTGTTTGAACTTTCATTTCCAAATTAAAATAGGTGTGTTTGAAACAACTAGACCTGCAGCCTGTCCTCTCTGTCTGACCCGGCAGATACAAAGGAGGCGTTGGTACAGCTGAGCACAGACACAATAATGGCATTTTGCACTGATCGCATCCGCTGTCAAGATGTTTAACACCGTCAGTGCAGAACAAAGGAATCCATCTATGTGGGTCAGTTTTCGATCCCTGCTTTTTTCCTGTTTCTGGGATCAGAAAGCTTGAACGTGTCCCAGGTCTCATAGACAAAGAGTCCAGGTTCTTGCTGGACAAGACACCAGTCAATCAAGTCAAGTCGGTGTTTATTGTCATTTCAACCAAATACAAAGTTACTCCAGAACCTCAATGTTGCACAGAAAAGAGGTTTTATAAAAGCACAAGACTTTATGGAAAGAAAAGCAGTACAAAGCAAAGTAGAAGAGTACAATAAAGTACAGCCAGAGAGCAGGACAAGACAAGACACGGTGCAGCTGACGATCACAGCAGTAACAGTACTGGAGTGTGCAAATGCACTAGTTTGGCAGGTAACACAAGTAATGTCTTGTTTTTGGTTTTTTTCCTTGTTAATTTAGTATGTTAATGCATATTCATTTGTACCTGTTGGGTCTAAAACACTTCCCACTTTAGGATACTGAAGCTTATACCAGTTTATAAACCTGCCATTCTGCTATTAAGGACACCAAGCAGTGAAGGGTTCGAATTTTGTCTCATTTCTTCTTCAAACCCGTCCTAAGCTGTGCAAAAGCAAGGCGTTGTTGTCACTGACTTTTCTCAGCCATGTTTTTAAAATGTGTGCAGAATCTGGTTTTACATTGTTGGAAAATATATGAACATCCTAGAAAAACACTTGGCCTTGAAGGCAGCATGTGTTCCTTACTACACCAAATCCTCATCACAATCACCTGCTGACATTACCTGTTTGATAAAACATCAATATTTTGTTCCCCTCCTTACTAGCACTTGTGTGACCCATACCTATGTTTTTTTTTGTTTTTTAATGTGTGGAAAGAAAAAAATAAACAATAAAGTGACAACGACATTACTTGTCAAGATGAAATAACGTGGGTTCATTCTGTCGGCGTAGTCAGAGGAAATGGCACGTTCATGTGCTCATCTGTGTGTTCATGTGCTCATCTGTGTGTTCATGTGCTCATCTGTGTGTTCATGTGCTCATCTGTGTGTTCATGTGCTCGTCTGAGTTAGGATGAACAGGCTGAATCAAATCGTCTTGCTTGGCTTTCGCTATAATACAGCAGCACACATCACGTTAATGATGATCGTTCCAAATTGCTCGTCTGCCTGTTTATTGTCATCTTCCTTCGTCTTCCTCTCCGTTTGTCACATCACAAGATGAGAAGTAAGAAGAAAATACAAGAAGCCGCTACAGTAAAAAGAACAAAGTGTGCCGTACTTACAGTCACACAAATGTTCAACATGCAGCTCCTATGACGCTGTAGATAATATACGTATTTGTTCTTTTGAATGTAAAGGCTGGGAATTGTGGGTTTTTATTTCATATTTCCTGCTCTCTCTCCTCATTCACAATTATGTTATGATTTATGTCTCTCCCCTGGCATGAATAGCCATATTTAACGGCTGTCTTTATAAACAGTAAGAACACCTCCTGCGGCGTACTTTAAATTAAACAGATTTTCAAGTTACACTAGAGATTGAATATAAAATGACTCACATATTCATGTGCCGCCTCCCGCCTTGTTTCTCCCCAGTACTTCGCTGGGTCCCGAGTCGACTGCAGGGAGATTCGAATCCCTCAGGACATTTTCTTTACCAAGTTTTGTCTTTTTTTTGTTTTTAACTTAAGAACTTTGCTGCAATACTCTACAACTTTTTAAATCCCTTTAGCGAGTCATTGTTCTGCTTCAGCACTTAGCAACAAATCTGGCAATAATTTACAAACTTTAGCTGCTTTCTGGTGAGTAAAGTCTCTACCGCTTCCCTGCAGTTGGGATTTCTCCAGGGAGGCAGAAATGCTTTCAGAGGCAGTTGAAAAGCAGGAAGCATAAAGGTCAGACTGGTGGCACTCTCCGAATTTAGGAACCTCCTGTTTAGAGTCCGGGAGCAAGACGATGGTGATGATTTAGCAGTAAAATGTAATTAAAGTAAAACAATACGGTACAGGTTTGGTCTCTTGATGGTATTTTAGTAAACAGGGCATTATTAAAACTGAATATGATGAAGGTGGGGCCTAATTTAAATGATCAATGTACACTTTGTGTATTTTCAAAACTTTGTTTTGTTTTCTTTTTCACTGTTGTTCTATTCATGCAGCACCTTTCTGCATTATCATTCACGTGCGTGCATGAGCAGCACAATCACAGTATTTACTTACATTCCACCACTACTAAAATCACAACACAAAGGCCATCCGTCCGGTTTTCTATCAGCATGAATTTAATCTAATTTTGTCAAACATGTTAATAGTTTTATGAGATCCCAAAGACGTCATGGCCATGCGTTGTAGAGACTCCCACTGTGGTTACCAAGCAGGTCGTGCATGCTGTGTACAGCAGGTAATATGACACGGAAGTAGATAAAACACTGAAGGTGAGACATTTTACCATTTCAGGGAAAATATAAGCTCATTTGAAATATGATGGCAGCAACTCTTCTCAAAAAGTCACGGTCAACTGAAAAAGTAAACTGTACCAAAAAAAAGAAACAGATCTTCTTGCAACTAATTTGTTAAATTGGCAACAGCTCAACAAAGAAAAAGCATTTTAGGGAGACCCACAGAAGTAAAGACGGGGACGACGTCACCTGTCTGTGAACAAACGTCTACCAATGTCAGTGTCAGGATAAAGCTTCCCAGCATAAAATTCAGACATTTAATATCTCATCATCTACGGTACGCATCATTGTAAAAAAAAATTTAAATCTGACAATTTGGAGAAATCTCTGTGCGCATGGAACAGGCAAAACAGGCATGATTCTGTAAACACGCCCAGATATGACTGAACAGAGTTAGATGCAGAATCCATAAAATCAGGTTAAAAATAATACTAAAAAAGGCCCTGGATAGACTGGCGACCTGTCCAGGGTGGACCCCTGCCTTTCGCCTGATATGCGTCGGGATAGGCTCCGACAGACCCCCGTGACCCGGAAACGGTTACAGCGGGTATAGATAATGGATGGATGGATGAATAATACTAAAAAAAAAGAACAATTATTCAGACTTGCCACTGTCAGTCACTACAGACCTCCAAAACTTCATGTGGGCTTCAGATTAGCTCAAGAACAGTGCACAGAGAGCTTCATGAATGGGTTTCCATGGCCGCGCAGCTGCATCTAAGTCAAACATCACTGGACTCTGGAGCAGTGGAGACATGTTCTCTGGAGTGACGAATGCTGCTTCTCCATCTGCCAATCTGATGGAGCAGTCTGGGTTTGGTGGTTGCCAGGACAACAGTACTTGTTTGACTGCATTGTTCCAAGTGTAAAGTTTGGTGGAGGGGGGTTATGGTGTGGGGTTGTTCTTCAGGAGCTGGACTTGGCCTCTTAGGTCCAGTTAAAGGAACTTCCAGACAGCCTTCCCAGAAGAGTTGAAGCTGTTATAGCTGAAAAGGGTGGACTGATGTCATATTGAACCGTATGGATCAGGAATGGGAGGTCACTGAAGTTCATATGTGAGTCAATACAGGTGAGTGAATACTTTTGGCCATATAGTGTACGTAAAATAATGCTCATGGCTTGGAAAGTTATCCGGTCATGATGATTGTGAGCATGTTGGCATATCCAGCTTTCCCCTCAAACTCCACCGCTTCAGTCTTGAAATGGACTGGTGAGCTTATTCTGAATCAAAGGCAATACGCATTTTGATTCTCTATTGCATCCTGATAACTGTTACAGATGACTGAATAGAAAAGGTTGCGTAATGTTGTTGTCCTTATACATGTGCAGTTTATACTGTGATGTTGCTAGTTTTGCTCAAGTGTTTCCATTTAACACCTTCAATGTAGTCTGCAATGTACACATGCAGAGAAGAGCTAACTGCTGAGATGATGCTGAGACAATTACTCTGCAAGCGAGTGGTGTATAAAAAAATGTGCATTAGCTCATGTGATGGCTTATTTGCAGAGCTCCAGCAGCTTTTGGGACTCAAACAACCACTTTATTCATTTATACCTCATTCCAGGTGAATGGTATGGCTCCAAGCAGTACTCACTGAGCTTTTAAAGAACATAAGTTATAGCTCATAACAAGCAAGTCACTTGTAATTGTGGTACATAACAGTGATGAGCAACAGAGGCTCATAGTTTTCCCACCTTTTCATTCCTATCCTCATCTCTCACAGCGGAGCACCACTAGGCACATTGCCTTCTCACCTAATTATCTCTCATTAGTGGCTTCAGTAATTACAGGTCCTTTTACAGCTCCATCTCCTCTGTCTGACCTAGGAGCGTTATTCAATTAGGTTTGCTTCGCAGCTCTGCCGGCTCCTCTCTCACAGCTAAGCCACACTGTCACCTTAATAGCCAAGCATAACCTGGCAGCAGGTGGACCTCACAGACAGCGTCCAAAGAAGGATACGAGTGTCTCTGCAGCTAAGCTTCCTGCATTTCAAATGATGTGCACGTCGATGAGAAGTGACAACAAGATAGTTTGAGGAGGTGTCTTCTTTCAGTCAGGAGAACGGTAACCTTTTACATCATTTCTGAGAGCAGCACATCATGAAAATACATAGCAGACAAACTATCTATTAAAGCACATCTTCCAGTCATACTTATATAGACATTGATATGGAAAGTCTCCAGTATCTGAGTGACAGAAAAGGCATGTATTATGCAAGATTTCATCAAACATAAGTAGGAGGAAAAAGACTGAAACAGCAGCCATTACGTTCTTCAGGTACAAGCAAAGTCAGAATCTCGAGGTAGAAATTGAAGTGGAGAGAAGGCAACAGAAGCGGTCTCAAAGCACTGAGGAAGCATCACGAGGTCTCCTCTGCTCAAGCTGATCATTTATCTCTCACTCCACCTCAGTGCCAAATCAGTCACCCTAATTAACAGGGAGCAAGAAACACCGATCGAAACTGCATAGAAGACAATTAACCCCTTATTTTCTCAAATGTCCCTACTAAGGTACGATTGAAATTGATTGAGATTACCTTTTGTTGGCTAATTGCAGCCCTCAGTAAGGTGAAGGAGGGTTGACTGTAGGAATGTGTGTTATCTGAAATCAGCAACAACGATGCCGGTTGCAGATTTACTAACTGTTACTGCTGTGGGACATTCCTGCTAAAGAATGAATTTCATGGAATACCTGCTCAATGGCGGTGTACAGGAAAGGCACGGGTTTCGTTATTTTATGCATCGTATATCCCCCAAGCATGTCATTGTTGCAAGCATCAACTGTATTAAAAGAACTGGACAAACCCTCTGTGATGTCACCAACAGGTTTTATTGAGGAATGCTTTTAAAGTCTCTTTTTCTTTATACTCATTCTATATTCATTCTGATCAACTCTGCACAAAATGACATCTGAAGAGTGTTTCTAAAGCTGAAACAAGAACTAGCTGTTCTTGGGACTCACTGGAACCCACAGTCCCCCGGTTGGGTTACACCTGTTACAGTCAGGCGAGCCTTATGGCATCAGGGGTGGAGTGACTATTACCGTTTTTAGATTAGACCCCGTTATTTTCCCTGGATGAAGAATGCGTGGTTAACATCTGCTGGGCAATGTCATTGCCTCCCCAGTGCCTGAAGCCAAGTTGAAGGCAGAGTGACACGCTCGGGCCTGTAGAAGGATGTGTTTTCTCTACATCAACAGGATGAAGTCCGCTCTCAGATAGATGTAGTTTTCATCTGAGTAAAAGCTGTGGAACAGCGGCGGTGCAGAATAGTCCGGTGCCACAGGTAGATGGTGGTGTGGAGTGGTGTGCTGTGGTGCAGGAGCATGTGCATATCCAATCACGTTCTGCAAGAGAGCGGATTGGGACTGCCAGTGCTGCTGCATGTCACAGAATGGTGCCCAACACCGACATTTGTTCAGCCCGCTCCCGTCTGTCGACCTCCCTGCCTCTTGATCTGCATTCAGCACCTCTCTCTGAATACCGTCTTCTCTAGCCACCTGGCTCTCATAACATATGCGGTCTTTACCCTCATCCTCCTGATCCATGGCCCACATTCATTCTTTTATCTCTTCAGGGATAACCTGTGCCTTTGTCATCTGGGTTGCACTCAGGTTACGTCATCATCAAATCCCACCTTGGACGCGCCACCCCACCTCATTCTGTTTACATTAGACCTGACCTGCGATTAGGTGTACCGTCAGAAGCGAGTTATTATTACACTTCATGTAAAAAGGACAGGCAACACGCTAGATTTGGGTATTAAACACAGGTATCTGCCGATGTAAAAGGGCCGACTCATTCAACCAATCCACACCGGAGGAGCTGCAGCGCTGACTGTCACAAAATCTCCTTTTGTTTATGTCGTTTATGGAGTTCAGACATAGTTAATGTGTTATATCTCATGTGAAATGGAGCTGATAAATGTTGAGCAGCAATAATTTTTATTCACATTGCAACAATCTATCATTCTACCTGGCTTGAAAATGACAAAGAGGTAGTAATGGCAGGAAACGCTGAGCAGATCAACCACATCTGCTGTAGTTTGCATGGATCTGATAACGTTTTAGGACAAGTGCACTGTGGTGATGAGTATCGCCTCTGCTGAGCTGTAGGGGAAGATGTGGAGCAGAGGTTCAGGGAAGAGTGCAAAGGAGGGGCTTACTGTCACAAAATCTCCAGATGTTTGTTTTTTTTCTCTACTTAGCAGCATGCTGGGACTCGGGATAGGAGAAGACCTACCACAAGAGTGTTGCTCTTGAAAATGAGCTACTTCAATGTGATGCTCAAAGGCCAAAGGAAAGGAAATCCAATCGTCTTGATTCAAGCATCTAAAGGATTATCTGACCTGGATGACTGCGTCTACAGCAGCGTCCTGCTTCTTTGAAATGACTTCTGCTGGTGTGTTCATGCTCAGTTTGCTGGAGTCCCTGTTGCAGCGTAGCAAGAACAGCTAGGAATCATGCGCTCGAGCATGAGCACCCCAGCAGACAGCCACCTCAGTGAAGTGACTTTTATCTTCTTGTGTGTTTTTCGAGAGCAACACACAACGACGCATTTGTGGTAGGTCTTCCTCTACGTCCTAAATACAGGGAGAAAACCCATTAATAATCTGGAGCAGGTGATAATCAGTCTCTCTTTGACACTGATCCTCGAACCCCTGCAGCGTAGCAGGAATCACACACCGCCACGTGCCTGACGAGCTACGATGGCGGTAACAGCGTAGGGATCCTGCCCGTGGCAGACATAAGGCGCTTCAACACAGAAGCATAAGCCAGACTTTACTTATGTTCGGGCTCTTGCTTGGTAACGCTCTTATTTCTCTCCCGTCTTGTCTCTGCCACGATGCTACTCCATCGTTGATGTGTGACGTAATGCCAGAGTCTCTGCAACCTTCTTAAAAGAAGACTGGCACGTAAGAAAAAATTACTTTGGGAGGTTTTTCATGTACGGACTGCAGACAACAATCAAATACCTCTTCAAATGACCTCTTCAGAATATTTTGACACAAAGGAAGAACTCTCCTTGCTGTTGCATTAAATAGGACTCAAGCAACCGGCCTCGAATGTTCATCCCAAATCATATGACTCAAGCACCAAAGTATAGTTGTTTTACTTTGTATTAGTTTGTGTTAGTTGTTTTAACACCCCTGAACCTAAAGTCCTTATTTTCTGTGTGCTCCTTCTAAGTGAAATGAATGCATACCTGAAAAGACAATTGTTTTGAAAATAATTAAAAAATGAACGTATGGAAGTTCAAAGGGAAGCCTGCTCTGTCAAAATTTTAATCAGTCATATACCTCTTTAAATGTTGGCTGACCTGAAAACTGAGTGTTTGACAGTTAATTCAATGTTCAACCTTTGAACATCGGGAAAAGCATAACGTGGGACCTCTAAACAGCATCACTGCTTTTAAATTGGCGGTGAACTGATAATGAATTGTGTTTTGGGGAATGTTTTTGATGCAGTGCTTGGGTTGCACTTCAGCCTTTTAACACCCACAGCAGATGGCTCAGAGACTGAGGTGAAAACAGTGCAAATTGGTGAAGATATTGCTTGTCTTTAGCTCATAAGAAACACTTTATATCCTGTAAGTGCAATTAAAACTCTGCAAATAGGATTTTGTTTGATTTTTTTTCTCTTTTTTTTTGTAACAGACACTTCAACAAGCCACAAAAGTGTGAAAGTGTTTCCTGCTGATGTAAATTGTCGTCATATTATAACATGTTAAAGATCTCTGATCCTAGAATTTTGGTATCACACCTCATTTAATGTTGTCCAAAACTACTTAGGCTTTCTTTCTCCCTGTTGAGTGTATGAATGGATGAAGTCCTCAGCTATTGTTATGTGAATGTGACCTATGTCTGAATGACTGCATGATGTCAGTTTAACAGATTGAGGCCGTTAATGTTATTCATCTCATGCGCCTATAATAAAGTGTTTCTCATCCCTCTACATCCTCAGGCACTTCAGGCATAGATAGACAGACAGACAGACAGACAGACAGACAGACAGACAGACAGACAGACAGACAGACAGACAGACAGACAGACAGACAGACAGACAGACAGACAGACAGACAGACAGACAGATAGATAGATAGATAGATAGATAGATAGATAGATAGATAGATAGATAGATAGATAGATAGATAGATAGATAGATAGATAGATAGATAGATAGATAGATAGATAGATAGATAGATAGATAGATAGATAGATAGATAGATAGATAGATAGATAGATAGATAGATAGATAGATAGATAGATAGATAGATAGATAGATAGATAGATAGATAGATAGATAGATAGATAGATAGATAGATAGATAGATAGATGGTCAGACAGAACTCAGCTTCCTCTTGGGAGGACGAGTTGGCGGGATTGAGGAGATCCTCAAAGTTGTCCATCTGCTGTCCAATGACATCATCATTTGAGGTCAACAGCACCGATTGCAGGCAGGAGTCGTTCTGTGTGCAGTTTGCATGTTCTCCTCATGTTGGAGTAGATTCCTTTCACAATCCAAAAAACATGTTTGTTCAACTAAATAAAAGCATCTATTAAATGTAATAAATAAAAAGTAGCCTCTCCATTCTATTGAATACCCTTTCAAAGACAATGTCTGTTTTTTTATTAGGCATGTTCTGTAAATTTTAATAAATTATTACTTAAGTCAGGTTTAATTTATTTAAGCGACCACTGTGGGTTTTTTTCTTCCTTTTTTTATGGAAGGATACCAACAAATTTATCCACAGATGTAGCTGGTAGCTGTGTTACAAAAGTTAATTTTCCAATTTCTCTTATTTCATCAGCAGCAGCAGTTTAGTGGAGTAGAAACACTTCCACATCCTCATGATTGTTTAAAAGACTCAAATCCAAAAATTAACTTCAAGGACAGGCGCAGGAAATACAAATGATCCTTTCAGCAACAGAGGAGAAAGGACAATTTCTTTTGACATCTATCTGTTGGCAAAGGTGATGACATCAAGTCTCAGGATTAGACTTAAAAATGTCATATGCAGGAACAGTATTATGCCTTATTCATAATAAAAAAACAATGCATTAAACGCCATCTGCCAATAAGAGATGCTGCCGTTTTAGGCCTGCCAAGCACTCAGCAAAGATTTTATGCTTCAGTCTTCAGAAGACAAGTGTTCATGTTCATGTTCATCATCACAGTAAGACGGATCAGCGGGAAAGCCATCAGTCAAACAGGCGTGGATTAACTCAGTCATAGAATATTCTAGTTCCCAGCAAGATAGCATCTTTTAATGCATAGTGACACAAAATTACCAAATTCTTTTACAGCGTGGACTTTTTGAAGTTGCTGGTCGTACAAAGATGCTCCATCCAAAGAGACACCACCGGTGTTGGAAGGCTGTGAGGTCATCCTCCAACCAGACATTTCTGTGTACGCGTGAATATTTAAATGTGTGCAGCTCACAGTGATTTTTCAGTTCAGCGGTAAGACAACAACATCTGCCCCAAATATGTGGGGTAAATACGCATGAAAATGTAATGTGACCGTGTGAGAACTTATCAAAACCATCAACTTTAATCAAACAACTTTAAATAGATAATGTTCAGATTAGTTTGAATCAAGTTACTTTGGTTGCTAATGTGCTGCCGCAGATGTTCGGTGTTCAGGCAGATGTTAACTGTGAGCACTTCCATCTGCAGCTATTAACGAGACGTTAACAAGATCACAACTAAGTGTTCCAGTGTTTAGTCTGGTGGCTTACTGTGGAGAAAACGGGATCGTACGATGTGAATGTGATCTGAAATGGTATAGAGGTGCCTGTAGAAGTGGGTCTGAACTTTTCTTCCGCATCTGTTTTGTTTCTCATTTCAGGAGAGATGAGTGAGTGGTCTGAAATCAGAGAATTCAGTAGATGAGTAAATCAGCAGCTTCGTCATCCCTCTATCCAGTTTTGTAAAAAGCCACCGTGACTCCTGTGAATGACCCATAAAATGTTTCCACGTCAGAAAATAACTGACCCATGCTTCAGCCTGATCCAGACAGAAACCACTTGAAAAAATAATCTGAATCCTGATCCAAATGAGGTCCAGAGGCATTTCACTCCCGTCATTTCACTCCAAACCAAAGAGAAAAATCCCAAAGAGCAAAACAAAGACGATAATTTAGTAAGTTTAAATGCTGTGGTTGAATCTAACACAAATATTTAACGTATATTAATTTTCAAAGTGTTGCTGGGTAATTTTTTATTGTAATGTAATGAAATGCAAAAATGTAATAAAAGTGCTGAGGCTCACTGTTTATCACCTGCTGCTCGCAGGAAAGCAATTAATTTTGGTTAAGATGCTGTTAATCATAAATTGTTTATTAAATGCACTTCAAAGGTGAGTTGATTTCCTGCCTCTGCTATCTAATCTAATCTGTAGGCAGACCAGGAGCGTTGCTGCTGCAAATTCCTTCTGTACCAGCACAGGTGCAACATTTCCACTCGGAGTAAGACGTCATCCCAGGAGCAGGGTGTGGAGGGCTTGGGGCTGCGACCACTGGAAGGACGTGGCGTTGTGACCTCATTATTTACAAAATCCTCGTAATGGCCCTGGTCACACTTTATTTTAATTGAACTTTGGCAGCAAACTCAAGCAGAAAATCAATACAATTTGTGTAGCTGTGTGGCTTTTGAAGGGCCTGGAAGGGTGCAGCTGCCTCTGCACTGACAAATAATGACACTGTTCCAACACAATGTTGCTTCGCGTTTGGAGCGAAATGAAAGGTGAGGTTCAGTTTCTCCGTCAGTTAAAAGCCCCAAACACAAAACAGATTTCATCTGTGACCATGTTTTATAAGAAATGTAATACCCCGTCTTTAGACCGCACTGCAACAGCAGAGGTATGCATGAGTGTACAGTAAAGGTCAGCTCAAAATAAATGTAATAAAGATTGTGTCTACGTGGTGTGGCTAAACATAATCATTTTATTTAAGTATTATCTAGAGCGATAGTTTATTTTCACTCTTTTGTTCTATTGGTTTCTAATATTAAAACTGTCTTCTTCTTTTATTTATTTTACATCATATTATCGATGATAACAACAAACAAACACTAAAAAAGGTTTGTAAAATAGTAGTCGAATTAGTCTGAATGTAATTACAGTTTGGAATAGTTCTCAGAAACTTGTTTCATTTCGACATAATGAGCAACAAACAGCCGAGCCCATCTGTTCTCCGCTACACTGGTACTTTCTGAAAATGCTGAAATGCATTCAAGTTTGAAGATGCCTGTGGGCAAACAGAGCAAGAGTGAAGAAAAGCAGCAAATGACAAACAGCATGGTATGATTACGCATATAAAAAAGAATAACAATGTTTAGATGATGCGAATGTGCCAGTTACAGTTGATAATTGGAGGCTTGACAATTAAAAATCATTATCAACCAGCGCTGTTGTGAGTTGAAAGAGAATGACTTTGAGCAAATATGTAGTAATAACCTGACTTCTTTTGTTCCCGCCACATGCACGATATGAAAAACAAAAGCAAAACAAAGAAGAGAAGTTCAGAGGTACAGAAAGACAAGACAACGGATTGAAGGGGGCTATTAACTTCAGAGAATGTGGCATGTAATTGGTGTTGAATATTTACCTATTTTCTCTCTTTGACAGTAAATCCACGAGCAGAGACATCAAACTGAAGAATATGCGGCCTTGAAACTCGCTGTTATGAGCCGTGGACAGAATTATCTGTAATCAGCACTAAAGAACAATTATCTAGAACCCTGCTCATAAAACGTTGGAATGCTGCGTAAAAAACAAATAAAAACAATCTCATTCAATGTTCCGTTTCATTCACAGTAGAACATTAAAACATCTGTTCAACTGTTGAAACTGAGAAGATGTAGTCTTAAAGAAAAACAAAGCAATGTTGAGTTTGATGGCAGCGGTCGGTCTTAAAGACGTTGGCACTGGGAAAGTTTAACGGGGTGTAGCAGCCACTCCTCTTTGACAACAGTCCAAGTGAATACGGAGGAGGCCGGTTGCTGGAGTTCAGGGAGACGTTCTGCTTATTTTCATCTCGTGATGAAATAAAGTCCTGCTTTTGTCATGGAGCAGCACATGATTTAGCATTATCTTGTTGAAATATTCAAGACATTTTAGTGTGATGGGAGCATATGTTTCCCTACAACTCAAATATACCGTTCAGCATCAACGTTTCCATTCCAGATGTGCCATCTATCCATTCCACAGGCACTAATCTACCCTCGAACCATGAAACACGAAGGCCTTCGACCCAAGGGCTGATAACAGCAGATAGCTGCTTTTGTTGTTGACGTTGATGGATCTCACACATACTTATGTAGAAATTATAACTCAATACCTGCAGAGGGAACAACAGCTATACTGTGAGGAAAAGGCATAGTTTCCCACTTCATCATTCCTCATCATTTCTGCGGTATCAGTTGAGCCTCAATACTATGTTGAGAAAAAGGGGTGTGGGAGGATGAGGGGAGCAACTTAAAATGAGATGCATTTAAGGTACAATTGTTCATGAGTTGTCCTGGGAGCTCCGCCCGGGGCTGTTGCTTGTAATTCACCAGCCTCACCGATCCCAGCAGAACCCACCACTTTACTGGGTTTTAAATATCATGGAACACAGATCAACCCCTCAGAGACTTCTGAGATGCCACGAGTGGTTAACAACACTTTTGCGAGTGTGTATTACACATAAATGTTGCATGTTTTCTTTTATTTTACCGAGATCCTCCAAATGTGCTGTTGCAGTTGTCTGAGAATAAAACTGCAAGAAGCCTGGGAAGAAACCTCCCAAGGACGTGGAAAGAACTTGGAAAAAGGAACCTCTAGGAAGATTAAGTGGATGAAAACAGTGCTATTCCCATGCCTTTGACTGGGAAATGAGTCCTCACTAAATACTATGATGAGATTTGTATGAGTCGTGTTGTTCCCAGGAATGAGGAGATGCCTTCAGAAATCTTTCCGTGTCGAAACTGTAGGTTCAATAACTCTTACATGCACCCGTGCACCCAGTCAGCGACTTTGTAAAGAATTGTAGGTTGAATGAAGGAGGCCAGAGCAAGAAAAAGCATCAAAAATGAATCTTTTAATGTGTTCAAAGAGTTTGCAACTATATATTTTCAAAAAAAAACTTCTGTCACATGGGGAATAAAAATGCAGTAAACCACACACACGTGGGTAATTATTAAGGTGCCATTAAAAATGAAAAAGGTTGCCACTGTGTGCCCTTAAATAACCTGTCATCACACAAGTGCCGTACTCTAAATATAGACATAGATAAAATACATTCAGCAACTAGTTTCAAAGTGTTGCTTGTTGCTCAGATGGCACTTGCGATGACATGTAAACACTGAACGAATCTCTAATCTCTTCATATGTACCAAGTCACTGGGCAGCGGAAAACATGGCAGATGCATTTCAGCTCATTGGAGGCTTTCACAATGACAGGTTATGGAAAGTAGGGAAGAAGCTGGACAGGCTGGCTTTTAGAGCGAGCTCAGCCCAAGCAAGATGACGCGACTGACACTGGGGGCCACTCCTGAGTGACTGCAGCTTAGTGAGAGATGACATGACAAGCATATAGTGCTCTCTGCTGCACGTCCCTGGTGTCATAAGTAACCCACTTTGCCCCCCTCTAATTGCAACTTCCTCTTTAAAACTGTATCACTATTCACAGCGGATTCAAAGTGCAACTGAAGTCTGCAGTGAATCATGCAGCGCGAGAGGGCTTAGTCTATATCCTCAAAGAGGACGAGTGCTTATTTAGTATTAAAAAAACATTAAGAAACTATGTGTGCTCATATGTTTAATGGATTCTGTAGCCAGGTTTAAATTAAACAACAATATTCTCTGAATATAGTGGCTCACGGGGGGCCTGAAGCCAAAGATACACCTGCTCGCCATCCCAGAATGAACCGTCTGGCTCCAAACACCAAAATTAATGACACATTCAGGCAAGTGTTGACACAGCTTGTATAGTCAGAATTTTGTCATCGTCACCATAAAGTTGCCCCCAAACCATCTGTAATCAAGAACAATTTCAATGCAGGTTCACAGCTTCTGCTAAATTAGAGGTAGGCGCAGCATCCAGTAACGGTGGCGAGCGGGGAGGGGCCGGACGCCGAGCGCCAACGTCTTCCTATTTCAGGTGATTTGCAACATGAAGTCAAAAACTAAGCACCTCCTCATGATATTCCAGCTTCCCTCTCTGCGCAAAAGAAGTGACAAGATACAAAAAGTTTCACCAGTGTCTCCAAACTCCTGCTCCAGTACATGCAGCATGTTTTTATAATAGATTTCAACTTAGAAGTTGACTACGCTGTCCTGAATGCTCCATTTAACAACTTATCAGTGCATAATGGAGTGTGGCATTCTGGGTAATGCAGAAGCCCAGCCAGTACAGGCGAAAGACAGCGGTTGAAATCAGAAACCAGCTTCTTACAGCATCCAGGTAAAGTTTTTTAGTTTAGTTTAGTTTAGTTTTTTCATGAAATGCTGTTTGAATAGACAAAATCAACTCATAAAGAGACAGTATTTCATTTGATCAGACCTCCTGCAGCAGTGCTGCGTGGTTCCTACCTGGTCCCATCTGCAGAACCGGGTATGTCATCTGATCACTGAGTGGCAGTAAGACGGAAAGCCTCCTACGTTTTTATGATCCTGCTGGGATTCAAACACCGGGGATTCTCTATAAGTGGTTCGTACATCTTCACCATTTAACTTACAAAGCAGCTGAAACGGGGGACTTCTGTGCAGCCGTTCTCTGGTGTTGGCGCCCGCATGCCAGAAGCAGTGCAAGACTGAATTCAGAACTGTTAACGGACTGCAGTAAACCGGTGTAAGAGCAATCCTCTGGAAATATAGCCTGGTTTGTGAGGGTGCAATTTCCCTGATGAATATTTTTAATTAATTTACACAAATGAACAAAGAGAGGCATCAGCTTGAAGATAAAGAAAAAATAGAATATGTGTTGTCAAGAGCACCAAACAAATGAAGAAAATGTTTGTGGCATGTGGCTGAATAACACACGAAGGCAGTAAAGATCATTTATATACTGATCATGAGTGACATGCTGGGTGCATTTGAGCCTTCAGCCCTGAAGTTTCCACATTTTACTTTTGATAACATTCCTCATTTTAAACATCAGATCAGTTTTTAATAACAGAGGTGACTGAACTGAATGCGTTTAATAAAATAACTTTGGTGTCCTTTGAAGGGCCTCGTATATTTCTCTCGGTTCTGCGCAGTATGTTTGCTGTTCCTGGGACTGCAGTCTTCTGGTCAGAGATCTCCGGTGTTGTTGCTGGGATCTGCTGGAGCTTCTCCCAGTTCAGAGGTTACAGCTCTGACTGCTCCAACTAACACCACCGCTCCAAAGTTGTCTTCACCTTTCACATCTGTTCTATCTCTTCCTTCTACACATGGTATTTCCAGCTTCTCGTCTTCATTCCTCATGATGCCGCTGGTGCTTGAGATTGCGACTTCTATCACCACTGCTCTCTTCTGGAGATTGTCAACCACTACAGTGTCTGGTTGGTTATCCATCAGCAGTTTATCAGGATCTTTACTTTTTTTTTCCACCACTCTTGGAGGCATCTCCTATCTTGACTTCGTGACCTCCAACCCATCCTCAGGACAGATGTTCCTTGACTCTATCGCAGCTACTTCGTTGTGATGTTCCATGTACGCCTTACTTGCCTGCTTCCTAAATCCTGCTGTTATGTGCTGGATTGTCTCCAGGCATCTTAACAGTGCAGCTGGGGTCTTGTCTGGTGTGGTAGACCCTGGCCTCCATCGCTCTTGTGCTCAAAGCCTGTTCTGATGCTGCTATGATTAATGCCTCTGCACCACCCTTCAGACCACGATTAATTTAAACTTAAAAGAAGACATATGGGGAATGTGCAATCAACTACACAAATGACATTCTTTTTTAAATGTAACTGCCTATTACATGCATGAGTAATCATTAAGAACAATTACTAATGACTCATAAACACTGAAGAGAGGGGGAAGGGTTTTTAAGGCGTAACCTGTAAAGAAGAGATATAAGCTCCTATGGCTACAAGTGAGGCATCAGTGTAAAGTTATGCACACAGGCTCCATTTTAAGAAATGTAGTGCATCAACCGTGAGGACTGCATGAAATAAGAGAAGTTCAAGAAAAGGTCTTTCTGGCTTCATTTTCAATCACTCCAAGAACATAGAGGCACAGAGTGTGGTTATAACAGTCAACAGCAGGGGGCGCTGACAGTTATTTATTTATTTATTTTAAATAAGACCACTATGACAAATGATAAAGAACTGTGTCTTATACATTTATTTATTTATTTATTTTATTGTCTTACTTCAGTCGTAACGGCTACAAAAATACAAGAGAAGAAAAGTCAACAGGAAAAGTTCAAATAAATAAATAGTCTCCAGCAAGGAACCCTTCAAGTCGTATAAAGTTGACAGTTGACCTCTGTGGCACAAAAGCAACATTAAAACAAAGTCACTGGCCAACAGCGTTTGGGATCTGGTGTCCCATCTGCAGGCTCTTCATGAATGACGCACATGTGCAGCTGTACGGCAAGGCAAGGCAAGGCAAGGCAAGGCAAGGCAAGGCAAGGCAAGGCAAGGCAAGGCAAGGCAAGGCTTTGGATTTAAAATGTAAAAAATGTAAACATAAGAAAATAAGAAAAAATAACAATAGATCAAATCAGTGGTTAAAATGTAATCAAGTTTTGAAACTGAAGCTTAAAAGTAAAACTGTGGATTTGTGTCTTTATTCAAACTCAGCTGAAAACAGGTGAGTCTCCAACCTGGTTTTAAATAAACTGTTTCAGCTCATCTGAGTCTTTCTGGGAGTTTGTTCCAGACATGTGGAGCAGAGAAGCTGAAGGAAGCTTCTCCATGTCTGGTTCTGACTCTGGGAACTGATAAAAACCAGATCCAGATGAACCTGAGGGGTCTGGAAGGTTCATACTGGGTCAGCTCTCAGATGACCTGTGATGGTTTCTCTCCTGTAAGGCGTTTATACAGACAAGTGGTTCTGGTAACTAACCGGGCAGAGAAAGTCTTCACGTTCATCACGCTTGTGCCCTTTCTCACTTTAGATAGCTCTTCATGCATGTCTGTTCAAAATATTGGATTTACTAAAACCAATCACAGCTCAAGGAAGAAGTAATAACCAATCTAATGATTTCATTATGATGTTGTTGTGTATTTGTACATGTCCAATGGTTTGGAGATGGACTTTGAGAACAGGCGATGGTTCTTGAAGAACTGTATTTTTCTTATGACAAAGGGTACAATAGCCAATATTTATGAAACAAATCGTAAGTGTAAGCATTCCTTAATGATGTAAGTAAAGTAACATTTTATTTATTTAGCACCTTTGAAGATAAAAATCACAAAGTGCTTTACAAAAAAACACAGGACAAATTGTAAAATCAAAAAAAAAAAAGCAAAAGCAAGTTTAAAAGATGCGTTTTTAGCTGCTTTTAAAAAGAGATCGCAGAGTTTTCAGATCTCAGGCTGAGAGGGAGGGGGTTCCAGAGGGAGGGGGTTCCAGGGGGAGGGCGTTCCAGGGGGAGGGGGTTGCAGTGGGAGGGGGGTTCCAGAGGGAGGGCGTTCCAGGGGGAGGGCGTTCCAGAGGGAGGGGGTTCCAGAGGGAGGGGGTTCCAGAGGGAGGGCGTTCCAGGGGGAGGGGGTTGCAGGGGGAGGGGGTTCCAGAGGGAGGGCGTTCCAGAGGGAGGGGGTTCCAGAGGGAGGGGGTTCCAGGGGGAGGGGGTTGCAGAAGCACGGTGTTCCAGAGGAAGGGGGTTCCAAAGGGTGGAGTTTCAAGAGGGAGGGAGTTGCAGAGGTTGGAGTTTCAAGGGTGAGGCGCCTTCCAGAGGGTGAGGGCATTCCAGAGGGAGCGAGTTGCAGAGAGAGGGGGTTCCAGAGGGAGCGAGTTGCAGAGAGAGGGGGTTCCAGAGGGAGGGGATTCCAAAGGTAGGGTGTTCCAAAGGGAGGGGGTTGCAGAAATATGTGTTCCAGAGGGAGGGGGTTCCAGAGGAAGGGAGTTGCAGAATTAGTTTGTTCTCGAGGGAGGGTGTTCCAGAGGGAGGGGATTCCAGAGGAAGGGAGTTGCAGAATTAGTTTGTTCTAGAGGGAGGGAGTTCCAGAGGGAGGGGTTGCAGAGGGAGGGTGTTCCAGAGGGAGGGGATTCTAGAGGGTGGAGTTTCAAGAGGGAGTGAGTTGCAGAGGGTGGAGTTTCAAGGGTGAGGGCATTCCAAGGGAGGGCGTTCCAGGAGGGAGTTTAAAGAGGGAGGGGGTTCCAGAAGGTGGAGTTTGAAGATGGAGGGCGTTCCAGTGGAGTTTCAAGGGTGAGGGCGTTCCAGAGGGAGTGGGTTGTAGAAGGAGGGTGTTCCAGATGGTGGAGTTTAAAGAGATAGGGGGATGTAGAAGGTGTAGTTTCAAGACAGTGGGCGTTCCAGAAGGAGGGGTTTCAAGACGGGGGGCGTTTCAGAAGGAGGGGTTTCGGGGGGGGGGGGGGCGTTCAAGAGGGAGGGAGTTCCAGAGGGAGGGAGCCACTGCTGCAAAGGCTCTGTCACCTTTCGTTTTCAGCTGTTTTCTTCATAACGACATCCCCTGATCACGTGATCTCAGGGACCTGCTGGGGATGTACGGCTGCAGAAAGTCTCTAATGTAAGGTGGTGCCTGAATCTCTATGTGTTAAAACCAGAATTTTAAAATTCACTCCGTAGTGAATGCGCCAGTGTAGCTAGATCAGTAACGGGGTGACGTGAAAACTTGGGCGATTTTGTAATTAGCCTTGCAGCAGCGTTTTGGACAACCTGAAGACGGTCTAGTGATTTTTTGTTTAAACATGTTAAAATTGAGTTACAGTAATTGAGACATGAAGAAATGAAGGCATGAATGATCATCTCCATCTCACATGGTGACACAACTGGACTCGGCTTGGTGATATTTTTTAACTGATAAAAACAAGAACAAACAAGTGATTTAATGTGAGAATCCAAAGACAAAACAGGGTCAAGAGTTACCCCGAGGTTCCTCACTGAGGGCTTAAGAAATGAGGCAAGTGGGCCAAGAGTCTCTGCGATCTTAAGGACAAACCTGCCGGGGCACAAACAAGGACTTCAGTTTTTGCATCATTAATCGAAGAAAATTATCATCCATCCAACTCTATTTAACTTTAATTAATGATGCTGCCGCCGGCATCCGTCAGCTACTTTTGACAGGTGAGTGCGTTGACATTCTGCTCTCCAGTCACGGCTGAACTCTCTGAAGTGGGAGCGAAAGCCAACAAATGTCACGTAAATGCACCAACATGCACAAAGGATTGTCGTGTGTCAGAAACTAATCTGGCAAATCTCTTACAAATGAAATTTGTAAATACGGAGACTGATTTAACGAAGCTCCTACATCTACAGTCAGTTCTCCTGGTGCTGGTGAGCTTCGCTGATCCAAACATTTCAGATTTTTCTGAGAATTAATTAGACTTAGTTATAAGAAGTTAGTTAGTTATAGTCTTATTTGACAATTATGATCTGTTACAAAACAGTCACAGAGACTGTGTCGTTCACTTAGCAGCAGTAGGTTGAGCGAAAGTCAGACAACAACCATTAACCATAAATCAATAAATAAACAGCAGAAAAATCACTGAGCTGTTCCCAAGTTTTTCAGTAATTCACTCCATTGAAGTCAAGTTGGTGACGTATTCAGTGCAGCCAACTCTCAATAAGTGTTAATGAACCACAACAACTCTTGATTTCTATTGTATTATGAGCTGGAGGCCATGCCATGAATTGCTGCACCTATATTGAGGTCAGGCATGTTTGGCTTTGCACTACAGAAACATCTGTACTGTAGTCTGAAGCTGCAGCCGGAGATCTGAACATTTTTAAATAGTTGGATCGGCTCACATCACGATGACAAAGATATGCACAGGTCCGTGAGTGAACGCAGTTAATGCAGATCTGAGAACAGTTCCTACAAAAGCTTTAAAAAAAAGGGGAAAATTCAATTAACTTGAGGGAAACAAGTTTGGGGCAGCACGGTGGCTTAGTGGTTAGCACTGTTGCCTCACAGCAAGAAGGTTCCCGGTTCAATTCCCGGCCCGGTGGGTCTTTCTGTGTGGTTTGCATGCATCTCCCCGTGCTTGCGTGGGTTTCCTCCGGGTGCTCCGGCTTCCTCCCACAGTCCAAAAACATGCAGGGTAGGTTAATTGATCTTTCTAAATTCTCCCTAGGTGTGAATGTGAGTGTGATTGGTTGTTTGTATTGTATGTGGCCCTGGATAGACTGGCGACCTGTCCAGGGTGGACCCCTGCCTTTCGCCTGATATGCGTCGGGATAGGCTCCGACAGACCCCCGTGACCCGGAAACGGATTAAGCGGGTACAGATAATGGATGGATGGATGGAAACAAGTTTGTTTAAGGTTATGCAAGTGAGTTCAAAAGTATATAGACAGTGCCATATGCTTCACTGGTGCTGGTCACTTTTTATTTTCTAAATGTGGTGACTGTGATCATCTGTCAGTAGTACTTATACGTAATGTTATAAGTTCTTCTTCTCTGCTCCAGAGCATACAAGACCTCTGCAGCCTTTATCCCCAAAGTTTACTTGAGAATTAGATCCTGCATTGACTTCACTCACGCCAAAGCATCATTAACTGTCACGACAGAGTTAAATGCAACTTCCCCCCAGACTGCTGCAGAAATACATGGTTTCGTAGGAGGGAGACGGCATTAGTGGATGATAAAAGCTTGAATAACAACAGTGTCCAGTCAAAACCAGGCGTACTGTGATCTAAAATGCAAACAGGGATGTTGATCCTCGACTGGTGCAGTGAAAAAAAAAAAAAAAAAAAATTGAAGCCAGAAAAAATAAATAAAATAGCGCGGGCAATACTTACACTGTCATTATTCAGCAGCTTAAATTCAATTTCAATATGACTTTATCAGTCTCTGGAATGGTTGTGAAGGAATTTTGGTCCGTTCTTTTTTACAATGCTGCTTCGGGATTTGTGTTTGGGCCAGTCACTTCCGCACAGGTCACGCCACAGCATTTCAACTGGAATTTAACCGTTACGAAATCTGGATTCTTACATTTTCAGCCGTCATGGTGCAGATTTGCTGGAGCTCTTTGGATCATTGAACCTGTCGCATGAACCAATGTCAAAGTAACCCCTGTCGGGGAGATCACCTCACATTTGCTTCTGGAATAGTCTGGTACGGAGTTCTTCATCCCTGGTCCTCAGGGCACACTCGCCAGCACGTTTTAGATGCTGCTCTGCTCCAGCACACCACAACCAAGGGATTGGCTCCCCACATCAGCTTGTCATCAAGGTCTGCACACATCTGTCAGCGGTTTTGCTCGGCCTTCTTCTACTGCTGTCATGCACTTCAGCATGCTTAGTGAGGTCTGTAGGGTCTGAGATGCAGCTCTGACTGTGGGGAAAGTGGCAGGTTGTTCAGTCTTGGTAAGACTGACAACTGTCTTGAGCGCTTTCTATTTGTGAAAATGAAAGTCCCCACTATTGAAGATTGAATTCCAAATTGTTCGGAAATGGTTTTATAACCCTTCCCAGATTGATTTGCAACAACAACCGGCTTTTTAAAGACCATTGTTACCGTCTTTCCCTCTTGGAATCGTGTTGTCACACACCTGAAAGCTCCGGCCCAGCGAACTACCAAAAGTCTGCCTTTATAGATCAGTTCAACGATGATCGATGACTCAGCTCCTGGCTGCAACTTACCCTCTAGCGGGGATACTTAGTGATGCTCACATTCTTTTCTTTGTGGATGCAGTTTTACTCCCTAGTAATCAAAAATCAAAGGAACGAGTGTCACCGACTTGGATTTATCCGACAGTCCCATCTCACAGCTGTAGGAATCAGATTCACCTCACCTCCATTCAGCTAAATAACGTCAACAAGTCTTGATGATCCACGTGTGCCTTTATTTCTAAATAGTAAAAACAGCTTTGATGAAAACATTTTCAAGATATCATGTACTTTACACCTGCCTTTGTCTTTTACGCAGGGCTGAAGGAAACGCGTGTGAAGATGTCCACCACTGGTCGGATTACGATCCTTCTCCAAATGCAACAGGCCTGAATGAAATGCAGGAACACACACTCTCAAAGTAATTTTATCATAAAAGAGTCACCCAGCATGTAAATTTACCGAGCTGGTCGTAACATTTTACAGCCGGTGCTCTCTGCTGGATATGATGATATTTGCTCAGAGCTGCTGAAGTTATGATGCCAGACGATGCCTTTCACCACACAGAAGCCATAACCGCTGCACAGTCCTCTTAATTAGAGTTCATATTCCCATCATTGACCAATCGCAAGCAGTAAAGTGCCAAACGGTGTGTCATATGATAGAAATGCAAGCATGGTTTGCCATATCAAGATTGTTTATTATTAGTTTGTTGGCCGTCTAGTCCATCAATACATTCTTCTAGGACAGAAAATAACATGAAAGAATTTTCATCTTTGATTTAAATAATAGTGAACTTCACAGTTTGGCCTTCAGCGCAAAGGAAGATAACGTGTTGTTTGTGTTCAAATCCCCTCTGAGACGCCACGAAAGCATGTGGAGCATGTGGCCTTCGTCATTATAGACCATTTTATCACTCCGCTTCTTTAAAGATCAACAAATCAATGCGCGGAGAGAAATAAAAAGAATGAGAAGAGGAAAATCAAAGAAATGAAAGTCCTTGTTTTCCTTTCTCTCTGTGAAGTTTGTTTTCAGTCGGCTGTTTCCCTCCAGATCGCGCTGCCTTGTCTTTGGTAATGAGCAAAACCGTCAAAAACTTCGCAAGAATCCAGCAACAAAGGGAGTTTATTTTACTTCTATGGTAATTAAGAGTTGTTTGAAGTAATGAGACGATCTTACACAAACTATAGCCTACTTTTACGCACCAGCATAAAACGCACAGAAACTGGAATTGTAACACAATCTGAGAACGTCTCTGTTGTGATGTGTGACGGACTGCATGACCCAGGGAGGTAAAACATGTTTCTCTTTGGATGTGTGAGGAAATTCCTGGTACAAAACACAGAATTGTGGCAAAGAACCAACATGACAAAATGATGATTTATTGCGTTTGAGCCATTAATTCAAGCTTAGCGTGTGAGTGCCTACATATTTTACTTGGAGCATGTAATCCCCCTCCTACACAGGCAGCGAAAGGGAAAGAAATTTACAGATCACCCTGATCTGTTGTGGCACCTAATATGAGTGGCGTTTAGCCGGTATCACTGCACATTGCTCAACCTCCACTCCAATAGAAGCTCCACTTAGCCTCGGCCCAGGAGAAGAAGAATATTTGAAATTCTGGAGATGTGCGTATGAAAGGGAATAGAAATGATGCCTAATGTATATGAATGGGAGTGGGAGCGTTCAGGTTTTTCACGCTTCACACCTTGACAGAGGCTAAAGTGAATAAGTCGTCAACTCTTATTGAAATTCATATTGTACCTCTGGCTCAGGCCGAGCCCATTTTCTCCACAGTGCTCTCGCCATGAGCCGCACAATAGTCAGGGAGACGTCTAATGAGGCAGGAGAAAAAAATATTAAGAGGAAATTCTTGAACTCAAAAGCTGGCGAACTGAATGCTCGGTCCCTAAATTCAATAAGAAAATCTTTTGTTGGAGTTTTAGGCTCCAGTGGGAGGGAAGAGTGGAAAAAAGCAAGAGGAAAAAGCCAGAGTGACTAGGATGGGATCTGACAATGTCAGCCTTGGTCTGGTCAAACTGCATGGAGGATGCCTGAATATGATGGCAACTGATATTCAGAGGCAGAAAGAGCAGGACGGGAGCAGGACGGGAGGTTTGGACGTGCAGAACTAGAGCTGGACGGGGTTGCCGCCGGTTTGGGAGGACAGTTTACATCCTTGAAAACGCTGAAAAGGCTGTGTAGGACAGCCAGTCCGCCCGTTGCCATTTAGCACCAGGTGCCCTGGAGGACCCTCCCGAGACTGACTCAGCTGTGCGCCGCAGCTCATGTAACAGCAGCAAACCAGATTTCGCCTTTGATCCAGTGGCTCTGTTGCCTCATGCAGTTTGACCTTTAGTCCTGTTGACAGAAACACCCCACCCACCATCTGCTTAGATGGGATTTTTTTAAAGCGCTGGGCTGTTAAAAACCTATGCACGAAGTTGGTGAATACACCAAAGACTGCTTTTGCAGTTGTTTTTTCTTCCTTTTCTGTCTTCGTGTTAATGGCCTTCAGTTTGTTCACTCTGCAAGTGATATCGAGGCCTCACTGCTCAGTTTTCATATTCATTAGCTGAGCCTGCCGACCAGCTTGTGCTATTCAGGGAATACTCACTTGCAGTGTTTACCTGGGAGACAAACTTACAGGCTTTATTGGCCATTTATAACCTTAATCCATTTAAGCGTGTAACTTCAACCCACACTGCCCTCATTTTCAAAACAACTATGATAATTTTGAAGCATCAACAAATTTTCCAGCCATTTGATTTCTTTGTACAATTATACTGAGCGACTTTCACGGCAGTCTGACATTGTGTCTCACCATTCCTCCTGCTTATTTGTGTGCTGTGATGTTTAACGAGTCCTCATTAGTAGATCTGTTACTGTGAGGTTGCATTTTACTGAAATGCGGTTAGGACCTTACCATCAGAGACCATGACAACACAAAAGGCACATCAGTTTCAGACTTTTTCACTTTAACCTCCCCTTGACATGAACTCATGCATTTTATCAAACAGCTGCTTGCACGCAAATATCCACTTCCTGTCCTTGTGCATCCCAAATTTGTAGACGTAATTACAAGCTATTCTCTCAGACACACATGAAAACGATTTGTAGGCAGTTTGTTTGATGTCTACATCTAAATTTAAATTGTTTCAAGGCAGCATTCGAGTTATATAAAAAAAAAAAAAAGTACGTTTCTGCTCTGGTGTCAATATTTGTCTCCTATTAGGATGAGCCGCGCTCATCATGCCTGGCTGAATGCTGCCCTCTACAGGGGAACCTCCAAACTACACCGAGTTGCAGCACTTCCCTGCATGCAGATGTGAAAATATTCAGGTGCCAATTTAACACAACAAAAACGAGCTTTGTTTCATGCACTTTTGCATATTTTAATGAGACATTTATTCTCTTTTCTTTTTATATTTTAATCAAATATAACAGCCCCCTAGCAGAATCTCAGGGTGATGTTACCGGGATGGAAAAGAGGTCTTTTTAAAATCTGATCAAGTGGCAGTTTAACTCAGGTGAGCGACGCAGCAGCAGGTTGGGAACAAATGAAAGAGAGGAAAGAATGTACTGCACATGGCTGAGACCCGGCTGGCAGCAAAGAGTCCAGTTCAGCCCAAACCTGGTTCCATTTGGTCTTTTTGTATTCACGTGGCTACATTTGATTTTCTAGGTTAACTACTGCTCAGTTGAGTTCATAAAGCTGACGACGACAGCCGCCTCGTCCGGCTGAACTTTACCGCCTCCTGTACCTGATGACCAGACGGTAGGCGGTTTTAGCCAGAGCCCCCCCCCCCCCCCCCCCCCCCCCCCAGTCCACTGCCACTCTCACATTTAGTGTTCAATATTCAGAGAACTAACTTTACTTTGACATTTGTAAATTTCAAACACAGAGAAAAATTAGAATATCAAACATAATCAGTGCCGTCATCCTGACTGCAAACAGAAAGCGAGAGAGAGGAAAACAACTTCACAGCTTTGTTGGATTAGTTGTCGGCGTGAAAACTGAGGAGGATAATGAGCAGGTCAGTCTGGATTTAGAGGGAGACGGTAATTACAACAAATATTCACAAGATATACAAAGTATTCAAATATTATTTATATATTTGTGCTGCACCTGTTCTTGTCATTTTTCCTGGTTTATTCTGCACTCTGACAGTTAGGCGTTGCTTCTTTATTATCTCATATGTTCAGTAATTCCCTGCCGTTTCCATTTTACTCACAAACAGTGACATTTCTGCTTCAGTGAAATAAAAAGAACAAAAAAAACAAAAACAAAACAAAAAAAAAAAACTGTCTGCTTTCCTCTTTCTTCTAAACTCTCTTAAAGCAATAACACACGACAAACTTCATTAATACCTCCAGAATTCTCCAAAACACACAAAAACAGGTAAAACGTGTCTCGTCAAAGCTAAACTGTGCACACTGCGACATTCCATGTAGTGACTCAAATGAGGAGCAGACTTTGATCCTGACAAGTGAGTCTTAACTGGCCTCTTCAGCTGCACTCTCATCTGCCACATTTTCCGCTCCGCTCTTCAATTTGACAAATACGATTTGAAGTGAAGCCTCCCACACAGTAAACAGCAAACGGTGAATTGCAAAAGTGGCTGAGGGAGATATCTTCCACTCTGTGTTTGCACATCATTCAATCTCTAACAGCAGCAGCAGCAGCCAGCAGCAGCGTGCTCTGCCGCCACCGACACCGAAATACCACCAAAGGTAAACAACAGGCGGCGTGTTTGTCGTACAGCCGGCAGGTGTTGCGCTCAAACTGGAAGTCGGCGTGCAGCTCTGGCCACTTGGCCTCATTTGGCCATGTAAGCTGCTGCTTCCTTCTCCAGACTCTGGAGGAAGCGGTGGTTGAGGAAGAGGAGCTGCCCGTGAGGAAGGAGGCGGCTGAGCAGAACGTCAACGCGGCTGCTCTTCAGCAAGACCTGGAGGGAAAAGGTCAGAAGTGGTGATTCCACCGATAACACAATATTTTTCAGTTGGAGATAAACAAGATGAATGTAGAGACGCCAAAAAACTTAAGCAGTAATTATCCCCTGAAAGTCAACACTTGGTAAAAGCCCCAGTTGTGTGTGTGTGTGTGTGTGTGTGTGTGTGTGTGTGTGGGAGACATCTATCGACTGGGATTCTTGCCTGTTACTCATGACGCACCGCTCCAGCTCCTTCAAGGATCCACTGTTGTGCAGTCATCTCTAATCTACGCCACCGATTCTTAGCTGGACTGAGGCCTGGACTAAGACATCCCTGACATTTAAACGTTCCCCTCAAACCACTCTGGTGTGATTCAACAGTGTACTTGAGGCTGTTGTCATAGTTCAAAAGATAAATCCACATCCTAGTTGCAAGTCTCTGACAAACATGCCCACAGCATGACACTGCCACCACTATGCTTTACATTAATAGCATACATTTAAATGAGAGGAGCTGGTTTTCTTCATGACCAAAAAGCTCTTTATTTTTGTCTCATCCATTTGCAATTGGCTTGTAGGACAAACTGTATTTATTCAGTCTTGACTCCTCTTTCTTTATCCATTGGGTTTTTAAAGCCACTTTACTGTTCTTCTGTAGGACCTTCCTGACCAGTTAGGGGAGCTCCTTGATCGTTATGGTTAAAGGCAGGAGGTGTTGCAGACTTTGCAGTTTTCACAACAGGCAAGTCAAAGTGTTGTTTTCACACTGCAGTCGGTACGATCGGGGTTCCAACTTTCTGCTGGTCGGAGTTTGCGTTCACGCTGCAGTTTGTCAAACGACCCAAACCTTTTGAATAACGTATTCCCCTCCTCACCTGTGGTGGCACTGCAACAAGAAATACTAGAATGATTACAAACGTCGCTCCTCTATTGGTTACTGCATGGCAACTTCTGTACCATTTTCACAGAAGTGAAGATCGCCGTGACTGTTGTCACTTCCAGAAGGGGCGGTCCCAGGCCAGTCAGTAGCTCCACTAACCAACGTGGCTTGTGTATATCTGCTAGAATAGTTCCATTTAGAACCACATCATCTGGCTCTAAGAGCCCCATTTAGAACCGCATCGTCTGGCTCTAAGAGCCCCATTTAGAACTGGATCATCTGGTCTAGAAGCTCCATTTAGAACTGCATCGTCTGGCTCTAAGAGCCCCATTTAGAACTGGATCATCTGGTCTAGAAGCTCCATTTAGAACCGTATCATCTGGTCTAGAAGCTCCATTTAGAACTGGATCATCTGGTCTAGAAGCTCCATTTAGAACCGTATCATCTGGTCTAGAAGCTCCATTTAGAACTGGATCATCTGGCTCTAGAAGCTCCATTTAGAACCGGATCATCTGGGTCTAGAAGCTCCTTTTAGAACCGGATCATCTGGCTCTAGAAGCTCCTTTTAGAACCGGATCATCTGGCTCTAGAAGCTCCTTTTAGAACCGGATCATCTGGCTCTAGAAGCTCCTTTTAGAACCGGATCATCTGGCTCTAGAAGCTCCATTTAGAACCGCATCATCTGGTCCTAAGAGCTCGTTTTAGAACCGGATCATCTGGTCTAGAAGCTCCATTTAGAACAGGATCATCTGGCTCTAGAAGCTCCTTTTAGAACAGCATCATCTGGCTCTAGAAGCTCCATTTAGAACCGGATCATCTGGCTCTAGAAGCTCCTTTTAGAACCGGATCATCTGGCTCTAGAAGCTCCATTTAGAACCGGATCATCTGGCTCTAGAAGCTCCATTTAGAACTGCATCATCTGGTCCTAAGAGCTCGTTTTAGAATTGGATCATCTGGCTCTAGAAGCTCCTTTTAGAACCGGATCATCTGGCTCTAGAAGCTCCTTTTAGAACCGGATCATCTGGCTCTAGAAGCTCCTTTTAGAACCGGATCATCTGGCTCTAGAAGCTCCTTTTAGAACCGGATCATCTGGCTCTAGAAGCTCCTTTTAGAACCGGATCATCTGGCTCTAGAAGCTCCTTTTAGAACCGGATCATCTGGCTCTAGAAGCTCCTTTTAGAACCGGATCATCTGGCTCTAGAAGCTCCTTTTAGAACCGGATCATCTGGCTCTAGAAGCTCCTTTTAGAACCGGATCATCTGGCTCTAGAAGCTCCTTTTAGAACCGGATCATCTGGCTCTAGAAGCTCCTTTTAGAACCGGATCATCTGGCTCTAGAAGCTCCTTTTAGAACCGGATCATCTGGCTCTAGAAGCTCCTTTTAGAACCGGATCATCTGGCTCTAGAAGCTACTTTTAGAACCGGATCATCTGGCTCTAGAAGCTACTTTTAGAACCCTATTTTCTGGCTCTAGTAGCTCGATTCCAAGAACTCCAGTTCGGTTCGACTACAGCCAGACTAAGGTGTATACATGGCTTTAAACTCCGATATCAGTCGGACTAAGGCAATAATTCGAGTTTCTCTTAGGGCAAGTAAACGTACTGACAGTCGTGTGTCAGGTGTGTTGAAGCAGGGAAACTTCTGAAACATGCAGGACAGCCGCCCTCGAGGGCTGGAATTCACCACCCCTGATTTAAATTAAATGTTGTAGCGAAATTCTAAAAAGCCAAACAAGTTGAATACAAGACACTGTATTTACTGACTAACAAAATCACCATAATCATTTATAATTTTTTCTTATTCATTTATTGTAAACTTGTTTTTATTCATTTTTAAATCCATTTAAGAGGACTGTGACATCACGGAGGATGCAGCATCACCACATTTACCAGCAACATTTCTGTGGAAGTAAACTATTGCGTATCTGATGAGGCCTTTAAACAGACAAAATTCCCAGATCAGGTGTGGGATGTACCCACTTCCAACAGAGCAGCTAGAATGTAAACAAGTAAAAATAAGCTGTTTGTTCATGGCAATTAGAGGACATGTCATCAAGCGCTTAATGAATGTGTCTCAACAGCTGTTGGACAAAGCAGCTCTAACGGAGGAAGCAATGAAATGCACTGCCTGACCAGAAAAATAAATAAATAAAAGTCACCATCTGGATTTAACAAAACAACCAGGTAAGAGCCTCCCACAGGAGAGGGACTGCGGTGATTAATACGTTTCAGATGGCAACGGGTTATTTAACCGCAACTGATCCAGGGAGCAACTTCTCATTCCTTAAAAACAACCGTGTCGGAGGACACTTCCTGTGGGGATGGAGAAGATTTAACTTCGTTTGAGAGGGCAAGAGTTATAGAAAAATCTCAGTACATAGCGGCGCTGTGACGATTAAGAAAACCCGCCTCTGCTTCTTAAAAGGACACGTTTGACTGACTGCATGATTGTCTGCCGTTCCTTCAAGACTCCCACAGACCCACAGGTGCGCAACACTTTGTCGCCACACAGGTAACAGCTCCAGTCTTTGGACCACTGAGGTGTAATACATCACTGATACGCAGTGGCACCACAGTGCTTATTTTGTGCATTATTTTAATGAAACCTACAGCCCAGTCTGAGTGGCCACATCGCCTCGCTCCCATTGTGTTGCAAACTGGTAATAGATGAGACTTGTGTCAGTAAATATGTAAATAAATGTCACCACGCATTGAAAAACTGATGCATTTCTCCTCCAGATGTCCCTTTCTAAACTGCATGAAGCCCATTTTCAGTGTAAAACAAGAGGCGTCTCCGTCTGAGGCCACGCTCACCTCGCTGCCCTGCCCCAGCATGTGGAGGTGCTCCAGACAATGTCGGCTCAAGCTGCGCAACGTTCCCTCAGCCAGCAGCAGGTTCTCGTGGGGCTCGCAGACCAGAGTGAAGCCCAGACTCTGCACCCCCAGCCACAGAGCGCTCATCTCTTCAGAGAAGGGGTCTCCGGCTCGAAGTCGCACCACGCCGCTGTCGGCCTCCTGCAGGGCCAGAGCCTCGTCCCCGGGCCCCACGTCCACCAGGACCTTACCCGAGGCCTCCCGGGACAGAGAGATGGCACTCCGTACCTGCCTGAACCGCAAATACGAATCACCATCATCGAAATGAGTTCTATTAATAAAATACTGATTATTTTATTTTATCTCATGAACACAAAGATTTTGTCGCATAACATGTGAAAAAAAAAAAAAAAAAAAAAAAAGAGCTGGTTTTAAAACTCAAAGCTTATTAAGAACAGAATGGTGCTTTTCAGAGTCCTCTGACTACATGGCTACATTACAAAAGGCATCAGCAACGTGAACACACCGCGTTCCTTCAAAGCTTCGTCTTCCTCCGTGCTGGAAAATGATAAGAGTTTTGCATATTGCAGTAGAAGAGTAATGAGGTGCTTTTCCACCGCAGGGAGTGAGCGTTCTCCTCCAACAAACACAAACACTCACAGTTACCTAAAACACACGAGATGAATGCAGAGAAGATTGACAGCTTCTTCTCCTTGATGATTCCTGGCTGGTAGTCTGTGTTGTGTGCCTCGGAAAATTATCAGAACGCAAGCGAGAGAAAAAGAGAAGCAGAGAAAAAAACAACAAAAAAAAAAAAAAAAAAAAAAAAAAAAAGAGGACGAGCTTGATGTTGCAAACATCTTAGGCAACACAAATAAAGTCACGGTGTTCTCAGGTTTTTACTTGTTAATAAACTTTATTCTAAAACGCACTATGAAGCGTTGCAGAAATACTTATAACAATATCAGTCCATGTTAAAATGCTCTGAAAAGTCTAATTACTCATAATGGACTTGTGCTTCACTACAGAAATATTTATTTTGACAAATTCAGGTATCTAGAAACCTGAATCCATCTAGTGGTGGGCTTGGGCGTGGAGGACCCAGGTTCAAGCCCAGGGCTGCCCACAATGGTAAAATCACTGAGCAAGGCCCTTAACTCTCAATTGCTCCCCGGGGCGCTGCCCTGCTAGCAGCCCCACTTCTCACTAGTGAAACTAGTTGATGGGTTAAAAGCAGAGACTAATTTCGGTGTGCATCGTACATACAGCGTGTGCACGATGTCCACACTGACAAAGGGAAGGAAGGAAATTCATGATGCCATGATGCAATTCATGAATGACCTGACTGAGAAAAAAAAAAAAAAAAAAAAGTCTGGGTGAAGTGAAGGACTCGGACCTGAACCTTCAGAGACTCATCCATGCATTTAGAGTCAGAGTCAGAGTCAGATTTACTTTCATCTGGATTGATTACTGCAACAGCGTCTTCACAGGTCTGCGTGCAGTCAGTCAGACGGCTACAGTGGACCACATAAGTCCAGTCCAGTTCTGAGGTCCTGACACTGGCTGAGATGTTTAAAATGCTCCTGCATACAGCTGCCATTGACTGAATTATTGAAACCTCTGAATTTAGATTTAAACATTAATTTCAGTACTAAACTGTCACTCCACCTAAAGTCTGACGTTTATTTACTGTGTCACTGCACTATAACTCATAATGTTTCTTTTTCTCTTTACTTTTCATGTTTTTATTATGTAGAGCACTTTGAATTGCCTTGTTGCTGAAATGTGCTTTCCAAAAAAAAAAAAAACTTCATTTTTGTAAAAGCACATTTTTTCCTCATTACTTCATGCACACATACACATGAAACGGCAGCCTGTCCAGAAAACTCAAAGCAGTGACTACAAATGATCCAGATTATATTTATACTTGTAAACAATGCTCTTGACACCTTTCGGTGACATAAAAGGCTGTAAACACCATGAAATCTACTAGATTGAGACTCAATTCAATGACACTAGACTTCCAAATATGGTCACATATTTTACGATGTGTAATATGAATCACCAGCTCCTGAATGACTGAGTTATGTCACGGCGACCTCGGTCTCTGTTAGGCGTCACCGGTCTGTTGTGTTTTCATGGTTTCCTTTTCAGTGGCTCGTGTAAAACAAGAGTGCTGAGCACAGATGTAAAAAAAAAAAATACCCAACATCGCCAGATAATATTTCTCCAACCACCGCTTCCTGCCATTGGGTTCCAAAAGATCTGGATTCTTCTTGCCCTGGTGAACAGAATAGTTCCTCTTCATCCCAACTAAGAACTTCGCTCTCAGGCGGCAGACTGACTTCTGGTTCCTAGTTTCCATCTCTGGGAGGCGAAGCCTCTCTGCTTATAGGATTGGGGGAAAAACTTCCTTTTTGATAAGTCTTAGTGTTTCTGCTGGCCAGGGAGTCCTCAACCACCCTGGTACTGATGCTGCTATAGGTCCAGACTGCCAGAGGATGTCCCACGATGCACTGAGCTCTTCCCTCACTCTGTTCTCCATATGTCATTTTTATTTTAATTAACACTGTCCTCTTCTGCGTTCATGGGCAGATATCCCTGGACTAATCTCTTCCAAGTGTTTTTTATTCTTGTGATTTAGGGTTTTTTCCTCGTGCGTCCTCTGGATGGGGAATCACACTGCAGTGGAAATTTGTTGAAGCTGTTGGGCTCCTTAGTGGGGGATGTTTGTCATAAATTGGCATTTATTTTGAATATGGACTGGTGACCTCTCCGGCGTGGCCTTTCACCTGTACTGAGCTGGGACCGGCTCCAGCAGACGCCCAGGACCCTGTACAGGATCAGCCGGGTATAGAAAACGGATCTGGATTCAGCTGGGATGAGTAAACTAAACTGCAATGAGCTGGACTGAAGCGTTTGTCTGTGTAAAGCGCTTGTTGTGAAGTGACACTAAATAATTAAAGTGAACTGGCCACATTATGACGCACTATTGCATCACAGAATTAAAACAGAAGCAACAGAAATGGTTTAAATTGTTTATCCAATGAATGGTTCACAGAGTCTAAGGCACGGACGGTGAACGCAGTGTGTCCAACGGCCCACCTGTCCACCGGTCCACCTGTCCGTGCAGGTTGTTGCATGTGGACCTGGTGGACACCGGTCCACATGCAACGACCTGCACGGACAGGTGGACCTGCTTGTATATTTGTGGCCACTAAATCTCATCCTGATTATATTAGACGGCTTATTCACAACCAAACTGTCCAGGAGTGTTGAGCAGGGAGCGAGCGGACACGCTGGTGTCCGGCGGGAGCGAGCGGACACGCCGGTGTGCAGCCTCTCCTCGGTAACTCACCTGGCGACCACAGACATCTTCTCCTTCTGCACCAGTCTTCTCTCCTCGGACCCCAGCTCAGACAAAAGCGCCTCGTCCGGACCGAAAACCCGGGAATAAAGTACCCGACTCTCCCCGGCGTAGAGGGCACTGACATGACACACTGTGTGGATCAGAAAACACCGAACCATGGCCTCACGTGACGACAAACCCACTGAAATAACACTTATTTCACGTGAACTGTTAACGCTAATAATTCACTTCCGCGTTGGTCAGCTGACCGCTGGTCGCTTTGCTCCGGCCAACCACTGGAGGGCGCGCGCGACTCTCTTTCTTTTGAAATAAAATGTTTGAATGATAAATACGTTTATTAATATTATCATTATTATTATTTTTATGAACAACATATTTTTACCAAAAAACTTTGATAGTTTAATCTCAGTGAAATCTTTCCTGTTAACGACAGGTTTAATGGTTTTACCAACAATAATCATGAGCTGGTAGTTCACACAGTAAGAGAGTTACGATCTCCTAAATCTCCAATTCGGACAGAGAGAGAATGGATAGATAGGTAAATAAATTCCTTTCTGGACTGATAATAAAAATTAAATGAAATCGGCATGTTTGTTTACAGTATAAGCTGATCAGATCGAAAGATCACAACCAAAAATAGCAAACTGAAAGAAAAGCGCCGCCTGACTGTGGAAGCTGCAGGGAGGAGGAGGCAGGTCCGAGCGGGTCTCTGCAGACAAACAGAGGCAGCTGTTAATCCAACAGCTGCTGCTGGTCACGCTTCTTTTGTTTGAGAGGCCCTCCTGTGTGTGCATGCGTGCGTGCGCGCGCGCGCGCGCGTGTCTCGCATCCTGTATTTTACACGACATTAAGTTCTTACACGTTCATCTCTAAAACAGACCAAATATACACGAGGTAATGATGTTAACTGTTAATCTGATTTATGGAGACATGGGTTACAAACCTCATAAAAACAAGATGTTTCAGAAATAAATTGTTTGTTTGATGCTAATAGTTAATGGTTTTGTTTAAATTCTGCCATAATCTAGCTGTTAATTTATTTTACTGCTTTAATCATTTTTCACTTTCTCTAAACGTCCCTCCATGTTAATCATGCTGGTTTGGTCATTTTTGAAACTTTCCTCCAACTCGTCTTCTTTTATTTGCCTCCGGCTGCCATTTACTTTGACTTCAGTTGTTCTCTTTGCTTCAACGTTGTAATATTTTCTATGTTTTTGAGATCAAGTGCATTCAGCTTAACTTGTGGACCATGACATGAGCAGTGCTCCAATCTTCCTTTTATTCAATCTGTTGTTGGCGTGGCTGCTACTGAATGAATGAATGAATGAATAAATGAATGAATGAATGAATGAATGAATGAACGATCCTCTGTGGGGGTGTGACTTCGAGCTCTTTGTAGCTGTGGCATCTCCTCTCAGACTTTTCTGTGTCTGTGTTTTATCAGAACACTGGAGCAGCTTGGTCTGTTGCTGATATAATAAAAGCACATCCTCTTACGCCAGTGCAGTGTTGATAAAAGTACCGTTATTTGTTCAACTCTGAAATGTTCTGCAATGTTCTTCTCCTCCGGTTCTTTGACTTTTACATTATCCTGCAGATCGGCAACACATAACACAATTCCTCCTCCACTTCACATTTGTCAGACGATAAAGATCTAAAAGTAGAATAGGCTTTTGCACATCATCACTGTTTGTTTTCAGAATTAAAGTATTTCTCATTTATTTCATTTTTTTTTCTTCCTTCAACAATGATTTCTGGGAAGTTTTTTCCAGACATTCATATTCCAGTGGTCGAATTATAATGGTCTTTATTTCTTTTCTCAGCAAGTCCAAACACAAAGTAAACTTGGTGCATTTTGCAACTTGTTATTCATAAGTTTACGTCCAACCTTTAATGACCTAGTAAAGTAAATAAAGATTATCCCCAGAATAATAAAGACTGACGTTGATCCTCATAGGAGCCAAGTTGAACCAAATCTACAGCAGGATTTGCATAAATATACTTAAATGAAAAGCCAGTACACTGCCTATAACTCCAAGGTTTTGCATATCAGGACATCATTTAAAAAAACACATGCTCCTTACCTGGTCTTTAGGTTTGTGTGTCAAATATGTCATCATGTATAGAACAAAGTCAGAATAAAAACAGGTTGTCAGGTTTTCCCTTCGGGGTCAACGCCGGATCTGAGTTCTGCCTGTGGGTCCTACTGAGTCTTTCTGTCTGTATGTAGGAACGCTGATGAGCTTTTCACACGCTGTTTGTAACAAATAATCTAGTATATCATCTCATATGTTGCTGTAGATACGAGGTTGTTATTTACCAAATTTTAAGACCTGATAGGGAAAACATATTCCTTAAGTCTTTAAACATGTGTACTCCTGTATCTCATTTTGGACTAATGTTCTACCTTTGTCATTATTTCTGCTGACATCGTCCTTCTTTTATCAATTTTTAATTAGTGTATTGTTATAAACCCAGATAGTTATATCATTTATTTTGCCACAGATGTGGGTTGACATTAACATGACTCCAGATGAGTTTGCAAAAATGCCAACTATGACATGACAAGTGTGTGGAAGATCTACTTTTAAAGAATAGAGGGAGATTCTTCTTCACTATAAATAACTAATGGATCCCCATCCTCCATACAAGCCCGCAGCTGGTTATCTCCTCTGGCTATAAATCCTGCAAATGAAGGACGCAGCTGACAAGATTACAAAATCCACCTTAATGCTCTCCTAAAACTCACTCTAAAAGCATGCGAGGAATGAGGATTTCTCATAACCCTCTGCAAGAAAGCTCATCCGAATGATGTCCGATCACTGACTACTTAAGGCTCGTCTTGGTGTGACTTCTACTTGAACCAAAGCTGACTGTTCAGCCTGCTTTTTTCAAGCTCTTCGTGAGAACGTGCGAGCGCGACAAGTATTTCTGCAACACCCGTCCTGTACTTAATGATTAGCCAAGACCGGTTTGTGCGGTTTAGTCTTCGGCTACAGAAAACAAAACTGGAAGGACCATTGCAGATAAGAACTGGCCAATGTCACTGAGGATAATCAATGTGAAAGTGAAGCCGGATTACAGCTGTTAGATGATCAGGTGTCCAATAAAACGCTTCTTCAAAGCAAGAGCAGCATGCATGAGAGGTGCACAGCAGCTCGTGTGAAGATCACCACAAAAAAGTCACACCAAGTTTCAGCGTTTTTGAACTGTGAGTCATATTTCCCTGTGATGACTTAAACCAGCTGAATAAGAACAACAACAGGATGTGGGTGAAGGGATGGGCCATCAGTCAGTCACAAGGACCAATGAGAAGGCGTGCATGTTTTAACTAAAGGAAGCTAAAAGCAGCATTGAACAGGCAGCAAAAGGTCTGTTTTGTGTGCTGTGGACTCCCAGCGGGGCGAAATCTAAAACATCCCGAGTTTGTGGAAATCTCCTGAAACTGTCGTGACCTGATGCAACATGCTTTCACCTTTCAAGCCCTGCGTTGATGCGGATGCAGCACCAACCGCTTCAAGAGACATACAAGAGGACGGCAGCAGCAACGTACAATAAAAGCAGAAACTTTGACCTTTCCAGCAGTTTTCATTTCATATTTCACGTTTCTTTAGAAGCTCAGAAATAAAAACGTTTTAACAGTTTAAAGTTAAATAAAACTCCCCGGGTTTCAGAAGGCTTTTCTAAGCAGAGTTTTTGGCCTTAATGGGTTAAACTGAAGCAACAAAGTGAAGACAGCAAAAACAAAAAGACAAGTGTTGAATTCTTAAAAAGAAAAAAAAGCAAAGTTCATTATTGCACAACCACAAACCCCACCCGTGCTTTGAAGCGCAGCGTTGTGCTGCGTGCGCCCTTCACGTGCGCCCTTCGCTCGTCCGGTTGTGAAGCCCTTTGATTTACAGGCTGCTTTTGTCTGTTTACTGTCAGTGTCTGTTGACGAGAGTCGCAGCTAACTGCTGTTTGTACATGACACCAGGTTCACGCTGGACCCTGGGGCCGTGCTGGACCCTGTGTCACGCTGGACCCACGGGCCGTGCTGGACCCTGGGGCCGTGGGCATGGAGGTGTGTTTGCTCACACCAGTGGCATGTTGGGTGGAGTAGGATGAAGGCAACTGTTTTGCACTCAGTTTTATGAGCTAAATATTGCGTAACCCAGCCTGCACACTGAATATCCACATTTTTAATAATTCAGAAAACATATCCACTACTGTGACATTTTTATCTTTTTGCAAACCAGAATTTCAAAGTCAGCGTTTTTTCTTTTTTTTCATGAAATTAGTCAGATTTGTGCATTTGCATGTAGTTTCATATCCGCATTCCTCTCCTACCTGAGGCAGTACTTCTATGAACTATGAGTGCAGTTTCACTGCCTGTATAAAGGAGTTTAAACACCGGAAAACATGAAGGTGTGTCACAAATTACTTATGAAAACGTAAAACCCCGGTGACTCTGTATGGGATCAAACGGGCATAGAAAACGGATGGATGGAAAACTTCAAACTGAACCTGAATTCTCACTTTGAGGGTTCAGAGCAACACTGCAGCTTTCATATGGCAAAAATGACTAAATTGCAGCAGAGGAAAACAAACAAGTTGCCCTTGTAACAATAATAGAGATTTAAATGTAAGGAGAGGTAAAGCTTATCAAATTCACTTTCAAGATGCATCATGCCAGTTTCCCACTTTGTTGGAAGACTCCAGATGTGAATTTTGTTTCCGAGGGGTCTGATAGGAACTTGTCTATAATTTTAATCCAACTTTTGAAGAAAAGGAAGCTTGTATTGAAAAGAATCTTGCAGGTGTTGCATTATTTATGGCTGATGTGAATGTGAGCGGAAGTCCCTGAAGGAAAAGCTCAAAAACTGTCTGGTTGTTCATTCTGTTCACACAAAGGTTGCCGACTGATTTTGAATAATGTAAACCCAGCAACAAACATGTGTAAAGACAGAAGAAACCAAATCTACATATTTAAACTCAGTATACCCTCAAGTTTTTTGTTTTTCCTTCTCTTCCCAGGGTTAAGGAAATATGGGTCTTCAGTTGTGTTTCAGTTACACAGGACGGCCAACAAAAGTCTTCTGAAAAGAAGCTGCTGGCAGTAAATCAGCTCTTTAGAGCTCAGTCGGTGGAGTCCAAGCGGGCTCCAATGTTTCCCACAGCCACAACGTCTCTGCAGAACAGCCCGGTTTCAAACTGCTGGAGAAGAGCCAGATGGCGGAGAGCGGAGCGTGCTTTTACAGCCTTCACTCCACTGGGAGGGTGACGTTTTTACAGCACGTGGCCGCTCTGAAATGTTTCGTTCTGCTGTAACAGAACTGTTAACCTCCTGTCGGGACACGTCAGGCTCCAGCTGCCGCCCCTATACAAAGGAATGCATGCGTGTGTGTGTGTGTGTGTGTAGGAGGAGGGGCCATGCCCTGCAAAAGAGAGGCCCCTCCCAGGGCTAGCGGTGGAGGGAAAATTTGAAAAGAAAAAACGTGCGGGCCCCCGCCAAGAACAGCAGAAGACCAAACAGACAGCAGGAGCTATTCTTGGAGGACAAATGCAGACTTTTCTTTTTTTTTTCCTTTTCCGAGTCCTGCACACCAAAGAGCTGTTAGTAGAAGTAGCACAGTTCACATCTGTGTATTTAAAAGAAAAACTGTCTTTGTGCTTTAATAAACAACTGTAATCTATGAGGGAAATTCTCCCAACACAGGGGGGATAAAAACTAAGAATTCATCTAGGACATCTTATATGGGAAAAAAAAAAAACAAACACTTCCTTGCAAACGACTTAAACCATGATACTTGGAACAGCCAACAGACTGACGCATCTCAGCATTCAAATAAGACTTTTCACAGAAGAGGCGATCATACAGTCCATTTGAAATCACACTGGATCTTTATTTCAGCAGCTCCCCCACGAGCCTGTACCAAAATACTGAAGCCACCCTACAAATAATCTGAGATCGGTAGTCGTGCAGAACGTAGACGTTTTCTCACAGAAAAACAAAAATTCAAAGCAAAAGATCAAAAGGATCACACTTGCCGACCTGCAGCTTCAGAAAAAAAACCTCACTGCAAAGTTAACAGGTAGTTTTGTTTGCTTTGGTATCCAAGAAAACAAGTCCAAGTATTGCATCTGATCAGGAAGGACAGGACGAAAAAGAAAAATCTGCATCTTTGTACAAACTTAATATATCCAATTACAATTTTAGTACATCTAAAGAAATACACGCATTGCAATGTGTAAAAGGTCATTTCATAAACAGAAAAACAGAAGTATTAAAAAAAAAACAAAAAAAAAAAAAAAAAAAAAAAAGCACCTTAGTTTGTGAAAGGATTAAATTAAGTGCTTGAAAAATAAAAATAAACAAGACAGGACCCAGTGAGGAGACGAACCTCAGACTTCGTAGTGTGGTTTGGTTGTTATTGCAATCCAACAGTGGTTAAAATACAAACAGGCCATAGGTCCAAAAAATGCTTCATAAAATCTGTTCGCTGCACCTCAGAACTACTTTAAGCAAAAAGGTTCTTCATTTCACGTCTTTCTCCTCTTTAAAATTTGCATAAATAATCTTAGTTATTAGTTAAAAATGAAACTGTGGACTTTTTTTTTTTTTTTTTTTATAAAATGCCCTGTCCTGATGGTGCAATCCCAAAAGGCATTTCCTCGCTGGTAGGGTGAGGCCTTATACTCTGTGAGGGAGTACGGGGGAGGTTGTTTGGAGGACCAGGAGGAGATCACAGCTTCTTCAGTCGGCTGTACATGTCCCTCTTGCTGCGCTCCCCGGCCCAGGTGCGACTTTTGAGGCGAAATTTGCGCAGATCCTCCTTGTAGTCCTCGTGGTGCATGGGCCGGTAGGACTGAGGTTCACACTGCATCTGCACCAAGAGCATAGATTATACTTTAAAAAACAAAACAAAAACACAAATTAAAATATTCTGAGTTCAAAAAGGCCAGACAACTTCTGGTTTTAAAAACTGACACATCAAAGTGCAGTTCTTTGAATGACCACTAGGGTCTGCAACCAAAAGAGAGTTAATTTCCACTAAACGCCACCTTAAAAAGGTCAGCCATCACAGCTGACATCATGATATTCAGCATAATGCATGAAGCCGTTTTGTCACCACAGCAAGACTTTTCAGCCATGACAGCTGCACCTCACAGGTAAAAGGTAAATAACTCTGGATGGCCCCGTTCCCCCTTCTCTTTTGAGTGACAGCTGCACTAAAGTCTGTGGTGTCAAACTTAGCATGTCTTCCAGTAAACGTCTGATCTGATAAGGACACAACAAAGCATAAGTCACTTATTTAAAAAAGGAGTAAAACAACTTGCTGTGCTGCAACGGTAACAAAAACCCCACAACTGGGTCCAGGTTGGAGGAGTCAGCTCCTGCTAAGACAGAAACAAAGGATCCCGTCGCAGAAGAGTTTGTCCAGTTCTCTTTATACGGTCCGTTAAGAAAGGCTCAACAGCGGAAACCTTACCTGGAATCCCTCCCTATTCATCTAAGGGCCTTCCAAGACCGTGACCTGGTTTGATTACACGACATGGAAGTATTTCCCAAACTTAGACGGCCTGTACTTCTGCTGAATTGATCTTGCGACAGGATCAAAAGCTTCGATTTTGAAGCTTTATAGCTGCTGCCAAACCTCAACCGACACGACATCAGCTCAAAAGGAGTCTTAAAAACCAACCTGGAAGTGAGGGAAGAAGTCTTTGTACCCGCCCTTGAGGATGTAGAGCTCAGGGTAGAAGAGTTTAGGGTAGTCATTCATGGCGCGGTCGCGCTCCCTGACAAAGCGGCACATTCGAGGACCCCGCTCTGACGAGAACTCGCAGTGGAAGATGATCACGACTCGCTTTTCTGGGTAGGATGGGACAATAGGGGTCTTGAGGAGGAAGTCCTCCACTTGGTTCTCCTGGTGCAGGTTCAGAGCTCCCTGAGACAAACAAACCCAAATGCTGACAACAGTATTTGAAACGTTTGCACCGTCACTTGACACACGCGTGCTGCACTGAAAGCATCTAGATGGTGGAAGACGTCGACTCACTTTGATGTGTCCCCCTTCGAACTCGTAGGGGTAGCGGCAGTCAATGACGATCACTTGCTCGACTAGATGCTCAAACTGGCCGGTCAGAGCTGCAACCATCTAAAGGCCACAGAGAACAAACATTTTTATTAAATTACGTAGCTTTACTATTTACTTTAAAGGGGATAAAGTCACCTACAAAGACTTTTTGTACTGGCTTCATGCCTACTTACCATTTCTGAGGTAATGTACTTGAGGTCTTGATGTTTTCCCTCCACTGTGGGCAGTATGAAAGGCTGAAAAAGAAAAAAAAAAAAAATGGGGAGATAGTGATGTAAAAAGCCATTTCACTTAAGTGACACAGCTGAGAGGTTTCCAGTCTCGCATACCTTCGTGAAATCTCCTATTAGCTCATTTGAACCATCCTCCCCGTCAAGCAGCTTTTCAATCTCTGTCTGACAGAAGGACTTGGACCTCTGGAGCAGCGAGCAGCCCTGAAACGAGAAGAAAAGCACTTAAAGAGGCAGCCAGAGGAACAATGAGGCAAATCAAGGTCATCTAGAAAACCTGACAAAAAACAACTCAGCAACGGTTTCAGTTGTTAACAGGTGACAGATGAGTAAATACGTGGCTCAAAAACACACGGTTTTGTATTCCAAAGAAACATTTCACTGTGGATAAACATTAGATGTTCAGAGGTGGTTTGGTTGATGGACGGTTTGCCAGATGCCAAGTTTGGCGTTGTTGCTGCTGTTTTCTTTTGCTGGGGAATTCAGTTTGTTTGTTCCTGCTTTTTATCAAAATGTTAATTAAAAAATTGAAAGAATCTATGAATCATATGCTGATCTTTACCAAGCTGGTTCATGCATGTTTCAGACCTTGTCCTACAGACGGGCTCTCAGTTGAGAAAGTCCATCCAACCTTTGATCATCCAAAGTGAACAGTCAAACATCAGATGTACTGGCTTGTTGGGTCTGCAGCATCAGTGGTATAATTAGTGATCATTACGATGCCCAGCACATATCAAAGATAAGATTAATTGAAAACATTGACCAGTGATACTATCAACTAAAGTATCACTGCATGTGCGTGTTATCAAGTGGGAGCAGTACCCGCCCCTCTACCATCTCATAAAACTGGTTTTTCCTCCTCGTTATCAGACAGATCCAAGACTACACATTAACCAGCAGTTACTGATCCAACACGTGGGATGACGACCGATGATGACTTTTGACATCCCACTAAAATTACATATAAAGTGAGGAGGCAGAACGAATCCAGCCCGGATGAGGGGGGGGGCTTCTGGTGACACTCTTTATCCAACAACTCCTTAAATTCAATACTAATCAATGTTAAAGAGAAAAAAAACCCCACAAAAACAAAAACACCACATGCTAAAGTCTCGGAATGCCATCTGAGCCTTGTGCAGAGATTCACCATTCTCGGAGATTCTGGGTTTTGCTCCAGGGTGGTGACCTGAGTTCCTGCCAGGCTGCGTCGTCTCTTCACTCTGATGGGGGTGTTTTCATCTGCGGGGCAGTCGGGGCGTTTCATAGAGGGACGGGACACCGGACTGGGCATGGAGGGTGAGCGGAACAGGTTTCTTGGCCGGCACCGAATTATGGGCTGAAGATACAGAAGATCGAGGAAAATATGAACTCCCAGCACTCAGTTTCACATCTCTGGGTCTAAACTTTAGACAGACAGCTACATTGTGACTTAAATGTAAATAAGAAAAGCAGATGAAGAAAAAAAACAATGCAACACTTACAGAGTCTTCTCCTGCACTGTCAGCCATGAGCGGGGCTGTGAGCAAGTTTGCCATTCCCATCGGCATCCCAGAGTCATTCTGGAGTAGCAGAAGGGTATTAGACAGATACCGAGTGGTGGTCGTTTCATGTCATGGCAAAAGGTCAAGAGAAAAGTGCAACGCAAAAGAAACAAACAAAAAAAAGACAACTTAAATCACTGGGAAGTTTTAGCTGCAACATCTTCAGAAGGATCTCATCACTGTGCCTCACCTCCATGTCATCAAGAGCCTCCAAAAAGCCATCGTCGTCATCATCATTTAGACAGGAGGAACCTCTCCGAAACATGGGGCTCGAGTCAAAAAAGTCCAGCTGCTGGACTGCAGGAGGTGAGGAGACCTGGACAAAGACGAACAAAGAGGATCAGCCTCCTGCAAAGCCAGGTCACAACCTCCAGATGTTGTGACGTTCTCATACCATGAGAGCTGGAGCAGAGTTGGGACGGAGGGCCAAGGTGTCCTTTGAATGAGAGTTGTGGAAGGAGCGCACACGATGTCGTGACACAGGCTTGGATGGTTTTTTGAATTCAAAGCCCTCCTTTAAATAAGAGAAACAACTTTCAAACAAAAACCACCATTACCAAACACCCAAATGTTCTCACAGATTAAAATATCCAACAAGCAAACTGCTGTTCACAACATTTCTGGAAGCTTCCCTCTGATCCAACATGGGGGAAAAAAAAAAAAAAAAAAAAAAAAAAAAAAAAAAAAAAAAAAAACTTTTAAAAGATAGACACCCAATAATAAACACCAAGGTAACTCCTCCCATACCTTTGATACAAAATGGAAATAACATTTCAAATATAAAAAGATGCAATGCCATCGCCAGGGTAACAAACAAACAATTATTTAGGTTATTGCAGTGAACAAGAAGCGAGACTCCCAACAATGCAGGTAACCTTCTAGATTTGCTTGTCAAACAGTTTGATATCAGAATACAGATACGGAGGACCCTGCTGACCTCTGGCATGTTCTCCTTGTTGTGCTGAGACGTGGAAGTGGCATTTATTTGAGTGGGTTGCTGGCCAAATATTCCATAGCGGTTAGAGTCCATCTCCTGACCCTTCAGAGCCGGACTGAAACCAAGGAGCTGCAGCTGAGGGGAGAAAACAATAAATCAATATAAAAAAAAGGTCCAACAACCATAATCGGCCTCTTCTACACAGGGTTTTTTTTGCATTTTTTAAATAGCAATATTTCAATTTCCAAAACAAAAATATTACCAAATTAGTGACAATGAACTGGGATGTCAATGCGATGTGGTTTGCATGTTCTAATTTTAAATGGATTAAAATATAGACAACCTAATAAACTAATCCCTGATCTGATGGAGCCCTAGTTCTGCAGCAGTCATCTGTCTGGTAGGAAAACACCGACTCCTGATACGTCACCAGGACTTACAGCATGTGCTATTCTTACTTTCTAATGCATGTTCTGTGTCCCGCCCAAATACTCAACAGTAGAGCCGATACCTCAGTTATGTGCAGAAGGGAAGAACGAGGAGAAAAAAAAAAAAAAAAAAAAAAAAAAAAAAGTGCAGAATTGTTGAAGCATTTAGTGTCCAGGAGATTACAATGGAAAAAAAACAAGAAAAGAAAACATGAACATATGATAAAAACAGCTTACTGGTAACGAGTTGATTCTTCGAATTGTCATCTTCCTATAATTAGAAAGGAAAGGAAGTGGATGAAGTCAATACAAGTCACATTTACAGGAAGACAGGCTTATTTAGTTTGAAGATTGAGCGACTACCAGAGCGCATTACTGTTTAAATGACAGACAGGTCGTTGCAACAAAGCACTTCATGTTTTTATTGACTGAAAGGCAACTTACTCGTTAACAACTTTACTTGACTGTTGAATGGCCTGTTCAAATCTGGAACAGAACAAAGACAGTCTGGGTTTGTTCACAAGTTTCAAGAAGATGCTGCAGTCAAAACTACCATACATTTGCAATATACCTCCGAGTCTATATGGGGTCATCTTTCTAAAGAGATTTACAGTTTTTTGTAAAGTTGGCTATATGTTTAACCAATCATTTCACATCACAAAGACCATTATGCTCATGCAAGAGAAGCTCTACTATAAACTATGATTTAAAAAAAAAAAAAAAAGAAAGCAATACACCATCATAGACACAATTTCAGGAAATTAAGCCTCATGTGGTGCAGAAAAAACAAAAAACAAAAAGAAAAACCACACAACTTCCATCAATAGGTACAAGGTTCCTGTGACAAAAAGCACCTAGACACTGCAAACAATCAAGAACCCTTTTGAAAAGCCAGAAGGAATAGTTGGCCTTGAGGAATTTGGGTAAATGATGATTTAGGTCCACCTGTATGCTAAACAAGTGGACAAGTGGTGAGCAGCTCTGGGGGAAGGGCAGGAGAATGGATGCAGCGATCTGCTGATCTACCATATGCCTGCTGGAGCCCACACTGCCAAGCCCTTTTTGTATAAGAAGTCTTTGTTTGAGGGGGGAACGTGCCCCATTCAATGCATTTGAGAAGAGGGGAAGAGCAGTTCAGTGGGGGCACCCTTATTTCTATAGCAGTGACACAGAAAAAACTCCAACCCCTTTTTTCCTATTGAAATAACACTGCATAGGAAGAGTGTGCCAAAACTCAGGGGGGGGTGGGTGTTATTAAACCCAAGCACAGCCCGCAGCCTCCCCCACCCTGAAAACTCCCAGCAACCCAACAGCTGTAAACGGAGGTGAATGAGTTCTCGCTTGCAGGGCCACTGTGGAGGGAAAAAAAAAGAAAACGCACACAACCTCCCATCAGACGGCAGCAGGTGTCTGCAGGGACTCACCCATCTGAGTTAAGAGGCCACCCAAGATCAGGCAGACAAACTGGTGGAGATAACAATTCTGAGCTGCTCCAGACAAGTTTCGCTGCGACCTACATCACGCCCATCTTTGTGCCCACAGAAATTGGTGGTAATATAAAAGATGTTCTTCTCATCTGCCTCATATCATAAAGTATAGATAATCCACTTATCTGATTATTGAAAATAAAAACCATGAACCAGTCATCTTAAAGCCAACGTCAGAAACAATAATCCTGCAAATAGAAATGGTGATTGGCTCAACGGCAACCATGCATAGGGTGGGGAGATGGGGGTGGGGGTCGGAGGGGTGAGAATAGGGGCACTGCTGATTAGACAGGATGGCAGGGAGACAGTGGAACTTACGCGTCTTCTACGTCCCCATCCAGAGGGCTGGGAGGATCCATACCAAGGCCTGGAGGAGATGCAAAAATCAGATTTACACAAGCGTCAGGGTCTACAACACAAAATAGTGTTTTGGAACTGTAGTTGATGGATTCCCAGATGATGGATTTCTTTTCTTAACCATTTTGTTTATTAATGGTAATGAAAATGAGGCTCAAACTAATTATTTTCTAAATAAATGTACCCAGGGCGTATATTCAAACAACGTAGTGATCAGCATTTTTGCTTGATAAATTATCCCAAGTTGAAAAGTTTCCCCGTCTGTTTAAGATAAATCAGCCACTGGCTGCACCCACAGTTAAATTCAGGAGTATGGAATCAGGAGAGGTCCTGTAATGGACCGGTGACCTGTCCAGGTGTACCCCTGCCTCTCTAATGAGCCGGGATAGGCTCCGGCAGACCCCTGTGACCCTGCAAAGGATAAAACGGGTGTAGAAAATGGATGGATGGAAGGAAGGAATCAGGAGGAATGGGTGGAAATCAGGCCTCTGGCTGTGATGGCATCACTGAGCAGAGACAATGGCTCACCAGCATCAGATGAGACGTCGGAGGCAAACGAGGGAATCTTCTCTAGGGGTGCATGCTTTCTCCTTTTCGGGGTATCACAAAAGCTATGCGAAACAGAGATTAAAGAGGAAAAGACGTGAATAATGAATAACAGGAGTAGGGAGGAGGGGTACATGAATGGCATTAGTTCACACCTTCTAAATACATTTGAAATATGTGCATACAAATATGAAAAGAAAAATACGAAATTTAGTAGCACCTTCCGAGCCCAGCTAAGTTGTCCATGTCCAGAGCCAAGTTTGTGACCGGTGACAGCACAGCCGCGGGACCGGTGAACAGATTCTTGCGGTGCGAATTCTTTGTGCTCAGCTCGCCGAGAGTGAGCGAGGAAAGCCCGGGGATCGTTTCGGGCCTGGATTTAGTTACGGCGTTAACCGGACTGGTGCTGTCAAAGAGAGAATCCATCTTCTTTTGTTTCCAGGATGGACAAATCCTGCAGAGGGTATTACTTTCTGGTAGAGTTAATCTACAAGTCAGACGATATCAACTAATTGGATGTCCCCAGCTTCACGGTCACGCAGAAACTAATCGGTCGAACAGCGGCGATTTATAAGAGCATTTCCAAAAAATGTTATCCAAAACACCGATTGGATGTGACTCGGTGGCCCCGCTGGGAACAACACATTCAGCCGGTCTTGTTAAATGCTCACATAGCTTTTGTTTGTGCCAGAGTTGCAGCAGGAAGCGTCCCTCTCTGACAACCCCTGTTTGTGAGGACGCTCACAGCCAGCACGTATTTATGTTCAAAATAGAAGTCCAGGAGCGGCAACTTTTCAGCCAATCACAGTCATTGTTGCATCCGGTCAACCAATCAGAACTCGGAACGCCTCCGCAGCGGCCCTCGCCGGATGGAGAGAAGAAAGAGGACGTGACGTCTGTAATGTCGCCTTAGATACGCCTCATACTTTCTGTTTTCAGTGGTTATATATTATATATATAGCAGAATCGGAGTTAACTTTAATTGCCAGGTTTGTGCAAATACACAGGGAATCTCTCAAGATTCAGTAGAAGTAAATAAATAAAGACACAAAATACCCACATCAATCAAAATATACGTACAAGAGTTAACTGATATTTACAGATGTGGAGATATTGCAAGATTACCCTACACTCTGTGACTACTACAAGTTCAGCAGAATCATGGCCTGAGGGAAGAATCTGTCTCTGTGATGGGTGGTTTTGGTGTGCGGTGCTCTCTAGCACCTACCAGATGGCAGAAGTTTGAAAAGATTGTTTGCAGGGTGTGAGGGGTGTGCAGAAACCTGACCCTGAACCGATACAGGTCCCGGATAGAGGAAAGGTCTGCCCTGATTATTTTTTCTGCAGAACTCACTGTCTGTTGCAGTCTCTACGGTTAGGATTTTTTTAAACCTGCGTGCTCGTTGAAATGAGAAAGAAGACACTTAGAAGTAAAGACTATTAAAGTTTTTCTTATTGGAGATTCAAAGCAAGCTTAAGCGAGGACCTTTCTGTTTGGCTGACAACCTCCCAGAGAAGATCATTTTGGAAATATGCATAGAGGACTTTTAGTGACAAAAATGCAAATACATAGATAAAAGATTACAAAATAATAGCTGAGCTGAAAGAGTTTAGACTTAGTACCATAGTTTAGACTTAGCCCTACCTTTGTTGGAGCCATGATTGGCCCCAATCACTTGGCTCTCTTTGTCTTCTTTTACTCCTTAAACATCGTGGATTTGGCCTTGTACTCATGAAATCAATCTTTGTTGTCTCCTCTTCGAAGTTGTTCTTGAGATAAGGCAACTACTTCAAGTAATTAAGAATTAACATATGTGAGCAGTCGTGATACCTTCAAATGATAAAGAATTTGCATGTGTAGGCATGTGAACAAGGTCCAACTAATGTTTAGCCCTTTATATCTATGTTTTAGTTCTCTGTACCTCATACAAAGGCTAAAATACATTGTTAACAGTACTCCCATACCTCACCTGCTGCCTAAGAATGCGTATGTACCTTCTTTCACCCTTCTCTCTTTTATGAGTCACCACAGTATCCAATGTGAAAATTATTATTATTAATAATAATAATAATAATAATTCTTATTATTAAAATGATACAGCTTGTAGCCTAACCACATCTATGCCCCCACAAAATTTTACCTATAAAAATGTTTTTCTGCCTTAGTATTGTTTCCTTTTTATTATTTTCTTTTTTATTTGTGTCTCTCTGTCTTTCACCCTGTTTGAATAACTTTAAAACTCCAAATAAAGCAGAATCTCTTTTGCACACTTCCTCACCATAATTGCAGTGCTGAAAGTGGAATTCTGAAAACTTATCAAAGCAGACAGCACCCATTTTAAAACAACCGTGCTTTGGCATTCCAACAAGGAGGTCTTTCAGGCAACATTTTCAGGGAACCTTTGACTGTAGGCATGTGTCCTGAGGAATAACCCCTGTCCAACACGAGACTCTTTGTTCAGATGAAGTATCCATATGACTGGCATCACAAATGCAAATTAAGTTTAATGAATTCCTGGAGAGTCGTGAACACAGGAATGAGATTCTCAACTCCACACCTCACATTTGCATAAAGGAGACAAAAGGGGGTAAAGGAAAGGTGATTCACCCAAATAAAACTTCCTCAAAACTGCTGACACCAAGCCCAGCAGTTTCTACCAAACCTGCATTCATATCAACAGATTATAAATGAATAAGATCTGCGATCTGATGACACCAATCTGAAATGACTCTGAAACATTTGAATATTGGATAATCAGGCCTAGATTGGCTCATTTCAATTCCAAATATCAATCATGTGATCTTATGACATATACAGATCGCTGATAACCCCTAAGATAAAGTCCATCAGAAACCCACTTAAGGTGCAGAGAGGTTCACAGACTTGAAAACCAAATGTTGCCAAAGATATCGAGCATTGACCTCCGTTCCATTTTCATGCATGAAAAGGTCAGTCTGCGTCTTCTACTTATCTCGCTTGAATAGGGGTGGGAAGTGGGGTGGGGGTTATTTAGTCAATAAATTGAAAGAGAGGTTTCAGAGGTAGTTTTGATTCTACTGCTGCTTGTTGCAGGACTTCTGTACCATTTGGAACCACTACTGTTCCTAACAAAAGGAGGCTGCCAGCGTTTGAGCTCTGTAACTACAGGTTATGGATAGTATATTTAGCAAATATGCTGTGATGTCTTGTAATACTGATTTATATTTGAGCTATGGATTCATTTTTCATCTCTTTGAGGTACGGCTGCATTTGCATCCTTTCTGTAAAGTGAGAGTTGTTCATAGGCTCTTATTTGTTTGGTCTGTGGTGGCCTGTGATCGTAACCTCCTAGCAGTGATGTCAATGCAAATGTTTTCAAGCACATCATTTGTAGAGGTGAGTAGCAGTGAAACATGAGAGGGTGGATGGCTTTAACTCACAAAGACACGCACACAACTGGCATTTTGTAGCCGCATGAAGCTCAGTCCCAAGAGTGGCCCTCTTCTTCTGGTTTTGACCACAGCAGCTGCAGATTCTTGGTGAAAGGGATCTTTAAATCGACTGCAGCTCTTGCTCCAGTTCTTATCATCAGTAAAGTAGGTCTCAGTTGCTGTTAGACCATCATGTGGCTCAAATGCTCCACAGAAGATAGATAGCATTCTCGTCAACTTACCTGATGCCATATTATGAAAGAAATCTCAAAAACTAAAAGTACATTTTTAAGTTGTCGGGATGAAGTTTCTGTAGTGTAAAGTAAAAATGTACTAACTAAAATTATGCATTCAAAGTGTATCTGCAGAGCAAAGAAAAGTAGCACAAACAAACCCAATTGATCACTGTAAGCATTTAAATATCAGTTATTAGTTTCACATGGATCGACGTGATTAATATTACCATATTTCCCATCTCAAGTGTAGTGTAGAAGAGGAAATATAGGAGGTAAATACTACTAATCTAAAAAAATACTTATGTATGCAGTTACGTTGTAACTTTCACCATGTGGTCAGCCATGTGGCACCATGTGGACACAACCGCAGAGGAGGGTAATAGTGGACGAGCCACAGAATGGACAGTCACATGAGTATTTGCATTAAGTTTGGCAAACTGGACTGTTGGAGAGCATTTTCATGAACGCTAAAGTTCAAACAGTTCATTAGCACATGGCAGCTGCATTACAAAGCAAGAAGACCACCGCATGCATGGTTCTCAGGAGACACCTTGAGATAAACACCACATGCTGGCTTTTTTCAACAAGACCGATCAGCAAGAGGGAATACACTTTCCCATCAGAGGCATTCATGGCCTTGAGGTTTTTATTAGAGAGAATTCAGCATTTCCCTGCTTCTTCTGTCAACTGGGTCCAAAGACAGATACATGTAAAGATGTTTCCTCTTCTGTTCTCTTATTATCAATATTCACAGAATAAAACATCACAATCTGATTGACACCTTCATTCTCATGTTTTCACATGAGAGAAGGTTAATCCTCATGGTAAAGAATCAGCATTAGTCAGTACGTTTACTTGCACTAAGAGTAAGTTGAATTATTGCCTTAGTCAAACTCATATTGGAGTTTTAAAAGCCATGTATACACCTTAGCCTGGCTGTAGTCGAACCGAACGGGAGTTCCTGAAATCGAGCTATTAGAGCCAGATAATGCGGTTCTAAATCGACCTATTAGAGCCAGATAATGCAGTTCTAAATAAAAATATTAGAGCCAGATAATGTGGTTCTAAATCAAACTATTAGAGCCAGATAATGCGGTTCTATATCGAGCTATTAGAGCCAGATAATGCGGTTCTAAATCGAAATATTAGAGCCAGATAATGTAGTTCTAAATAAAAATATTAGAGCCAGACAATGCGGTTTTAAAGCGAAATATTAGAGCCAGACAATGTGGTTCTAAATCAAACTATTACAGCCAGATAATGTAGTTCTAAATAAAAATATTAGAGCCAGACAATGCGGTTTTAAAGCGAAATATTAGAGCCAGACAATGCAGTTCTAAAGCAAGCTATTAGAGCCAGATAATATGGTTCTAAATCGAACTATTAGAGCCAGATAATGTGGTTCTAAATCAAACTATTATAGCCAGAAAATGCGGTTCTGAATCAGGCTATTAGAGCCAAAAAAATGCGGTTCTAAATCGACCTTTTAGAGCCAGATAATGCGGTTCTAAATCGAGCTATTAGAGCCAGATAATGTGGTTCTAAATTGAAATATTAGAGCCAAACAATGCGGTTCTAAATCAAACTATTAGAGCCAGATAATGTGGTTCTAAATTTAAAAATTAGAGCCAAACAATGCGGTGCTAAATCAAACTATTGGAGCCAGATAACGTGGTTCTAAATCGAGCTATTAGAGCCAGATAATGTGGTTCTAAATAAAAATATTAGAGCCAGACAATGCGGTTGTAAAGCGAAATATTAGAGCCAGACAATGTAGTTCTAAAGCAAGCTATTAGAGCCAGAGAGTGTGGTTCTAAATCAAACTATTAGAGCCAGACAATGCGGTTCTAAATCAAACTATTAGAGCCAGATAATGTGGTTCTAAATAAAAATATTTGAGCCAGACAATGCGGTTGTAAAGCGAAATATTAGAGCCAGACAATGCAGTTCTAAAGCAAACTATTAGAGCCAGATAATGTGGTTCTAAATAAAAATATTTGAGCCAGACAATGCGGTTGTAAAGCGAAATATTAGAGCCAGACAATGCAGTTCTAAAGCAAGCTATTAGAGCCAGATAATATGGTTCTAAATCGAACTATTAGAGCCAGATAATGTGGTTCTAAATCAAACTATTATAGCCAGAAAATGCAGTTCTAAATTGAGCTATTTAAGGCCGAACATGCAGTTCTAAATTGAGCTTTTAGAGCCAGATAATGCGGTTCTAAATCGAGCTATTAGAGCCAGACAATGTGGTTCTAAATTGAAATATTAGAGCCAGACAATGCGGTTCTAAATCAAACTATTGGAGCCAGAAAATGTGGTACTAAATCAAACTATTAGAGCCAGACAATGCGGTTCTAAATTGAGCTAATGGAGCCACATAATGTGGTTCTAAATCTAGCTATTGGAACCAGATATTAGGGTTCTAAACCAAGCTATTAGAGCCAGATAATGCAGTTCTAAAACGAGCTTTTAGAGCCAGATAATGCGGTTCTAAATCAAGCTATTAGAGCCAGATAATGTGGTTCTAAACCAAAATATTAGAGCCAGACAATGTGGTTCTAAATCAAACTATTGGAGCCAGATAATGTGGTACTAAATCGAAATATTAGAGCCAGACATTGCTGTTCTAAATCAAGCTAATGGAGACAGACAATGTGGTTCTAAATCGAGCTATTAGAGCCAGATAATGCGGTTCTAATCAAACTATTAGAGCCAGAGAGTTTGGTTCTAAACCAAACTATTAGAGCCAGACAATGCGGTTCTAAATTGAGCTAATGGAGCCACATAATGTGGTTCTCAGGAGACACCTTGAGATAAACACCACATGCTGGCTTTTTTCAACAAGACCGATCAGCAAGAGGGAATACACTTTCCCATCAGAGGCATTCATGGCCTTGAGGTTTTTATTAGAGAGAATTCAGCATTTCCCTGCTTCTTCTGTCAACTGGGTCCAAAGACAGATACATGTAAAGATGTTTCCTCTTCTGTTCTCTTATTATCAATATTCACAGAATAAAACATCACAATCTGATTGACACCTTCATTCTCATGTTTTCACATGAGAGAAGGTTAATCCTCATGGTAAAGAATCAGCATTAGTCAGTACGTTTACTTGCACTAAGAGTAAGTTGAATTATTGCCTTAGTCAAACTCATATTGGAGTTTTAAAAGCCATGTATACACCTTAGCCTGGCTGTAGTCGAACCGAACGGGAGTTCCTGAAATCGAGCTATTAGAGCCAGATAATGCGGTTCTAAATCGACCTATTAGAGCCAGATAATGCAGTTCTAAATAAAAATATTAGAGCCAGATTATGTGGTTCTAAATCAAACTATTAGAGCCAGATAATGCGGTTCTATATCGAGCTATTAGAGCCAGATAGTGCGGTTCTAAATCGAAATATTAGAGCCAGACAATGCGGTTGTAAAGCGAAATATTAGAGCCAGACAATGTGGTTCTAAATCAAACTATTAGAGCCAGATAATGCGGTTCTAAATCAAACTATTACAGCCAGATAATGTAGTTCTAAATAAAAATATTAGAGCCAGACAATGCGGTTTTAAAGCGAAATATTAGAGCCAGACAATGCAGTTCTAAAGCAAACTATTAGAGCCAGATAATATGGTTCTAAATCGAACTATTAGAGCCAGATAATATGGTTCTAAATCGAACTATTAGAGCCAGATAATGTGGTTCTAAATTGAGCTAATGGAGCCACATAATGTGGTTTTAAATCTAGCTATTGGAACCAGATATTAGGGTTCTAAACCAAGCTATTAGAGCCAGATAATGCAGTTCTAAAACGAGCTTTTAGAGCCAGATAATGCGGTTCTAAATCAAGCTATTAGAGCCAGATAATGTGGTTCTAAACCAAAATATTAGAGCCAGACAATGCGGTTCTAAATCAAACTATTGGAGCCAGATAATGTGGTACTAAATCGAAATATTAGAGCCAGACAATGCTGTTCTAAATCAAGCTAATGGAGACAGACAATGTGGTTCTAAATCGAGCTATTAGAGCCAGATAATGCGGTTCTAATCAAACTATTAGAGCCAGAGAGTTTGGTTTTAAACCAAACTATTGGAGCCAGAAAATGCTGTTCTAAACCAAACTATTGGAGCCAGAAAATGCTGTTCTAAATCAAGCTAATGGAGACAGACAATGTGGTTCTAAATCGAGCTATTAGAGCCAGATAATGCGGTTCTAATCAAACTATTAGAGCCAGTGTCAGGTTTAAACGACCTAACATTTATTAAACACACAATAAGGAAGGAAGACAAAGTCAGTAAGTTTTTCATACATCATCACGGAGGACGGACAGAGAACTCAGCCACATCTCAGCTGCTCTCGTCTCTGTCCGCGCCCCCCCCTCTGATGGCCTCTTGAGGCTTTTATTGAAAGTAAGGAGGTCACAGATGACATGAAGATAAGCAACTTGTACAAGATATATTCTCTGACGTGTACAACTATCTTATAAGACAAGCAGTATACCGTGCGTAAAATAACAATGAGATTAAACAAAGAGTGTGTTAAAGTTTAAACCTATCATTCCCTCCTGCTTTAACACAATCTTTGTTTATTTCACGTCGTCCAAGACCTCTTCAGGTGATCTTCAGTCATGGAGTCTTTTTTCATGAGAACAAAGACATTTACGCTCAGAGGGGTTTCTATAAGGCAAAAAAAGAAGAGACATTAATATCATCATTATCAGAGTCATTTTCATCATCATCAACAGAATCATTTGCATCATCATTGTCAGAGTCAAGACCCAAAATCAGATACATTTGTGCCACATGATCTTCCACGGGTGAGATGGCTGTGGTGATCAAATCGGTTCAGCAATGCACGCAGACATCGGAATGCAACAACACCCACACAATGTCAGAAATGCTGAAAATACAGCGATGGATACTAGTACAGAAGATTCTAAGGTTCGGTACTTGCCACATGCATCCACATGGAGGTGTCAACACCGCAGTGCTTCTCAGCACTTTTACCATTCAGGGTCCGCAGCCCTCTTATATCCTTGGTACGACTAACATCTGCGGCGTTATCAGAAGTGCAACACTGTTTTCCAAACATGGCACACACACACACACCTCCCTTCTCCAGGACAATCCTGTTCTGGAAAGTCATAAGAGACGTGGCAGACAGCTGTCCAAATACAGCCTCGAACCTGTTCTGTTTCCAGCTTCCTAATTTCTGAACATTGTAATAGATGTTGTTCATTTTTGTTTAACGTGCACCAAACAGAAGACTCAAATCCTGCTGCTATCTGGTCTATAAATTTATACTCATCTGACACCCAGTGGAAATCTGATGACATCAATGTATGTGGGATCGTTGTCAGAGGTCCAAGTGGAGCTGCTGGATCTCTTGGTTCTCCGAAGGCTTCTTGATGTTACGGCAGACAGTCGTCAGTTCTTCAGCTGAGATATAAGGATTCACTGAAACAGGAAGCAACAGGGTGACTACAACAACACAAACTCAGGATGAGGAATAAAGTCTCCATCCAGCATCCTGCAGCATTTCTTACCCGTTTGGTGTCATTTCGATTGAATTATTGTCTCCTCTACTTGGTCAGGTGTCTTAAAATGCTTCACTGACTTTCGGGTCTATTCAGACTCTAAATGTCTGAATCCACCCTATTATCAGACTTTGGCTCACCTTTCCTATCGGAGTTTTCAATCCAAATGACCTCTGACCCCTTCCCTCCTGTTGAGACATGATCATCATCATGGCTCACACAGCAGCCCATTGGTACAGATCTTTTTTTTTTTTTTTTTTTTTTGTTCTTCTTCCTTCTTCTTCCATCCAGAAATCTGAAACCAAACCAAGATCGGCTGTCTTTATGAATGGGGACAGAGAAAACGGTGTTCCTGATGTCCACCACTGTGAAGACAGATGAAGCGTTGAAACGTTGTTTTGTTCCGTCACCGAGTTCCTTCACTCTGCGTCGCAGCTGCATTTTATCTGGATCCAAAACATCACCGTCATACTGGGGGTCCCGGTCACCTCCTACATGACGCCAGTCACTGCCCAGAGCAGTCATCCAAACCCGCTGGACCTCTCCGTCATCAAGGTGGCAGGACCGTCTGAGGTCCTCCACGTCACAGACAGATCCCTCCACATCCTCCCCATGGGAGGTCAGGCCTTCTTCAGCCTTTTTAACATCGTCAGTGTTAGGATCGTCAACTTCAATGAGAGGAACAGTGTCAGCGGCTGGCGGAGAAGTAGGTGTGTTTTTCAGGGTCAGTTCAAGGATACACTCAGGTGGCGGAGGGGTCAACATTTGATAGATTGGGATACTGTCAGAAAGACTTCTGTTCTCATCGTCCTCGTCATTTTGTACAGGCCCCGTCTCATCTGCTTTGTAAAACATGACCTCGGGTTTTTTCTGTCTACAGTCCCCCCTCCCTTCTCCTTGTTCACGCCTCGTCGCCTCGTTCAACCATATCTGGCTTTCTGCGAAACCGCGCTTTCGCATCTTCTTGGTGTTCTGTTTCGTGTCAATAGTTATCTTATCCTGCAGTTCAACTATTTTCTGTGAGTTTAGAGTTCCCTTAAAACCATATTTACTGATCCACAGGTTCAGGTATTTTATTGACTTCGGATCTTTTTTCTGCATGTATTTCCAGTCCTCACAAACCAATCCTCTTTTATGGTCGATTTTACTGATCAACTTCCCCATTTTTTTTTTTATTTTTTATTTTATTTTTATTTTTAGATGTTTTTAGTCCAGGTCGGTCTCAATACCTAGGGTATTCTAACACCTGGATTTTTTGTCAGTAGGACAGCAATTAAATCACCGGAAGTGGTAATCCTCACTTCAACTTGATTCCCAAGCGAAGGATTCTTGCCTCTGCTTCCACAACAGGTTGCTGTTTACATTCCTACTGGTTTACATGAGACAAAATACCTGCTGGTTTTGTGTCTCCAGTCACACTCACAATCACTCAACACAGAAATGACGTTACTTTACCCACGGACTTTATCGGTTCCGCTGTCTATTTTTCTCTTTTTACCGTCAGTATCTAGAATTTTCGCGTATTTTCTCACGGACTTTATCGGACTCCGGCGCCCCTCTTTTACCGTCAGTGTCTAGAATTCCACGGCCTTTAACACAGACTTTATCGGACTCCGTCGTCCCTCAACACCCTATTCTTTCAGGGTAACACAACAAGATTTCACCTACCGACTCTGTCTTCCTTCGGTTCTCCCGTCAACCTTGGACTCCAGCCGGTGAGGCGGAAAACCAGTCTTGAAAATTTATAAACGTCCACAGTTACCTTGAAGTCCACCACACCTGCTGGATTCCTTGGTTTGTTGGGATCCGGCTCGAAGGACCAATTAAATGTCAGGTTTAAACGACCTAACATTTATTAAACACACAATAAGGAAGGAAGACAAAGTCAGTAAGTTTTTCATACATCATCACGGAGGACGGACAGAGAACTCAGCCACATCTCAGCTGCTCTCGTCTCTGTCCGCGCCCCCCCTCTGATGGCCTCTTGAGGCTTTTATTGAAAGTAAGGAGGTCACAGATGACATGAAGATAAGCAACTTGTACAAGATATATTCTCTGACGTGTACAACTATCTTATAAGACAAGCAGTATACCGTGCGTAAAATAACAATGAGATTAAACAAAGAGTGTGTTAAAGTTTAAACCTATCAGCCAGAGAGTTTGGTTCTAAACCAAACTATTAGAGCCAGACAATGCGGTTCTAAATCGAGCTATTAGAGCCAGATAATGTGGTTCTAAATCGAAATATTAGAGCCAGACAATGCGGTTTTAAATCAAACTATTGGAGCCAGATAATGTGGTACTAAATCAAACTATTAGAGCCAGACAATGCGGTTCTAAATTGAGCTAATGGAGCCAAATAATGTGGTTCTAAATAGTTATTGGAGCCAGATAATACGGTTCTAAACCAAGCTATTAGAGCCAGATAATGCGGTTCTAAATTGAGCTTTTAGAGCCAGATAATGTGGTTCTAAATCAAAATATTAGAGCCAGACAATGCGGTTCTAAATCAAACTATTGGAGCCAGATAATGTGGTACTAAATTGAAATATTAGAGACAGACAATGCGGTTCTAAATCAAGCTAATGGAGTCAGACCATGTGGTTCTAAATCGAGCTATTAGGAGCCAGAGAGTGTGGTTCTAAACCAAACTATTGGAGCCAGAAAATGCGGTTCTAAATCAAACTATTAGAGCCAGACAATACAGTTTTAAGTTGAACTATTAGAGCTAGACAATACGGTTTTAAATCAAGCTATTGAAGCCAGACATTGCGGTTCTAAAACGAGCTGTTGGAACCAGATAATACGGTTCTAAAGCAGGCTGTTGGAACCAGATTACGCAGTTCTAAAGCAAGCTGTTGGAACCAGATAACGTGGTTCTAAAGCAAGCTATTAGAGCCAGATAATATGGTTCTTAACCAAACTATTGGAGCCAGAAAATGTGGTTCTAAATCAAACTATTAGAGCTAGATAACGCAGTTCTAAAGCGAGCTATTAAAGCCAAATGATTTGGTTCTAAATCAAACTATTAGAGTCAGACAATGTGGTTCTAAATCGAGCTATTAGAGCTAGACAATACGGTTCTAAATCAAACTATTAGAGCCAGACAATACAGTTCTAAAGCGAGCTGTTGAAACCAGATAATACGGTTCTAAATCAAACTATTAGAGCCAGACAATACAGTTCTAAAGCGAGCTGTTGAAACCAGATAATACGGTTCTAAAGCGAGCTGTTGGAACCAGATAACGCGGTTCTAAAGCGAGCTATTAGAGCCAGATAATATGGTTCTTAACCAAACTATTGGAGCCAGACAATGCGGTTCTAAATCCAACTATTCCACGTATACACTAACCACGATTTGCCGAGCTACTGACTGATCTGGGACTGCCCCTTCCAGAAGTGATGATTCTCTTCCCGTACATGTACACTCGGATTTCACGGAAACTCAAGGTAAATCCTTAGCTTGGTTACTGGCACCGGCTTGATTTAAATGTGTGCATAACCGTACTTACAAACTGTTAGGTGAACATCTGAAAGAATTTAAAGAAGTCAACTGTGTAGTTTCAAAATAACTGAAGTGCAACATTACATAAAGGGGTCCTAGAAGATGCACGAAAAGAAAACAATGTGTACTGTATAAATATAATAATTAACACACTCTCACTCTCAACTTGTCACATATTGATGCGTATATATATGTTTTGAACACAGATGGTAGCTTACACTTGAGCATTTTGGTTAAGCAGAACTTTCTGAACTTTAAAGAGTCAATGCAAAATGTACCTTTAATGCAAAACATAGTAGTACAATACTGAATACGGTAGAGCAAGGGAAGTCAAAATAAAGATAAAGATGAAAAGCAAAACCGAAGGACGAAACATGAATTCTATGGTTGGGAACCCTACGTTTATCCCTCTCCTCCACTCTGACCTCTAAGTACAGCATTATGTGAGCTTTTTTGTTAATAATTGAGAATATGCTGCTGTAGAGCTTTTTTATGATGTCAGAAAGTGATGATAAAAGGGAAGCTGGTCTGCTGAAAACTAACGCAAAGAGCTTTTGATCTAGAAGGTGTCAATATGCAACATGGTTGGAATGAGAATGTATAGATTTATCCTATCAGCATTAAATAAAAGCTGTATCCAGCCCGGAAATGTCAGGAAAAGTTTCCATAGTTTATTGGAACTGGCTTATGGTAGTTATTCACTATCACAGGTTTTCATAATGTGTGTATCTGAAGCTGGGCTGCACTGCGTTTGACAGTTAAACTAGAAATGAACTCTAATAGATAATGATTCTTTTTTGTTTGTTTGTTTGCCATAGATGTTAATTATTATTTGGGTGGCTCTAACTCATGTCATTTATAGTTAATATTATTTTAAAGGCGTTATTGGACATTTCTTACAAGAGTTTTAATATCAGCTTTTATTGTAGAGCACGTTAGTTATTGTATAGTTTCATCGGTTTAATCCCGATAAAAAAAAGACACATATGACACAAACACCAAATGTGAAATAAACTCGCCTGCTTCTAGATGTTACTGAGTAACGTGTTGTATCTGTACAGCAGGATGTGTATTTACAGGGAGGTGTAAGGTGGAAAATGTCCTGCCAAACAATAAAATCCTCAGAAAAATGAAGCTTATCTGTCTGCAATATACAGTATACTGAGTATATTTCCCAAAATGTTTAACTTATTCAGTACTGTTTAATGAAAATCCCCATCGCAGGGTTTCTGGATTCCAACACGCAGATTCTTGGGAAGAAACTTGCTTACGTTGTTGATGCAGACATGCTGTTAAAATAATGATAATAATGTTTGTTACCAGGATGACAACTACTGAACCTTTAGCTGAATGTTCTGCTTCAGTCTGACCTGAAAGTTGTAAATTTATTGTAACAGAAGAAGTGACGTTAAACTCACTGAATCCGGGCTATTACTGAATCATTTTACATATGGATGGTTATAAAATTAGAGATGTTTCCTTAATAACTGAAAACTGTGCATTCTGGTTAATGTAAACTTTTTTGATCTAGGAAAGTATTGCCATTATCAATGATATCCCCTTCTTATCCATACATCCATTTTCTACAGCCGCTTAATCCTGCATAGGGTCACGGGGGTCTGCTGGAGCCCATCCCAGCTCGTTACAGGCGAAAGGCAGGGGTTCACCTTGTACAGGTCGCCAGTCTATTGCATCCAATAACCCCATAATAATCCACTCTAAAAGTAAACATGGAAATGACCAGTCAGCCGTGGCTTTCCCATCCCCATCCAGGGTCTCCATGCATACAAATGTTCCCGTAGTCTCTGGCAGTGGCACTGCAGACACTTTCATGGCATACATGAGATTTTTACCGATGTATGGTCCACCAGCATGGCCCAGTAAGTGCAGGTCAAGTATGAAGAAGGAAACATCTGCTCACGGTGGAGCCTGACAGATGGACAGAGGGAAGGAGCTCCAGCTTCTGGAAAGGAATTCTGGAGGGAAAAAGACAAAGGATGAAGAGGGGACAAAGGCAAAATGTTGCAGTTTGTGGGGGTCAATGAAGAAAAGGAGGAGGAGGAGGAGGAGGAGGAGGAGGAGATTTATAGACTGAAGTGAGATGTCCTGAAAAGGCTGGAAATGGGTTTTCATATGACACCGTGAATCCATGTCAAAACCAGAGTAAAGTCAGCGCTGAGAGGTGGAATGAGGGAGAAAATTGATCTTTTCTTTTATTTATCTTTTACTTTGTGTACAGCACTTTAAACCACATTTTGTGCAAGCCATGCACTACACGTTTTCCTTGTTTTATTATTATTAATTATAATTATTAGAATGATTTTTATTATTATTATTATTACAATTATTGTGTAAGACATTTATCTTTTTCTTACAAAAGCAGGGTCATACAAGTGATACAATTGTATAAACCATATTGATCATTTACCGGACTTTTGACTGATTTTAGTTGGACACAGTTCATTTTTGAGTTCAAGAAATCCCAGCTGCTTCACTGGGTCGCAGATTTACAAATGTGGGACTGAGTTTGGTGCATTTACACAAAGCAGCCGTTGAGTATTCGTCTGCTGATTTGGCCTCTCAGCCGAAACTTACATAAGAAAAAAGTGAGGATTTGTGTGTCAATGGACTCAGCTGCTTAGCCTTAAATTAGCCGCTTGAATCCTGCAGATTCTAATTCTGATCACCTGATGATACAAGCACACATTTATGAGGGCAACCGTATAAAATGTAGGCACAGTTTAACAGGTTTTATGTCGGTATAATCACATTTAGCCAATATTTGCATGGGTTAAATGCAGTGTGTGTGTTTTCAAATGCCTGTAAAGTACAACTTTGTGTAAATACCTGATACATGATTTGTTACACATATACCCTTTTCTATTTTTAGCTCAGTGGATGTGGATGGAGGTTAAGTCATTTTCTCTTCGTTAATTACTTTCTTGAGGCTCTTATTGTCCTCAACCGTGACGTCCACTGCACCTCTGAGAGCCGGTTTCATCATTGTTGATGAGCAACGTAAAACGATTCACAGTCGAGACCGTGAGAGTTAAACGACTATTCTTTTTATGGAACTAATATTTTAACATGAACAACGGGCCTTTGTGGTTTTTAAAGAAACTTGAATAAAAAGAAAAAGAAATACATTAAACAACTGTCATTTACAAATATGTTTGTAGTCGTGTAGTCCAGCAGATGGGTTAAAGATCCTTTCTGACTTTGTCGAAGAGTTTACAAGAAAGTCTCACTTCATGATTGATCAACTTTCAGCTGAACTGCGGTTGTGATTTGGCATCATATATGTTTACTGTTCTTGAAAGTGTCGTGTATATGAGCAAACCGCAGGCCTGACTGAATTTTCTACCCCAAAACCAGCCAACAAACAATTAACACAACACACTCTCACAGTTGCTCCAAATTTTCCTACTGTTTGCTTTTTTTTGGATGGTCAGTGCCACGTTTACACACATTTGTTTTGTTTTTTACATTTAATGTTACATCTAAATGCAGTTTTATTTCTTACAGTCCCTGGTTAGAAATTAACTGTATTTTGTTTTTAGTTTTATGCTTGTTACTGATATAAAATACAATATAAAAATTAATTTCTATCATTATGACTGACTTGAACGGTCTTCTGCTGTAAAACAACCTTCACATGAAACATGTGCTTTTAACAAACAGAAATAAAAAATTATGTCAGTATAAATCTTGTATAAACACAAGACAAACACAACACAAAACTGAACCAATTAAAGCGCCATAAAAACAAAGCTTTGGAAATAAAACAGAAGGACGGCACAAAGTAAAAACACCAAAGTGAACGGCTTATTTCCATGGTGATCCTAGTCTAATTACTTGCTGAACAAAGATCAGGATATTGTCCAGAAATAATCTTGTCCTCTGCCTTGGTTGCAGTTAGGTAGTTCCTTTGTTTGCTTGCTAAAGTGACTGATGGGTGTGTGTGTGTGCGTGTGTGTGCAATCATTCATCGTGAAAAAGCATGATAGAAAGCAGTTGGCAGCAGTTGAGCTGCCCATCTGTCAAAGGCAGAGCAGCTGCCTCATTTCTGCAGGATCAGACAGAGTTATTAATCATAAATAAGGTCAGGGATTAAAAGTTAATAAGTTCCACAAGTATCAGAGGCAGCATTATTAAATGTTCATAAACGCAACAATTAACAGCTCTTGCCTGTAATGTCCCAAGTGATGGATCCTTTATTAATACTGGATTAAGTGGCATAAATGTCTTTCATCTGAGCCGGGGTTAAACGTGCAGGTCAGAGGACGTTCAAATGTGGGAGCAAAACTCAGACGAGTGTTAAAGCTACGCTCACGTACTAAAATACACCCATTATTTTGGCAGAAAGCTTAAACAAATTGCTTTAGTTCCTCCTCCACATGTTTTGTTCAGTGTAGTTTTTGAATCAGAGGATGTTTCGCAGGGTCAAGGAAATACGTCTGCCCTGCAAAATAAATTATCTTTTGTAAATATATTTTATATATATATATATATATATATATATATATATATATATATATATATATATATATATATATATATATATATATATATATATATATATATATATATATATATAAATATACATATATATAAACCAGTACATTAGCTGGTAAATCACCAGTCACTTGGTAGTTTGTGTGTAGTGTGGTGCCATCTGTCGGAACTCTGTGGTCACTACATAAATTATGAACTCAAATCAAATCAAAAAAGTATGCACAAACTGATAGTAAAAAAATATTTGATCTTATTGCCATATGTATTAAAGATGTAATATATTGTGATTTGTATAATTTCTTTTAATTCATTTGAACTTGTTTATTTGTAGTCAGCACATCATTACAGGCTGCCAAATTCAATAATCTAATTAAATTTATAAAACGTATAAACGTAATAAGAAGGTTTTCATGGGGGTGACAATAATCCAAAGTCTTTGTAATTTATTTTGTTCCAATCGAAGAAAGGCAACATTCCAGTAAAACAAATTAAGATTAAAAAACCCCAAACAAAACATTTTATGCCTTTATCAAAATTATTAGCCTACTGCCAATTAATAATTTGTAGTTTAGCTGTTGTGGCTTGCAGCTGTTATAAATCTCTTCGTGTAGTTCCTGGCTGGGTTGGCGTGTGTCTCTTGATGGATCTGTGCTCATTCCTCCTTGGCATCTGGGTCTGATGCGGTCAGTCAGGCTTTTGAGGAGGAAATCCAGGAAGAGGAAGTTTATTTGAGTAAGTGGGAGTGGCCTATTTGAATTTCTTTGTCTGGGACCATGCAGATAAGTTTGTTTGCTTTAATAGGTGTTAGGGAAGGTGGTATCGGCACTGTTACTACTTGGAGCTTGCAAAAACAGAGCCTGGGTCTGTTGAAGATGGCAGTGCTTGTTTGGCTTTGGCAGCTCACAGATGGATGACTTGGTAACAAATCTTGGAATGGACATGACAATGTGACTCAGCAAAGTAAAGTTTTATCCTCCAGGGCTAGAATTAGACAGAAAAGTGGTCAGGATAAGGTGAGATAAGCTGTAGAGGTTAAAAACAGTGTCAGAGAGGACAAGATACTTCAGGTTTGTCCTTGTGGCTGGCGGAAAGCAGCGTCAATCAAAGGCCTTAGAAAACATCAGGGAATAAAGAAGTGTAAAGAATTGAGCAGTACTTATGAAGTCTGTCGGATGAAGTCCAGCGACAGGTAGAAAGCCACAGTTCGCAGGACATCAGTCAGGCTGTCAATAAGGATGAGGAGGTAGGAAGGGACGCAGGTGAGGTAAGCTTGTCCGTCAGAGAGGGAAAGCACAAGTAGGTGGCCTCGGGAAAAGCAGTCCCAGAGAGGTGTAGAGAGGTTTGGGGTGAGATGATCCAGTCAGGTCAGTCTGGACGGCAAAGAGAAACAGAGGAATTGGTTAAGGAAAGGAGAGAGTTAAGAAAGCAGTGAAAAAAACGCAGGAGAAAAGAGAGAGAGGGAATCTGTGTTTTACCAGAGGAACCGGCCGAGGCAGGCTGAGGGGACTTAGAGGAAAGAAAAATAAAGACAGCTTTGTACAGGGACACTTCTAAGTCTGTTAAAGGTTTCTTGGCCAGGAGGTTGAGGTTGAAGAATATTTAAGAATCAACTTCAGATTTAGAGAAGGAAAGCTGTAAGAATTTCTATGTATTAATTTTAGCTGGAAAATCAAGAATTTTGGCAACAAATTGTTCTTATTTGTTTCTCAGTTTTCATTTGATTTGGTAAAAAATCATATCGCTGTACTGACACTGATTTGGAAAAGGATGTCGTCAATAAGCAATGATTGAGCAGTGTTTTGAGGAAATGTTCCATGGATCATAATTTTAACATTACTCTCACGTGTCGAACCCGAGGCCTGAGGTGGTCGGCTGAATTTGGGCCGCGTGAGTGTTCAGACAGTTTACGTAAATGGTTTACATATCCAATTCTGCAGAGGCATACATGCATCATAACCACATGTTCCACACCCACATCTGGATTTTGTTATGTAAATGTTGTCATTTCCTACAACAGTTTTGTATTTAAATACAAATACAATTTAGATTCTGGCTCCACATGAAATGCCTTCTTGGGTTTGTTTATGTGGTTGGCCTGTGCTGGATCCATACAGGTCATCCAACTTGGCCCCTTGTCTATTCATCACTCACGCACCTATCTGAGGTGATGAGTGATGGCTTTGCAGCAAAAATGTCAAGCAAAAGAAAAGTGTATCCAACAATATGACTATTTTAGAAAGATGGGATGTTAAAAAAAGTGTCTGTAAAGGTTCTTAGTCATCCAGGTCATGTTAATGTTCAAAAACGCTCTCCTTCAAGGCAACATAAATGTGAAATAAGTCTACAGTGAAAATGAAATGAAAATACTGTTGCATCACTTGTGCATCTCAACAGATGCATGAGAACGAGGGGCGTGGCCTACAGTAAACCTGTGCTAGAATGACTGCCCAATATTATAAAAAAAAAAAAAGTCTTGAGTGCAGAGGAACAGAAACAGAGCAGGAACAGATTCAGCTGACGCTCGTCTTTATCCCAGCTCATCCTCCAAAGCTGTTTTAATAGACTTTGTGTGAGAATTAGTCAATTCAGAAAATACTTCAACATAATCTAAAATCCACCTTTTTGAATCTGGTAGCCTCAACAAAAGTGTAGAAATTGTTTGTTTTTTTTATAGGGAGATGCTCAAAATAAGATATACTCTGACAGACGTCGTTTCTAATATGTCAATACCTTTAAACATCTGTTGACAGAATAGTTTGTTAAGTTACATCTGAGAGATGGAAGGCATGTGTGGTTGCGGTGAACTGAGGCATAGATGGTGATACTTGGCATTTTACACTTCTTCTTAATTTGCTGCCAAATTTGAACTGTTCATAATTATCGTGTAATGCACCTTCGTGTTTGCAGGTGGTCTTGGTGCTGAGGAGAGAAGTGCAGGAAGCGAACTGTTTCTAATGATTTCTTTTCAGTAGCAACCCAAACAGGAGTATCTGTTGAGACCTCCGTGTTGTTTCCTCCCTGCTCAGAGTAGAAGTGCAGGAAACACGATGGGCCCTGCCCAGCCCTCTGCCTTGCTTTGTAGAGATGAGTTCTTGATATTCTGTGAACTGTGTAACTCCAGATAAAAGGCCTGTTTATGGTATCTGGAGTTTTAAAAGAATCACTTCAGAGGCAGAGGCAGGAGGTGCCACTTATCAGTGTCCTCTTTCAGCTTTTCAACCTTCGCAAGGAAATTCAATTTGAAGATTAACTTCAATCTTTTTTAAGCTGTTTATAATTTTGAAAGGGAGATTGTGCAGAGAAAGTAAAACTAGGTACTGAAATCGAATTCCACCACATATTTGGCCAATCAAATGTTTTCTCTGTTTCTAAACAAAGAGCAGCCTCTTCCTGGCCCTTATCGTAATTATGATACATTATAGTCATTAATCTTCTGATGCTGAAGAAAAAAATCTACCAGGGATGAATCTAGTCTGATCAGGACGGATAATGGGTGCAGTATACTTATTCAACCTATTTGCCAGTAATTTTGAAACATTCTCCATATCTGTGTTGAACAGAATGGAAAGAAGAAGGATCCGTCTCATCCCTACTGATTAAGCTCCCTGATTTGATATACAGTTCTGCTGACATGCAAACCTTTCAGCTGTTGTGCAAGTAGTATCTGGGGCTTATCCCCAAACGTAAGTAAAAGTATTGTTTTAAAACGCTGGTCAGATAAGATGCTGATTAAATGACGAGTCAGTAATAGTCAGCTATACTGCTGCCGTGTATGAGTAAGATCAAGAACCAGTGAAACCGGAGAACGGTCAGGTGATGCAAAGCCAAGTAGGGTAGACAAAGTCAATTCTCACAGCAGCATCTTTGAGCTTCTTTCAAACGTCATCAAATTCCTGTGGCTGCTTTGTCGTCTCCACTGGAAAGTTGAGGAAGGTGTAGACTGCTTTACCCTTGGGGTTCAGAGGTAACTGTTAATGAGCCAGCTGTTGTACCCCTTCTTCTATTTGGAGGGGATGAATCTGGACTATCGTTACTTTTTTATAAGAGGGCCCTTTGCCAAGGCAATATGCTCGATCCCCTACAAAAAAATAGGATGCCCATAGCAACTCAGGAGAAACTGTCGAAACCCTCTTGGCCGTCCATTCTTGATCTTCTTGGGTAAACCAGCAACTCTAATGTTTGGGTGTCTAAAGCAAGCATCAAGAACAGACCCTTTAGAGCAGAGGGCTTCATTCTCCACACACATTTTCATGCATGCCCGTTCAAGCATGAAGAGGTGGCGCCTATAGTTATAGCTGGTGGTTCTGTTAGGTCCTTGATGGTTCTGTTAGGTCCTTGATGGTTCTGTTAGGTCCTTGATGGTTCTGTTAGGTCCTTGCCTGAGCCTGGCGATGATGACAGTGCTTCAGCCCCCCACAGCTCAGTGTTGTCCAACTGCTTTCCTTCTTTCGATTTTGACATTATGGATCCGTCAAAACCGACTGCTATTCTACACAAACTTATCTGTGTTTTCTTATTGTGGTGTTATGGGGGAAAGAAAATCACGCTCAGAGTGTCAGTAATGTGAAAAACCTTTGAGCTCTCATGTTTGGATTCAATATTACCGCTGTGATCAGGTTTTTAATTTCGTGAACTACCGTTACTGTCCACCAGATGTCAGCAGCTGCGCAGCAGATCTGCCCTCCAGCTGTCAGCCTGTGTGGTCTTGTTTGAAGTGTTCATTGTGCTCTTGTCAACACACTAAATTAGCCATTGTGTCCCTCTGTCTTTGCATTCGTTTAAAGACAGGAAAGTGAGGTGTAATGCATCTTTAGGTGGGATGTCTGCACTAATTATTGCTCTCAGTCCATTATGGCCCACAGAGTCAGCATATCTGTCTTTGTTTGCCGTTTCACCAGGGAGACGGCTGCTTTGATCTGCTGTTTGACACTCGGATTGTCTTCTGCTTAGCTCAAAGTTACATGGACAGATACAAAAGACTGCAACTAAGTGGGACAACCGTAAACCCTCGAGACTGCTCCACCATTGCACAGAGGAGTGAAAGTTAAAACACAGACCTCACAGCAGCATGAAATGAAAGAGAATGAAGCTAATCTGTATCTGTCATTCAAAGAAAATTAAAGTATAACATAAAACCAGAAATTAAAAAAAAAACAAAAACTTTGCAGTGTCATGTTTCACTATGAGATATTTGTAGCCTGCAGAAATGCTGAACAATCACCCAGCTTGCAGCGGACGCGTCTGCAGGTGTCTTAAATATGTCATTAGAGCCTACTGCACAGCTACATCATAACTCCTATGTAATTACACAAAGATTTGATCCATTATGGCCCAGAAAGTCACCATCATTATTGTTACTATTTACTGATGTAAAGCAGCTTGGAAATCTGCTGGTCACACAAAATAAATGTTAGATAAAAATGTTCAGCAACACAGTAAATGACAAATTCATCATGAGAAAACTGAAACTGAGCTTCTACTACTTCATGTAAAACGTATGTGTACCAGGGATCTAAGAAACAAATAAAAAAATAGTCACAAGCACGTGTCTGAAAGCAGATTTTCAGTTCTGTAGTCTAAAAACTTGTTTTTTGTTCCTTATTTCAAACATCCATTAAAAGCTCATTACCAATCAGACAGGCGATAACAAGAACAGTCAAGGTGAATGTGCCATGGCTTTCCTGTAAAAGTCCTGGGGAGCTGAGCCCAGGGGGCCGAGGAAGTGTGGCTGTAATATAAGCAAACAGAGAATGTGAAGGGAGGAAATGGCCTTTCCTCATAATCACAGCCCACTGAGCGCAGGAGCAGCGGTGCATTCAGCTCGCAGCGCCAGGGTGCTCGGCTGCCCTCTGTCTGCTTTCAATACAGCACAAACCCGCAAGCAGAGCTTTATGGAGAAGATCTGACAGCCACAGGAAGTGTAAACAGAGGTCAAGTGTTGAAGTCCAACCCGCTAATTCTCACCTCCATTTAGAGCAAAATCTCCACAGACCCTCGGAGCACCTGGGAAGAGGCCCCTTGTAAATCCCTCCAAGGATGGCTTTCATTAGCACTATTTACAAATCAGTAAAGATGTGAAATTTGATGCATCTGTCCAGACCATCGTGTTTATGGTGCAGAGGCTGATAAAGGGACTGTATCAGTGGCTCCGACAACCCCAGTGGAAAACCAAAGAGTTTTAGGGTTTTGCTGGTGACCCAGTAGTGTGAAGATAGATAGATAGATAGATAGATAGATAGATAGATAGATAGATAGATAGATAGATAGATAGATAGATAGATAGATAGATAGATAGATAGATAGATAGATAGATAGATAGATAGATAGATAGATAGATAGATAGATAGATAGATAGATAGATAGATAGATAGATAGATAGATAGATAGATAGATAGATAGATAGATAGATAGATAGATAGATAGATAGATAGATAGATAGATAGATAGATAGATAGATAGATAGATAGATAGATAGATAGATAGATAGATAGATAGATAGATAGATAGATAGATAGATAGATAGATAGATAGATAGATAGATAGATAGATAGATAGATAGATAGATAGATAGATAGATAGATAGATAGCAAACAAGTACAAAACCAGGAGAATAAGACACTGCTAATAAGAAACGGTCAGACCTGAAAAAAGAGAGCGTCAAAAAGCTGAACACGTGTGGAAAACTAAATTACATGTTCATTATGACATCGTTAAAGACAGAGACTGAGCATATATAATAAGGAGCTGAGACAATCATATTTTTCTGATATTGTTGCCAAAAACAACAATAATGCATCTACTTTGTTCGCTACTGTTGACAGACTAACAAACCCCCCTCAGTGGACCCTGAACTTCTATTCAACTGTTTTTACTGACAAAATTCAGAAAATCAGACAGTCAGTCAGTGTTCCTCTGCTAGACGCAGGATATGTGTCACCTCTGCAGCCATGGGAGAAACCATGACACGGTTTTGTCCAACACTCATGAGAACCTGGATGACATCACACATCCCCTGAATTCCACCTCTTGCTGCCTTGATACTCAGCCAACACGTTTTTTTTTTTTAATTGTTGCACATTTTTAGGCCTCAGATCTTCTAGGCTTAAATACATCTCTGCTTTCAGGTATTTTCCTACATTGCCTAAGAACAACCGTCATTCTCCTCCTGACACTAAATGACCGTTTTGAAGTCTTCCAGTCAGATTTTCAGCCACACCACAGCACTGAGACGGCTCTAGTAAAGGTCCTTAATGACATCTGCTCCAATACGGATGGTGGCAACATTTCAGCCTTGGTCTTACTGGATCTCAGTGCTGCATTCCACTCAGTCGATCATCTTTATAGACCGGTGTAGGTACCAGATCTGCGCGGGGCCCTGCACCTGCTGCTGACGTCGCACTACGGCCACTCGGACAAACTACATCGTGCCACATTTCCTGATGATCAGATCTGCTCGGGTCTCTATTTAGCAATACATATTTTTGCCTTGATTTCACATTTCCTAAACCTACCTACCTAAACTTCTTTTCCCCATACCAATAAAGCCCTTTTGAATTTGAACATGTATCCATTTGATTTAGTTTGATTATGTCTGGTGTATGTCTGGCACTATTATTTGTTAAACCAAATATCATTATATGCCATCCCTCACCTCATGTTCCCTCTTTCTGGCCTTTGGGATCCTGTATATGGGCTGCAGTGACCCTTGGAGCAATGATCCAGCCTCGTTAGTCCAGTGTGCAAACCTCTGTCCGTGGCTGTTGAGTGAAATATCAGTGACAGAATAGAAATTAATTTCATAATTTCAAGTATACTGTAATTTAGAGCAAAGTAGGGACTACACTAAGTGAAATGCATCACCATTTACATAAAATGTATCAGGTCTAACAGGTCTAATTACAATGAGGATAGCCTGATCTTCTTTCAGAAGCAAATAACTCAGAAAGCCAAAACCTCCCGGGTGGTTTCCAGTGGTAGGATGCTAACTCTTTCTTTATTGTAAGGCGTCTGTCAGGATGATCCCCACTGCCAAGGTTGTCATGGCAACTCCTTAACAGATTGCATTCTTGTGCTTGAAAGACCACCAAGAGGAACTGGCCTGGAAGACGTAATACAACTGCTCATCTAGTGCAGCAGGAAAACACAACATTCATTCAGAGTGTATGTATAACAACTGGTTACATTGTGAATAAATGCAGCTCCAGAAACGCGAGGGCATATTGCAAATATAAATTGAATATGAGTCACTAACATTAACGTTAAGTGACACTGTTACTTACTTTTAATTGTGTAATTTTCTGATGACTTCCGAATTGTGGCCTTTCTCTGAATTTTTACAAGTGATGGTCAGCTGTAGTAAGTCCCTTACGAAAGATAATGATAGATTTCTTTGTAAAAGTTATCCATGTTTCCTATAAAGAACTGCAATCTTCTGAAAACTACTTCTGTAATTTGTTTGGACCAACCACAATCTTTTTCACGTCATCATGCCAACATCCAGCCAGTGTGACGTCATTGGCAGGCGCAGGGCCCAAGTAGATCTGGTTACCCGAGCAGATCTGGTACCAACACCAACTGAAAAACTGGGCGGGGACTATTTGGTACACTCACCTAGTTAGAGTCCTATCTAAAAGACAGGGGCTTTTTGGGTCTGTTGGTAACTACAAACAAAATAACACGCGGTGTTCCCCAAGATTCAATTCAGGGACCTCTGTTGTTTAACATCTCCATGCTCACATGTGTCCACTATATGCTCAAATTATGAAAAATAACAAAATATGCTACTATAAGTATGCAGATGACACATAGATCTATATAACTATCTCACCAGGAGACTATAAACTAATTCAAACATTGATCAAATTAAAGAGGGTATGTGCCATTAGTTAGCCATTCAGTTAAATGAAGACAAAACAGAAATAATAGTGTTTGAAACAAAGGAAGAAAGATTAAAAGTCAGCACTCAGCTTCAAGCTGTGAAACTAAAAGCCAAGAGCCGAGCCAGAAATGTGGGAGTGGTTCTGGGCTCAGACCTGAATTTTAACAGCCACATTAAGACGGTACTGAAGTCAGCCTGTTATCACCTAAAGAACATATCAGAGATTAAAGGACTGATGTCTCAACAGGACTTAGAAAAAACGGTCCATGTTTTGATTTTCAGTAGACTGGACTATTGTAACGCTGTTCTCACGGGTCTCCCTAAAAAATCCAAAGCAGCTGCAGTTAGTTCGGACCGCTGCTGCCCGAGTCCTCACTAAGACCAGGAGACTGGACCACATAACTCCAGTTCTTAGATCTTTACACTGGCTTCCTGTCAGTCACAGAATGTAAATAAATGTACGAATGGTCTCGGGTCAAAACACATCTCTGATGTCCTGGTCTATCATAAACCCACCAGAACCCTCGGATCGTCAGGGTCACGCCTACTTCCTTTATCCAGTTAGAACCAAACAAAGTGACGCAGTGTTCAGCTTTTATGCTGCTCACATGTGGAACAAACTCCCAGAATGCATCTGGACTTTGGATACTCACAGCTGCTTTAATTCCTGGTCTAATTTTTTCTTAAATTTTTTAAATTTTGCTTGCTTTAATATTTTTATGTAAAGCACTTTAAATTGCCTTGCACATGAAATGTGCTATTCAAACGGCAAAATTGGCTTAATGACGAAGGCGTTGGTTTCTTTTGTTCTAACAGTAAAGTGTTTGCTGCTTTTTAATACTAAACAACACTAAATGGGGTTTTCTGTCAACTATGATACCAAGTGACGTTTTACGTGTGAGTTAGACCAACTCTGTCTGCAAACATGTTTGAAGATGTGAAACAACACAAGGTTGTCTTTCTATTATCTACACCCGCTTCTTCCGGGGGGGCTGCTGGACCCTATTTCAACAGGAACCTTTTAGCTGCAAGGCAGCGTTCCCAGCCAGCAACCACGCCGCCCCACAAGGTTGTCATTTTTCCTTTTCAAAATTCTCCAAACACTTTCTCAGGACTACAGACAGGACAGGCAGGTGTTCAAGGTGTGTGAAGGGCGTCCCCAAAACAGATCCAGAGCCTTGCAGCCTATGTTGCTCTAAAATCTCCATGTGCTGTTCTGCGTAAACCCAAACCAGAGTACAGCGAATGGGAAGGTCACGGGTGCCGAAGAGGGACTAAGCTGAAGAATGGAACAAATGACACCACTATAACTGAATCCACACTTCTCTAAAGTTGGAAAATAAGATCAAACAAATGCTTCTGTTCACACTATTTTGTATCCTTTTCTGCACATCTATGAATTAACTATTCATCTGCGGTAACGAGACGATCTGTCAGTAGCTCAAATACACTCGTTCTGTATTCCTGAGTCGGTCATGTCAGTCAGACACTGATTAGCATGGTGCTTAATCCCTCATTCAGATGGCAATGATATGAGGATTATTTTTGTGAATACTGAAGGACTTTATGTGGGTAGGCCAGTGCGGAGGTGAAAAGCTCACGCTGTAGTCCTTTACAGCAATGGTGTCGATGCTAATGGACAGAAGCAAGCTGCAGTGAGCGGAGACCCTCCCTCCTGCCACACATGCAAAAGAAAAACACACAGAATCTGCAAACACACATCCAAAAGAGGCGATTTCCAAACCTGGAGCTCGTCAGCTCATTTCACAGTTGAACCATTCAGGTGAAACTGTAAATGAAGCTTCGAACCAGCTCTTCTCATTTCTGTATGAGGCCCTTCAAAGTAAAATCAACTACTTTATCAGACGTGCACTGCTGTCCATTAGTTGGACTCTAACTGGTCCTACTACTACTGCATACTAGAACCAGTACTGGTTCCAGTACTGGTTCTAGTACTGATTTCAGTACTGGTTCCAGTACTGGTTCCAGTACTGGTCAAAATCCAGGTGGAGCTTTTTAGATGTCCCTCATCCCTAGAAATGAGAAAAAAAATAATAATTAAAAACTGGTATTGTCATATAATAAATAAAAACCATAATATGAGCTACTTCTAATAAATCCATGCAATGTTTTGATGTAACGTGTTAACTTTTAAAAGAAGATAATAGTAGTAACCACATTTATCATGTATTAGTCCTTTAGTCATTGAGCTCGGGAGGTTTAATGAATTCATATTCACATTTACATCAAGTCGTGTCTGAACTAAGCTAAAGTCAGATGAAAATGGAAAGATTAGTATAGGAAGATTTTGTATTTTATAAGTTCAGATATTGATCTTTGTTTTCACAACACACCTAAAGGAGAAAGCAAAATGCACTGACAGATATTCTCTTTTTTATTAGTTTATGCAACAGACCAATATAATCAAACATTAACTGGATTAAAGGAACACTCCAGAGTTAAGATAATATTAGACAGTAAAGGAAATAAACTTTTGTAAGAGAGTGATGAGACAGATATTTATGCAGTTTTGGGTTAGAACAGAGTACGTGTTTGCAGAAAAATGGCTGTTAATATTATAGCTATTAAAAAGAAGCTGACAAGCCTCAAAAACTATAATCCCCCTTCAGTGGTAGGATCAGAACACCACAGGCAGGTCCAGGTCATTTTAACGTCATATGTGTACAGAAAGTGTATAAAAAGGACTGTTCGTACAGGAATCTTTGGTCGCTGCCACTTGTCTTAAGTCTGTACTGGTCCCGCAGGCTGGAAGGACGGGCCGTGAACTCTCCTCCTTTTGTGTCTTTTGACAGTAGTTTGAATAAAATGATTTGAATAAAACTATGTGCAATTCTGAAACGTCCATTAAGGAATATTAAAGTGTCTTCAGTCAAAACCCTGGCAGGCTTTGACTGACTTGCAGTTTTCCTGCTGAGGTCTGGGTCTCAACATGCCTTCAGCATCCTGACACTTGTTTGGACAAGATGTGACTTGAACTTGTCCCAGAAGACTGAGCCTCGTCTCACATATTCAACAGAATTTGTGCAACATTGGGGCACTTTGAATGACTGTTGTAGAGCAGAGCCTGTTGAAACCTGGACCGTACGTGTTCAGACATGTTTTCAGCTTGTTCTGGTCTGGTTTTGCATATGTCGTCCATTAAAATCTGATCCCAAGTGCTCAGCCCTCAGCACGTCTGGTCACACCTGGCATTAACACGAGCAGGGTGTCAATGTAAGGAAAGATGTTCCAAAAACAGTAGGAGGAAATCAAATGACAAAGAGCTTTTTTTTGGTAGTTTGTGTGCAAAACTGAAAGAACTGTTGCCTCAGCTGATGATGTTAGTTTATTAGATGGTCCCTGAATCCGCTCCAGGATGTTCTCCTGGTCAGTCTAGAGGGACAACGTGGACACTAGCGTCCTAAACCTCCTTAAAACATGTCCTGAGTGACCACATCCGAATCATCCTGGAACATGTTCAGCTTTGCTGCTGGTACTTACTGACTTTCTTTTTAACATCAGACGAAAGTTAAGAGACGAAACTGATTTCCAGAGCTTGTTTTTGAGTTTGGTGGATTGTCTCGCTTTTAAAGGGAAACGTGGTACAACAGACACCTCATCTAAACACTGTGTACAACCTCTTCAAACTTCAGAGCAGGGTTTTGGTTTAACTTTAGGCCACATTAGGCTGACTATGAATGTGTAATGGAACCAGACGGAGTGTACCTGCTCTTACTGAGCTCCTTTTTGCAGTCAAGGTGAGGGCCAAGGCCCAGCAGGTAACTTTAATGACCTGTCAGGCCAATCTGCAAGCCGACAAAGGCCAGTCGTTCTGGATCGTTCTGTAAATGGCTTCATAAACTCATTAGTAATGGGTGTGTGTGGAAAGGAAAGGCTGAGAGCACAGTGCATGTTAAATGTGTCGGGCATGTGAGAAAAAGATCCCCTTTCAACTAAGTAATAATAATGATGACGGTGTTTCTTCATGCTTTTGTTTCATTCAATCATGTGTGAGCTGAGATTCAAGGTGAGACAGGAGAGTTTCGCCTCACCGTAGATGTCCTTTTGCTCACATAAAAATGTAATTCATGTAATTTATTCCAGCTCAAGTTTAGATTTTGTAGTTTCTATGTGCAGATTAAAGCTTTAACTCTCAACTCACACATTTACTGGAAAAGATTTGCATCAAATAACAAAGATCTAAACATATAAGGATCAGTTTATCTCGCATTCAAAGGTCGAATCAGTATATTTGCCCAATTGTACTTTTGTATTATTGCTGCACTTTTATACTGTGATAATTTAGGTTTTAAAAATATATATTATGAACTTGTGAAAATATGTGTATATCGTATAATACATGTGTTTTAGAATAACTAAATGCAACACAGGCCATTAAAACTGCTGGTGTGTCCGAAAATAACAAGCAACTTGTTGCTGAGATGTTCGATTCTGTTATTTTGCAGGACTTTGTGGGTTGTACGACTGTCTTGAATAAAGTCACAACAATGTGGATTTACAAAGTACGAAAAATCTATTGTCCTTTAGAGTTGTGCATCACTCAGAATTAAAAAAAAAAAAAAGATTCCTTGCTTGGCATGTAAGGAACCTGCTGATGAGTTTCAAGCTACTGGTGAGAGCCTCATTTGGAAAGGATAGGCCACCGAGCCCTGAAGCCCTCAGCTCCCGCTCTCTTCTCGTCCATGACTATGAAAAGAAGCCCTTCAGGACAAAGCTGCATCTATTCCTTGTCTGGCTCCAATACACAAAAGAAGACGCCGTCAGCAGCAACAGCAAGTTCTCTCATACAACACTAATGTGTACGTTTACTTTTCAAGATCTCTCTGAAAAAGAAAAAAAGAAATAAGTTTTGGTGTCAAGTTCTGACAGTGGAGTGGAGGCGGGCAGGCCGAATGTCAGACGAGAACCGAACAAGAACTGGAGGTTATTCTCATCGCCGAACATTGGTTAGAAAGTTCCCCAGTTCACAGAATTTTAAACCCTGATTTGGAAAACTGTCTTTTGTCCTTTTGTAGCAATGTAATACACAAACAAATAAATATAAGAAAAATCAATGGTCCAACAATACGTGTATGTAGTTCAGATTTTGAGAAATATTTGATTCCACCACAGTCCTTGATGAAAGTCACAAGTCCAAATCTGTTCCTTTTTGACCAGTTTGACCAGTTAATTTTCTATTTTTTTTTCAATTATTTTTGACATCTTTCTACCTCTCTCACAACTATATAAAATAAAGTCCTCATAAACCTTCTGATTTAGTATTCTGTGTCAAGACCAAATGTGAATGGAGACTTGTCGGGACAGAGATGCTCTATGGTGCACGCCTGTAAACAGCATCCGTGGGGTGGGTGGTCCGGTCGTTGAAGCATCTGAAGACGCATCCTCATTGTTCAAACCCCGGTCGAAAGCGTCTGTGTTTGCTTTCTTCATTAGACGTTCTAGTGTCATCCGAAGAGGATAAATAAAACGCGCGGAGGTCAAAGGGACTGGGCGCTTCGCTCCGTTGTTTAAATGTGTTTTAACAGTTACTTAAAACTCGGGAGACGCTCTCTGCCACTTCCAAATGATGGAAATGAGCCTGGAAAGTTTGCAGAGCTGGCAATAATCCAAGTTGAAAGAGTGGGAGAAAAAAAGGTGGTGTTCTCTGGTCAGTGTAAGAAAGCAAATGCCCTGCTTAAAAATGCTGCACTTTCACGTGGAATACAGGTGTACAGTGATAGCTTAATGAGACTAAATATTTCAATCATAGATCGTATTTACGGACAAAAAGTGAGTCTGCAGATCTGAGATTTAAGGATTTAGAGCAACTGATTGTCCTGGGAATCAAACAAAGCCTTCCTCCACTTGAATAGCCATTTTCAAAGGATAAATTGGATCAACCTGCGGATTATTATGGTGCAAGGAGATAAGAGGAGTTGAGGTTTGGTAAAAGCAACAGTTTATAATCACACCTGACCAGCTGATTTTGACGCCACAGTTGCGCAGAGCAGTTACTCATTTTTAAGATTCACGCTGCTACTAAAGGAAACACGTTTGAAAAAGAAGATTATTGTATACGATTGCAAACCATTCACAGAAAAACGCAAAGCTTTATTTAAATATAATTTGGCAGAGAGTTTATAAATTAACAGACAGCAGAGGCGGCGTTAAAGTGTTTGGAAGAGAAGATGATTAATAAAAACAAAAACAAAAAAAAAACATGCAAGATTTTTTGGTAAATTGTAAAGCTTAAAAGTCGGTTTCCAATTGTGAAGCGGCTTGTTACGCTGCTTAAAGCATCTGTCGCCAGCCAGGACTTAAAAGCTCCAAATAAGATGATTTAGTAACATCAAGGCTTTCCCAGCGGTAATGATTACATTTGGACTTAAGATCCATGCAAGAATTTGTTGCCCAGTAAATCTCATGCGTTCCCTGCCCCCAGCGCAATTTCAAAAGCCTCGTTATTCAAAGGGTTAGGATGTTTGACAATCCCAGCTTGTACAACTCCACCAATTAATTGGATACGTTGTCGGGATGTTGGTCTCTCTCATCTTCTCCTTGGAAAGACAAAGGATCGATGGGGGGCTGTTCACACTTCCGTGTGCAGCTGCAGTATAAATCAGGTCTCTCTCAACAGTAGCAGCATTGATCTTCCTGCGGCACTTGGAGCAGCAACTTGTTTCGAGAAATACCCTGCAGATTCAATCTTAAACATGCAAGCACCGAACAAACCTTTGGAAGTTTATGGATACCCCATGCGTAATTACGCACCAGCACCGCCATACCTGCAGGTCCATGGGGGTCAATGCGCTTCGTCCACGAAGCCTGTCAGCGGTAAATCTTTCACTATTGAGGCCTTGCTTGCCAAACCAGAGGAGAAGGTCAGCGGTCGGACGAGTCCCACGCAGTGCGGAGTGAAATACCTTCCTTCAGCGGCCGTACTGCCTCTACCTGGACACGCTGCTTTACAGATGGCACCAGTACCGTATTACTACGCTCCAAACATCTCACACTCCACTGTCCACACGCAGCCTGGATATTCTGTCTACTGCTGCCCGCCTTTCACCTACCAGTCATCGTGCCGTGGAGCATTTTACGCACAAGGTAAATGTTATGGATACATAGGTTTCTCAAGCACGATGCAGTATGATTGGGTGGTGGCATAAACTGTCTTCTCTTCTACTTGCAGCTTCAGTGTCTAAAGTCAACACGGGACTGCATTCATTCAAAACTAAAGGCGGGAAATCAAAACGGATGCGCACCAGTTTTACCAGCGAGCAGTTGTCGCGGCTGGAGAAGGAGTTCGCACGGCAACAATACATGGTCGGGTCCGAGAGGTTCCTACTGGCCTCTGCTCTCCAGCTGACAGAAGCCCAGGTGAGAAATTAGCACCGGAGAAAAAGCCAAGACGTCAAACGTCATGTTCTGGGTCTCTGGAAAGCACCTAGAGACAACTTGTGTTGTAACAGACGCTATATAAATACAATTGAATTGAAATTAAGTTTGAGTCAGCGTAAACACGCGTGGATACATTCCCTTATTTCTTACATGTTTTCTCTCGTCAGGTCAAAGTCTGGTTCCAGAACCGACGCATCAAGTGGCGAAAGCAGAGCTTGGAACAGCAACAAGCCAAACTGGCCAAACTGGGCCTGGCTGCTCCGATGAAAAGCCCCGGCTCTGAAGGCCACGGAGATGAAGGTGGAGAGGATGAGGAGTTCTCCGACTCAGATGTGGATATTGAAGTTTCCGATGACTCTGCTGATCAGTGACAAGTCACTCAACAGGACTGAAAGATGAAAAGACGTTTTTTTGTACATATACTGCTGAGAAAGGAGGCTGCTCTCTCCAGATATCAATATTTAATAGATTTATAGTTATATATTTAATTTTTTACTCTATGTGGGAGTTCTTGTGGTCACTTCATGTATTGATTTATATATGAATGGCATTCATAAATATATTTTATAGAACTAATTACTATCTTGCCGCATTCATTTCTTCCTTTTTAGAGGTTAGGTGCCATCAGATGTGAATTTCTATTCTATTCTACTTTTTTTTTTTTTTGTCAGAGGATGATGTTTGGTTTTTATCTGACTCAAAAAGAACCCGTCATTCATCTGACTCGCAGTCACGACTGGGACTCTGTTGCCAGTTAAATGTAACCTCAACTTTACATTCACATTCAAAGTTAGAACTATGCAGCAAATTTCCCTGAGTTTTGCTTTGGTTCATTTATTTTGCCCCGTTTTTTAAAACATTTTGACACAAAAGACACATAAAGGAAATGTTTAAGTAATACAGGCATTTACACATGTATACCTTTATTTTCCCGTGACAGGGCCTGATAGTCACAGAGATGTGATGAGACAAACATTCATCTCATAATAATTGAACATTTGCAGAAAGAAAGCACATCTGTGAATAATTACTGCTCCCCTTTTCTCCTCCGTGTTTTATACAACTATTGTGCCCTTCTGACCTTATTGCCCCTCTCATCTGACTTGGTGCCCGGTGTGATGATGATGGAGACATTTCCTCCCACGTTTGATTTCATGAACAGACTGAGGTTCCCCTCTGATTTAAGCTAACCAAATAAATAACCAGCTCAGGGATTAGGGGGGATATCTGTAACCTGGGGTGGTAGGGGTCAGTCTGTCTCAGAGCCACAGATTTAGGTCTCACTATTTAATCCATTTAAATGGTCAGTACGCCTGTTCTCAGTGCTTCTCAGAGGACGGGGCTCCCACATGCCCGCCCACTGCTGGCTGGAGTCCTTCTCCGCTCTACTGCCAACCGGCATCAGTGCTTCCAGGCAGAAAGGGGCTCACACTCTCCGCTGAAGCCTACCTGGCAGACGTGAGGGATAAAACAGGAGGGATCCCAGTGTGTAGATGCGGGAGTCCATCAGAGCAGCTTATTAGGCTGCTCAACCTTAAACTAGGCAAATTAAACAAAGATGACTGTTTGGGGAAAGACTGCAGTTGATTCAGTCACTTGTAAAACTCACGTTAAAATACATTAAATATACTAACAAAGAATTATTATCAGGAGGCAGAAGATGACATGATGGAGGTTGAACATGCAGGTTAAAGATCTTCCTGCTATTCAAGACTGATACCATTTGTAAGTTAAAAAAAATACTTTTGCATTTGACTGAATCATGTTTATCAACTGAACAAATCCAGACTGTTGATGTTGAAGATGCAGCAATCTGATGTTGGTTAGTTTTTAATACAAACTGACGGCTCCCATTTATCTGACTGGGATTTAGAGTTGTAATCTTGTGTGTGTGTGTGTGTGTGTGTGTGTGTGTGTGTGTGTGTGTGCGTGTGTGTATAAATGCATAATAGATTATATTTCATCCATCATAATGGGTCAAATACAACCTCAACAATAACGTCTTATTTCTCACCATTATTTATTTAGAAAAACTGAAGCTATAAAGAAAGAAATGAACGTGAACATCCTTCTGTCTGCACTGTCAACTCCTTTCTAGTGACCTTGCACTTTGCGTCAACTACAAGGTCGCCTTACATGCTGTAGGTTGAGTGTATACCCTTTATTTATTTATTTTTTATGGTGCATTTGTTAAAAACATCTACAAAATGAGTAAAAGTAAATTATTATTAGGTTCATTTTTGTTGATAAATAATTGCATGATGAAAAAAGTTGAAAAAAAAGGTATTTATCTGCCAAATACTAAGGCCGTTGGTAAAAGGTGTAAAAGAGTAAAGTTTCATAAACAGGAGTTGTTGTCCCGATCCGTCTCTTGTCCGCCGCCTCCCGTCTCCTGATCTCCTGGTTCAGCCTGATTACAACTAAAACACAGCTGAAGAAGCAGAATTCGGGTTAAAAAAAAGAAACCTGGAGAGCCCTTTCTGATGTGATCAACCTGAATTGGGACTCAGAGCCCCCACTCCTCACCCCCCGCCCGCTCTCTACAGCCCACCATAATCCCATTGAGGGACAGACAGAAGCAGCCAGAGGCCTGGGAAAACCAAAAACGTCCTGGGGGGGAGGCGGGGTGGCCGGGATCATCGTCTCAATTAGCACAGGGCACCTTAACTGCGCCAGCTCTGGCTGTGCTTCTGAAGATCCTCTGCAGGGTCTGAAGGGAAACCGCTGAAAGTCGGCTCAAGTGGCACGTCTTGATTCGTCTCCTGAGTTGTTGCTCCCGTCACGGATGCAGATGCGTTACGCTTTAAAGCGCCACATAACACAGGCAGCAGCTACTTCTTACTCATCAGAGACAAGCCAGAACATTTTATACCTGTCTTCAGAAGCTTAAACATTTTTGTCTAAAGTCAGCAAAAGTATTTTGATAATTATGTTATGGGAAGATATTTTATTGTTTTATACTCAATATGCGATTATTTCCAACTTTTGTTATGTTGTTATTCCATTTGGATTTGGATAAAACACTTTGACATGTTGTCAAGAACTTTGACAGCATTCAAAGTAAAAAAATATACTGAATCCACGTTCTTCTGCTTCATCCCCGATATTTGAGTTATTGCAAATGCTGCCAGACTGCAATGAACTTAACAAAGACTTCTAGTAAAATGAGAGTGAAACAAATCCAGAAAGGACGTAATAAACCTGGAGAAAGCAGCAATCTAACGTTCCTGTTAAGCTTGGCTCCTCCACAGACAGTAAAGCAGGATTAAGACTGCACATGGCTCACACATCCAGGGATTCAAAATAAGTGCTCAGCTAAATCTTAATACAGCTGTTAGAAGGTGAAACTCGCCAGCTATTCAAATGCATTTTTACCGTGAAACGAGGTCCAATTTGGTTGCAAACACAAAAATGAGAAACTTCTGCAAATCCCCAAATGTAGGATTCACATGTAAATGTGTAAGAGCTGAAATTATAAGATAGTAACTTTTTAAAAACTGTCCGTTTTAATATTCTTGCCAAATCATGAGCTCTGACGCTGTGAATATGGACGCATTTACACGTAAGCCTAAGTGTCTGCTTTTAAATGCCTAAACCTAACCACCTCACAAACGTCTTCAGACAAGATCAGGTGAGACAGATACAAACTCGCCACCTGCATAGCTAATATTTCTGAACCTCCTAAAGTTGTGCAGTATCAGTTTTGTGGGTTTTGTATTATACAAAACATTTGCAAAGAAAAGTTGGCTGGTGCATAACAGAAAAACGAACGTAGTAGCAGGTTTTCTACCGTTGTTGGTCATAAGTGACGGTCTCAGTTCATGCAAAATGTAAGTATTTAGCAGTTTTAATGGACTTCCAGGCAGCATCTAAGGTATTTATCTCAGTGAAGGTCAAACGTCTCACACAAATCAGCTGTTTGTTTCTGAAATCAGATGCAGGTGAACGCACCACAGTTTAACTTCAACTGCTTTATTTCATTCTTCTGACTGAAATAACACAAAAATAATATTTAAAAAAAGAAAGACTAAAACGGCAAATAATCAATTATAAATTCACCTACACGAATATTGAGACGTATTGTCTCTATGAACTGGGTTAACAAATGAGCCGTTTACGGGTTTCTCACTTTGCTGTTAGATGGCTGTCTTTTGTAAATACAGCGGATACGTTTCGAGACCCTTTTGTCAACACCATTTGGTGACGAATGAATGCATCATTATTACTGATCATTCTTGTGATTCAAAATAATCGTTACGGGGGACTATAATGCGCCTCAGAGGAGGTGTGAAAGTTCTCATAGAGAGCAATAACCCGAAGCTCCACTGCGGAGGCTGCAGCTCATGTGCTGATTGTTAAAAAAAAAAAAAAAAGAAGCCACTTTGCATTTTATTTGCAGAGCTGAGGGCCGCTCTACTCCATCTAATAGTCATTAGCTTTCATTACAAGCGTTTGAAGTGGGAGCCTCTCTTTGTCTGGTCGTGAAAGGAGCGCACTTGAGGCGCACAATGACTTCTGACACGGACCCCGACAAGCGCTCCCCTCGAGAGGAGGCCGTCGTTATTCCAGGAGAAAGGCCTTCTCTCTCAGGAAGTAGCAGATCCTGTTTACATGGCTTACAGCGAGGGAGGAGGCTGATTCAAAGACAAATCGTTTGCAGCTACACAGATTTGTAACTAAAAACATATGATTGGCCTTTTCTCCTCAAGTTTCTGCTTTTCATTTCAGTGTCCGAAGTATTGACCAGCTGTTAAATGAACGAACCACACAATTAACTATTTTTCTCTGTTAAAAACTCTTTGTTGTTATCCAGTCCGTGTTCAGGCTGGTCTATTTGTTTATTGGGAGGGGGCAGACGGGTGGTGGGGGTTGGTGGGGGCGGTGGGGCAGACCGGGGAGAGGAGCGCAGGTGGCTAAACGACCCCATTTCTCATGCAGGTGGCACAAACGCAGAGACGTGCTACTTCTCCCATCTCGTTATGATGGGGTGAAAATTTCCAAGTATTTAAGTGGAATAGATTAGCTGAACACACAACGCTAATGCGAAACAAAATGGCCAATTAGTTTATTAATGAAGACGGGAAATGAGAGGCGCGCAAAGGGTCTCTGAATGTGACCCGAACTTGTCTCAGGCGGTTAGGTCCAGGTGTATTTGGATGATGACCAAGGGTTCGTCACAACGGATGTGAAATACAACAATCTAGGCGTGATCAAAATGTAAACTTTCAGATTTTATTTGAGTTTTCCCAAAATCGGACACTTATTCACGAATTACATCCACTTTAAACAAAGTTCATCAGTGTCACGGGCTCGAAATTATTTAAAAATCGACTGAAAACATGAATTTGCCAGATGTCTCCCCCCTCCTCACTTAACACAAATACAGCAGTTGATATTAGGTGAGCAGGCATTTAGAAGCTGTGGAAGGGAGTGAAGGAGGCCATCATTTAAAAAAAATAAAAACATTATAAGAGAGAGAGCAAATACAGGTTTAGTACATGCAACTAAAGAAAGAGACTCAAACAAGTCATCTCCACATCTAACCTGCACATAACACCCTCAGTTGCCCATAAACGTAAACTCTCTAGACTTCTTATCATCATCAAGAAAGCATATCCAACCTTAAGTCTTTAAAAGGCCGTGAAACATCATCTCCACATCCACACAGCCAACAGACCAATCAACCAAACACCATAGTTACTTTAGCAGTGGGAAAGATGAACCTGTGTGACCTGCTTCTTCCTGCCGAATACTCTGACCCATGCACAAACAAAGCAATGAAAAAAAACCTCTCCAGGCCAAGGGAGCACACCGTTAAAACATCAAACAACAGGATCAGCAAGAGCTTCAGACTCACAGCGAAAAAGACAGTCCCAGATTGAATAGGGTGAGCTGTGCTCTGTATCTGTCTGTAGCCCCGACTCCATGAACAGTCCTCCACTGGGGTCAGCTGCCCGCTTCTCAACGGGCCAGCGTCCCGTCTCTGTGGACTCGGAGCCTAAATCCTGTGTCCACTTCAAGTCCCTGAGACAGCAAACGTTTCTCACCTTCACACAGACGGCGCGTCACAGTGCAGCTGGATGATGATCTAAACGCACCAAAGAAAGCAACTCAAGTCTTTTTAAAGACAAAGAAACTGAACATTCTTCAGTTGACAAGTGAAACGTTGATTTCAACCCAGTGGAGCATCTTTTCAGTTACTGAACACAAAAACGAAGGCGGAAAGTCCCACAAACAGCTGAAGGAGGCTGCAGAGGTCTGGTAAAGCATCTCCAGGGAGAAAACCCGGATCGTGGTGATGTCCGTGAAATCCAGACTTCAGAGAATCATTGACTGCAAAGATTTCCATCCAAGTATTGCAATGACTCTGATTTCTAAAATGGTAAATCCTATGTTTTTGTAAAATGTCCTTCGTAGTGATAAACTTCAACACAATTCTACATCATGAATGTTTTGTTTCAAGTCCATTATGTAAGTGTGTAAGCCGGTGGGTAAATAAAGTTATTCAGGCCTGATGATTGCTAAGACCAATCAAAGTTAATTAAACATAAGATATGTACTTTAATTTTGAGTTAATGTGGTTAAAGGAGGTTAGAAAGGACAAGTTAAGTTTTGGAGTTACCTGGTGAATCACAACAGACAAACATGTATGTTTGAATATATTTGTTTATGGATACCGACATACTGTGGCAGCTTTAGAGAATAAGAAAACCATAATAAGAAGTTGAATAATTCCACACTTAGTGGACCCAGAGCCAGTGAGCTCGTCTTTAAACTCACGGCGGGAAACTTTAAGCGCTTTCTTGCATTGACCACAAGATGGCAGCATCCGTAAAGAAGATGGAAGTTTCTTTATCCATGCACGATCTCAAATAAAGGAAAAGAAATTCTCAGGCTGCACGAAGTTAATATAAAAGTACAAAATGTGGTTTTGATACCTTTCGGACCTATAGTATGTGTTATTTCATGAATAAGCCTCGACAGTTAGTGAGTCAGACTACTCATCTTTAGTACAATGTTCTGCTGGGAAGACCTGCATCCTGGCCTTCACGTGGATGCTGCTACTAGACTCTGACGTGTTCATCAGGCCTCCAAACTTCCCAAACTGAAGGGCTCTGATGGCATGTGCTAGAAGGAAGTCCCATCTAAACCCGCTCAACCCCCCGCAGGATCTTTGTGATGAAGGTGAAGGGTCTTCACATATGATACACAGCACTGCTCCCTGCAGCGCAGTTTTAACGACATCCCTATTTATTCTTTTAGTCTCTTTAAGATACAAACAGAAATATAGATAACCTGGTTCTTTTAAACACAAACAGAATGATCCAAGTTAAAATCACTGCAAACGTCTGTACAGGACAAATCTATAGTTTCCTTCAAACTTCTTTTAGAGCAAAAAAAAAGAAAAAAAGAACCTTATGTGGTCTTCAATTCTTTGCTAATTTTCATAAAGATAAGCGTGTGTAATAATCCTTATTGTTAAAATAGCGCCAGAGCCCCGGATGTAACAGGTATGTAACAGGTATCACCTGTAAAGCCGCTTACAAACGCTGTCGCTGTGTGGAGTGAAAGTGCGACACTAGAGGGCAGCAGCGGTCCTGCAGCGGGCCGTCTGTCCTCACGGGGTTGTGTCCATGTAGGGTCACTTTGAGACAGTCTGTTGGGGGTTTGTAAACTCTCATTTAACACTCGCTGCAACTTTTCAAAACCATTAGAGTAGAAAGTTCATTGAAAAAAAAATCATAATGTCGGAATTTTTAAAGAAATGTGATGAATTAGTGTCTCAGATCCCCAAAACTTCCTCATTTTCACTGTTCACCTTATTATGTGAATACACACACACACACACACACACACACACACACACACACACACACACATATATATATATATATATATATATATATATATATATATATATATATATATATATATATATATATATATATATATATATATATATATATATATATATATATATATATATATATATATGCATTCTATTTATATTATTAATATTTATATTATTAAGTTCTTCTATTTAAAGAACGTCGACATTGTATTTTATTATTTTATTACCAAGTAATTTCAGACCACCAAGCGTTTGTTATTTGTCATGTTTCAGTGTGTTTGGGGACTGGAGACAGTTAAAGGCCTCGTTACGACACTGATAAACGCTCATAAACAAATTAGGCATGGTGTTATGATTTATTTTGTTATTCTTTTGCACTTTGGATGTGGAACATTTAAAGTAAAGCTTTTCTTCTGCTTTGCGTTATTGGCATAAGACAACAGGCGGCGATCAAAACTACTGTGTGACTTTATGTTTTCCAGTTTGAGCCACAATAGGTATTAGATTTTACATGTTTGATCTGTTTCATTGGATTTTTTTAAAGTGAAGTTTCCATCTGTCCAAGTTAAAATCTGAACCTATTTTCTGAGAGACGCCGCCGCACCGTTAGTCTCCTGTCGGAACCCTGTGGTCAGACCTTGTATTCAGGTTCTGGTCTTGGTCAGGGTTCGAGTAAGTCTCCGCGGAGCCTCGGGGGGAAATCAACAGCAGGTACGGAACAAGACTGCTTCGCTTTGTTTTCCTTAAATCAGAGCGATCTGATCATGTATTAACCAGCAGCGATCAGGGTCAGCGCGTAAAGGCCCCGCAGGGTTTCTTCATTAAACTCAGCAACATTTTCAGCCGACTCGGTCAACCACGTCCCTCTGCGGCTGAAAGGTGAAGCAAAGCGACGGTTAAACGAATGAAAGTGTTTATTAAAGAGCAGCCAGAAAGAGTCCTGAACTATATCTCCCACAAACGCACTCTCCCTGGATGCGCATACATTATCATCGTGCTGATGTGTTCAAGTCCTCATCTAAAATGTAACATTCGATTAAAAACACAGCTGCATTCACTGCTTTTTACTCTTTAAATGATAATGTACAAGCTTTATATTTAATAGTTCTCATTCCAAAGAGAAACGCCTTTTCAGGGAAATTCAGTTTTGCGCCAGCGAGAAAACAAGTGGATTTGCTTATCTGTCTTCTTAATGCGCCCAAATTTATACAAGAAAATAAAAAGTGGAAAGAAAACATGAAGTTTGTGGATATGGATCCATTCAAAAAAGTCAAAGCTGTCTTTAGGAGCCTTTAGCTTTAAACGCCTAATCTACAACTTGTTTTAGCTCATAATTTTCATCGGTAATGATTTTCTAATGCAACCTCTAAGCAAAGGAGCACATTAGGAGGACAATTATTAACCTGGTCAGCGAACAAAGGAAGCAGATAAAATGACAAACAGACTCTCCTGCAGACCTGCTCTCAGAGGACAAACTAAGCGCTATATATATATATATATATATATATATATATATATATATATATATATATATATATATATATATATATATATATATATATATATATATAAGCTGAATTTGTTGTACAATAGGTTCATTCCAACAGTTTGATCATTTTTCTTTCATGTTCGACTGTATGTGTACATTTGATTTTGCACATAAAAACAAGACTGGCAGCTTTATTGCTATAATTCAACGTATGTTAAAAAAAGAAAAAGAAAGAAAAAGAAATGTCAAACAAATATATTCAGCTCTGAAATATTAAATCAAACCTTTATTGACCTTTGAGCAAAATGTAACTGCGGGTTTCACGGTTCTCCAGTCTTCCAGGTGGGTAAAGGCATGCCCAGCTGTTTTCTTAAAATAAAAAAAACACTCGTTTTAATCGAGAGAAAATGAGCCCAAGAATCAGTGCAATGCTTCAAAACGAAAGGCGAAATCAGAAGGCTGATTTTCTTTTTCTTTTTTTAACTATCTCAGTGAGTTACTTGAATACTGACACCACAAGATAATTCTTAACCCAGCTGCATTTACACGAAAACACTCAGCCTCGCCGTCATACTGTTTTTCCTTCAGAACATGGAGATATTAAGTGAGATTGTGGCTCACAATGGGTCATTAATTGGCGCATACATGTTTACCCGGCGTGCCTCTGTAACCAAGCCGCCTGCGGCCTTGTGTGATCTATGAAGCAGGTACTCCAGGAGACCAATTGGCAGAAGCTCTGGTCCAATCACCTCTCTTCCAGCGCAGCGTCAAGCCACTCGGGAGGTTGGCAACGCACAGAAACCCTCCAGGAGCGCAAACACTCATGCATCAGGAAACTTACAGCATTGTTGAGTTTTGGAGCAGCTTCTTAATCGTGAAAGCTCGTTTAGACAAATTTCCCTGAGTCGCCGCGACCCTGCAGGCTGCAGCATCTCTGGTGATGATGCAACCCTGAGTGAGGGTTAACTTCCCTTACAGGAAAGAGACCGGTCGCTTTATTTATTTACAATTTCCATCCAGAAGTTATGTTTCCGTCTGCAGGCAAGCGCTGCTTCACGATTGAGTCTCTGGTTGCCAAAGAGAGTCCTCCAACAGCCGAGGACCCCATCCGTCCCACGGCTCTGACTTACTCCCACCCGGCGTCAGATGCTTTAATGAGCAGCTACCAGGCTCCGCCGGGCAGGCCCCTCTACCAGACCCCGGAGCTGGTGTTCCCGGACGCGGTCAATCACCCGTCTCTCACCGTGGCTCCGCACCAGCTCGGAGGCTCCCACCTCCAGCATCCGCACTTCTTCGGGACGCAACACCGAGACCCGCTCAACTTCTACCCCTGGGTCTTACGGAACAGGTTTTTTGGACACAGATTTCAAAGTAAGTCACCCCAAGAAGCAAAACGCAACGTTTTCTACTTGACTTGAAAGCTCGTGCGAGGCTCCGATTAAACTAGAGGCTGCTTCGCACGTAAACTCGATATAAACAGCTCACTTGGAAGATGGCCACACTTAAGATAGCTCTGCACGCACCATATGATTGTAGACTTAATACAAATCTCCAGACAGTAATAACTAAAGAATAAAAACAGTTTTGGTAGATGTTCTTATATACCCTCTCTCATTCAACGGGAAACCAAACACAAATAAGATTTAAATTACACAAACTCACCCTACATAATAATAATAATAACAACAACAACAACAATAATAATAATCATAATAATAATACTAATAATAACAATAATAATAATAATAATGCAAACGGTAAATTCTAAGAGCAAACTCCAAGCAAGCTCCATTATACAATAGTATAAAGTATAGGTCAATTAAATTGAGTGCAGATGTTTCAGTGTCTCCTTGAATACAATCTTCTACGTCTTTTAAACTATTTTGATGATTATGGTATGTTTGGTATCAAGGATAACACAAATTGTAGCTCCGTTTATTTTGCACGAGTCAGAAAATTGACTTTATTTTAGATATAGTGCCTCTACCGAAATTAATTTTCACACTAACGGTTTGCTGCGTCTTTATTACAAAAGACTCGTGAAATTCAGTGACTTTTGTGGTGTAATTTCCTCATGAAAGAAGACGAGAATGGGAAGAATACAACCACTAGAATAAGGTTTAATGAAAGTGTAGCATATTACTAAATAGAAAAATAAAATAAAAATAGTTGGCAATGTTCTGAAATGAGAGATGAACAGAAGCGGATGTGCGCGTCTCTGAGAGCCGCCTGGAAGTTTAAAAATAAATCAACTCCAATCAGGCTTTCCCAGTCACCCACCGGGACAAAGATGGGATTAAAATTATTCTGTTTTCAGGTAATTTAGTGGAACAAAACCTCAGCTCCGTTTAACACTTTAATATTAATTTATATTCTCACCTCTCCATTCATTTAGCATTTAGCACGTGGTCTTTAATTTATTTTAACACCAGTGTAAGATATTTGACCAGATTCTTTTCCTTGTCTATTTTTTTAATTTTATTATAACTGTAATATATATATATATATATATATATATATATATATATATATATATATATATATATATATATATATATATATATATATATATATATATATATATATGGCGTTGCACATTTAAAAACCTGCATATTATTAAACGAAAGGCCCGAAAATAAACGTTACAATGAATAAAGCAAGAGAATAAATACTACGGTATAATTAACATGAAAGTGACATCACAGAAGACGCACAAACAACCAAATAATCAAACTCATTTTGTCAAAGTCTGTTAAAAAACAGCTCGTATTCTAATGTTAAGCGTAAGGACACTGAGTGGAGGTTGTAGTGGGGAGCTGCTGCTGTCTTCTGGACTGGTTCTGGTCCCTCAGACGGACGCTGGTGTCCTCTGGTCGGGTTCTGGTCCCTCAGACGGACGATGGTGTCCTCTGGTCGGGCTCTGGTCCCCCAGACGGACGATGGTGTCTTCTGGTCGGGTTCTGGTCCCTCAGACGGACGATGGTGTCCTCTGGTCGGGTTCTGGTCCCTCAGACGGACGATGGTGTCCTCTGGTCGGGCTCTGGTCCCCCAGACGGACGCTGGTGTCATCCGGTCGGGTTCTGGTCCCCCAGACGGACGCTGGTGTCCTCTGGTCGGGTCCTGGTCCCCCAGACGGACGTTGGTGTCCTCTCTTTTTCTGCTCCGCGTTAAACTCTCCTATATGTTTTTTATTTTTTTTCTGACACGACAATTTTGTCCACAACGAACTGACATTTGCGCGTGGAAGGGTGTGTTAATAAATGTTATTATTCATATTTGACTCATTCAATTTGTGTTTTAAGAAAACGGGTTTACAAGCGGTTCTGCATCTGGGACGCGTCATATTCTCTCTACAGCCCAATCGGACAAATGAAGGACGTATCTAAATACTGAAATGGATTTACAGATTTTATCATTTCATTTATGGAGTCGTTAATATATGTCGCTGGGGCGTGATGGAGAGGTCATCGTGTGGTTTGTTTCACGGCCGTCAGGTAACGACGTGTCCCAGGACAGCCTGCTCCTCCACGGCCCCTTCGCCAGAAAACCCAAGCGCATCCGGACGGCCTTCTCTCCGTCGCAGCTCCTCCGCCTGGAAAGAGCTTTCGAGAAGAACCACTACGTCGTCGGAGCCGAGAGGAAGCAGCTGGCCAACAGCCTGAGTTTATCCGAGACGCAGGTTAGTTAAACGGACGGCTGTCCGCTCAGGTCAGCGGTCAGCTTTGACTCCGGACTCAAACCCGATCCGATAACCACTGCTGCCATGTGCTCCGATAATTCTCCTCCATCTAATGGTCTCTTTAAAGCAGTAGTCATTTTTGTTTTTTGACTTAAAACACCTTTGATAACATTTACCAGGCCAGTTTCCAAATCTTTCGGACTGTTAAATGATGCTTTTTCTGCAATAAAGGAGAGTAGATATTATGCTAAGTCTAATAAATCCACACCAGACGGGCCATTAATAAACATTATAAAGAGATTTCAACTAAAATATATAATTAAGCTGCATTGAACCATCTGTAAAAACAGTCTGAGAATCAATTCATACAAAGTTTAATGGTTAGCGTTTATAATTATATTGACTATACAGCTTCGAGGCTCATGTTTCAAATTTAATGCCACAAATTCTACCAACAAATATGAGCTTTTATTGATCCCTGTAGAAATATTAGTATAGATCCAGTTATGACAAAGGCATCATTCTTTAAAGTAAGTAAGTAAACCTGCAAAGCTGCATCTTTGTGTGCAGAAATATGATGATTTCCAGCTCTGAGCTCCGGCACAGCACAGTGAATCTCAGAGTTTGGGGTTTCGAAGGAATAGTTTTTACTTTGTACAGTCAGCCTGAAGCCCAATCAAGTATTGATCAGATTTTCAAGAAGCACAAGAGGAGACAAACAAAAGAGGCCTGTCGGTTTTTTCCCATGAATTAATCTATCAGTTATGAGCAGAAAGAGAGCTTGTGGTTTTGTTTTCAGACATGAAACGGAGAAACTGAAGCTGAACATTGTTCACAGCTTTTACTGAACGGAAACCAAACGGTGGTCTGGATGAAAGCTGCTGCTGCTGCGGGTTCAAACTCTAAAAGCTGATTAAAAAAAATGTTTTTTTCATAAAACATGTTTGCTTTCATCCAGGAAGTCAGTTCCCAATCCAAAGACAATTAATCCGAAATAAAGAGCAAATCCTCACTGGACTGTGATTGGCTGAATTTGCTCATTAGATGATCTACAGGCATAGTTTTGACCTCATTTATGTACACCTGGTACACCTAATAAAGTGGCGAGTTATGTTTACACCACAGTCACAAGCTGATTTTCTCTTCTCTTCTCAGGTGAAGGTTTGGTTCCAGAACAGGAGGACCAAGTATAAGCGCCAGAAGCTGGAGGAGGAGGGACCAGAGAGCCAGCAGAAGAAGAAGGGAAACCACCACATCAACAGATGGCGCATCGCCACCAAGCAGGCCAGCTCCGAGGACATAGACGTGACCTCAGAGGACTAAAAGCCCCAGCAACGCTGCCCTAAACCCTGAGGACCAACACTATTTATTGTGTAAATTTATTAAGTTTAATTAGAAACATTAGCAGAAGACTCAAGAACTACGTACATGATCGCAACATGTCTTCATCAAGGTGCTACACTCTGACAGTGGAGAGAAACATGTCAACTCATCGCATCCATCCTCGATGTCTGTGGATGAGGGAGGACACAGTTACTCATCTTTGGTTTGAAGGAAAACAGCATCCACCTCTACCAGTGTTTTCGTTTCTTTTATTAATTGTACATAGGCCAGTAATGAAGGTTGTTTTGTTTCATCAAAGCTGTTTCTTTATGCTTAAGTCATTAACGCCTCATTGCTCCACCCATCCACTCATCCACCTGTGCACCACGTTGATTTAAATTCCTCGAGGATGAGAAAGCGTGGAGTCACACTGAACCCACCCAGGAACACGCTGGTGACCGGACAGGAGAACAAACCAGGACACGACCTGAAGATCTGAATTTGATTCTTAGTGTCGAAACTCCAGAGGAACTTACACTCTTTGTTATGGCTCCTAATGAAGTTTCTGTACGGCAAAGAGACTCCTGAGCATCCGTGCATGACTCTGGGACAGAAGACAAGCTGCAGAGGCCTGCGGTGTCGAGGGCAAGTTGAGTCACATAATAAAAGCAACTTCTTCTGCCGCGCCAGATTCTTTAGTGTGGGTGACGGCTGACATCTCCATTCGTTGGCTGTCTGCAGATCTCATTAAAGCCCTGCATGTAGTATAAAACATATAAATCCACACTTTTCAGCAGAAAATGTAATTACAAAGAGATGGTCTAGAAATAAAAGCAAAAAATATTTCCCAGGCAGGAGATGCAGTGTTTTTGTGTGATCCAGGTACACAGTATGCAGGATCTTGTTCCCCAACCAGCCGCTGCAGCTGGATTTGACTCATTCAGTCTTGCTTTCAAACTGAAGGTGGACGTGCAGATTAGTGTGAAATGTGCAGCGTTCAGTGTTTGATTGGATGAAAACCTGCAGACACTCAGTGGAGCACAAACTGGAGAAGAAGATGCAAGACAGAGGAGGGGGTGTGGGGCGCGGATTTGAAAAAAGAAGGAATAAATGGTAGCTCGATAGTGAGGTTCGAGTGGTGCAACAGGAATGTTGTGGGACGGCTGCACAGGTGTCAGGTGTGACCTAATGGCAGTTTCCTTTGCATTCCAGCAGGACACGGAATTACTGCAATAGCAGGTTTTTATTTTTTTTTTTTTATTATTTTTCGGGGAGGAGGAGGGGGGAAAGTCGCTACTGCAGAGCTGTAGCCCTTTCGCCAACCACTTCAGCAATCACCTGCCAAAAGAAACGGAAGGAGCCTCTGCCTAATGGCCCCGAGTCTTTACGAAGAGTCCTGGTGTCTGACCCTGATGTCTTGTTTTGTAAGCTAAGAGGCGGGGAGACGGAGGAGAAAGGAGATGTAGGAGTAAAATACACACCAGTAGTTTCCCCTTTATGCTGAAGTGCACAATACATCCGACATCTGGAGGTGCACAGGGGTCAACTGGTTTGTTTTGAGTTCCCAGGATATCCAATTCTAGCTGCAGGTGCACATGCACGGTAAAAGGACGTCACATACTGTCTAAACAAACCACAGAAATTATTTCTTCTGCAAAACTTTTCGACAAAAAGGTTGGTAAAGACCTGTTGGATTCTGGTTTGGTGAGACGGTTAGCACAGTTAGTAAGAGCTGCGCCACTTAGACGTGTGGCCGGATGATAATTAGTCGGAAGATCACGCTCGTCTCCGTAAACGCTGCTGCCTGAGTCAGCAGACGGGAGGCTGAGAGCAGGAATCCAGAGTGAAAAACAGGAATCTCTCCAGAGGATCCGAGCGTTGTGAGGTGGGGGAAGGAGCCGGCGCGTCCCTGCTGCCGCCACCTCTGCTGCTGCGGAGGTGTCAGAAAACTCGAGTCAATCATCATTGTAATCTGATTACTTTACTGATGACTGAAGCCGTCGCCAAATTAAATGCTTTAATGCTGCCTCAGCAAAAAAAAAAAAAAAATCATGCAGCGCTCTCAGCAGTAAAAACACTGATTACAAATTACATTATAACCACTGAAAAGAAAGAGCTGCTGCCACTGTGAGCAGCTCCAAATCAGTGCTGGCAGATGAAATCCGGGGAGCCAGCGAGGCTGATCATCTCAGTGTGATCCCCCGCGGTCCGGCCAAAAATGAAACTATTTCCTCCCGCTACACCTAAAACAGTGTTCTGCTTTTATCGGCCTCGCCCTGGCGTGCGCCATAAATCTCTACAGCGTCTTCCACTCATTCTGCAAATACAGGTCTCCTGCGCTGCAGCCAACTGTGCACCGTTACCACGGCAACCACGCAAACATACTGATCACACAGATCGTGACAAAAGAGAGTTTATAAAAACCAAGTGAAAAAGCAAACATATTGATCTAAGTACAATATTTAAACTGGTGAAAACGCAGGATGATAAAAAATAACAAGCAAACAGTCCATAGAAAAAGAATTTTCTTTTTTTTTAATTATTAAAAACAAATAAAAAAATACATCTTTTCTCAGAAACTTGACTGCAAATATTTTACAATAAGTAGGCTGTGATGGTGGACTGAATAAAATATTCACGTTTCCACTTTCTGCTCTTCTAAAGAAACAGTGTCACCATTAAAGAGGACGAATAAAATAACGAAGGAGCCGCGTTAAAGTGTGATATGTGAGGCAGCTGGCTGGAAAATGCAAAATCTGGTGCCTCGTCTTTCGAACGTCAGCAGAAATATTGTTTCCAATACCTGTTTTAATTGTCCATTGTCTAAGTTTAAATTTTAATCTGCAAATTTCAACAGGAAACATTTAATTAATAGTTTCAAAACTGACATTCAGGACCCATAAAGAAGTAAGAAAATTCAAACCGTTCTCAACATGACAGTTTTATGATTTGAAGAGCATGGACCGTGTACACGAACTGGACCTGGCGACTGTGACAGCAGCTGTTGGTTTTTAAACTAGTTTAAGACATCGTGTGTGTCTGTCTGAAATATGGAGTTTCTCCGAGTTGTTTTCAAAGTACAAACCCAGTTCTGACAAGGTTGTGTAAAATTGAAAGAAAAACAGGCTGCAATGATTTGCAAATTTTATAAAGCCATTTCATAACAGAACACAAAACATGTAAATAATGCTTCAAATGAGGAAATGTACAATCATTTTAAAAAAATAATGTTGATTTGATGGCAGCAACATATCTGTAAAAAGTTGGGAAATGGGCAAGAAAAGGCTTGAAAAGTAAGTGATAGTAAAAACTGATACCTGGTGAAACATCTGATAATTAATCGTGACAACAGGTCAGTGGTGCAGAAGGAACATTTTAAAATGTGTGAAAAAATGTCTAGAAACAAAGAATTTTAGAATCCGTTCAAAATAAAATAAGAAGAATTTAGTAATAATGCTGAGGTGTAATGCCAGTGATGTTCCTTCAGGCAGAAGAGCATAAAAACAGGTACGAGGTTGTAATATAAATCACTGCAAGTACCCAGGATCCATCCAGGAAATCCCAGTTAAGAAACAGTTTTCCTAGGAATTCACAAACGAACAAGTTATGTGCAAATGTACCAGAAACACCACTTTCTTCTCTGGACCGAGGCTGATTTAAAGTGAAAAACGCTCCATGTGATCAGATGAAAACGTTTTTTTAGGAAAGCAAAGATGCCGCCTCCTCCAGTGTGAAGAGAAGACGGACCCTCGATCTCAGCGCTCCACCTGTGCTTGATCTTATGGGGGTGCATTAGTGCCTATGGAACAAGCAGCTCGCACATCTGGAGATTAAATATCAACGCTGAGAGGTTTATAAAAGGTTTTAGAGCAGGATACATTCCCATCCAGACATCTTCTCAGGGAACATCCTGCCTTTTCATCGAGGTGAATGAGTTTGGCTGGCAAAGCCAATGCAGTGGAGTGAATACAGCATCATTTTGACCGACCACTGGATGTTAAAACTAACATATTATGGTGGGAAAAAAGTAATTTACTCTACTTGAGGATAAATCTTTATGACTAAAGTGACTACCAACTTAATAACTCTGGCATGTCACAATCCTATCACTGTATTTGGGGATGGCCCGGTCAGGAATGACACTACTCAGTGAACCTCTGGATTCACTGGTACTGCCACATCACATATCTGAACCAGAGCAGAATTATACACCCTCCTCATCGTCTTCTCCACCCAACTTCACATCATGCTGCATCAGCTGCATGTGTAGCAGAGCTGGAGGACAAAAGTTTTTAAAAAAGGCTGGCGTGAAGCAGGAAAAATGTCCACAAATAACATTTATGTACTGCTTATTCGTGATAAGCCAATCTTACATCACATTTAATGAAATCAATATCTAGTTTATGGACTGTTCGTTGACATAAAAACGATCAAAGACACAATCCTGAGTTTTTTGCTACAACTATCTGGCTTGATCCCAGTTTACACTTCAGGAATACGTCTGTCTTATCAATAACGTGGATTGTTATTCCCAGCTGCGGTTCGTTTAACTGCGTGACTCCTTCACTCCTTCCTCCTACCTCCGACGAGCAGCGGCCAGTGAAGATCTCTCACAGTCCTTTGTTGTATGTTACAATCTTACAATCTGTTGCCATGGCGATCTCTGGCTCCAGCTGACTCACGTTGATCTATGGGAATCAAAGCAGAATGAAAAAGGTCATCAGAGCAAATGTTTTAGTTGTTCAAGCTTTCAGATAAGTTTACATACTGTGTGTGATTTACACACACACACACACACACACACACACACACACACACACACACACACACACACACACACATCCATGTAACATGCACATAACATACATGTCGTGAAACAATTTTCCATGTAACTAAATCATTCTTAAAGGCTTTAAATGTTCTTCATTTGCTACTAATTTGCAAAAAGAGCCAATTTGGCAGATTAAAGTCTAATTTGAGGTTTGAATCTCCTAATATTTGAACCAGAGACAGATGGCTGCTGGAGTTGGAAGCAGAATCTTAATCAGACATCTTGCTAGGTGTGAAATGGGGAAGTGGGACAAATTGAGTAGGCGGGGGGTCCAGGGGAGCAGGGCATTCATGTTGCTTACTGAGGAGATCTTTTTTTTCATCTGCTATCCTTGCAAAAGTGCAAAAAGGACTTGTGAGAGAAAAAACAAGGCCCCTCCGTGGAAGGGGAGGCAGTTTTTCACAGGACTGTTGGCGGCACATATGTCTGAAGTTTTTGCCATATGGCTGGCTGAGCTATTTCCAGTTGTAATTAAATCCTAAACATTTTACAGCCAGAGCTGGTTGGCTTGCGTCAGCAAGTCACTTGGCAGAGAGAACACAAAGACGGAAGGAGATGGAGTTTTAAAAAAAAACAACTAAATCTTGCCACAGCCATTTAATGAGCTGAATATTAAGGCAATGAGGCTAAAGTTAGATGGCAGGCTGCGAGCCTGGACGCCATCGGTGGCAGAGAATAAAGGCGGTGAGAGATCATAACAGCGCGGGTCACGTCTCAGAGGGCCACGCCTCATTAGGAGGAAGCTCAGTGGGAAGCAGTGAAGAGGTCAGAGACATCAGCCGCTGAAGGCGGGTCAGATAAACGCATATCCAGTCAAGTCGGATTTACACAAGTCAGAACCAAACTAAATCCAATAAAACACTCTTAGTCCACTATCAGTTATTGTGTTGACGTTTTCCCTTTGCAATAAAGAGTGTCAATGTTGAGCATTGAGCTGGACAACCGAAGACCACTGGATACTCAACTGGGAGTTGTTTCAGAGGCAGAAATACACCAGCATGTCCGTCTCTACTTCCTATGTGAGCAGGGAAGCAGTGCCGGAGAAAACAGAGGAAACTACTTTATCACCAGAAATACTCAAAAAATGTCCAAAGTCCAGCTTCAAAGCATTTTCAAAGTATGTCTTATTAGAGTGAGGCGGAGAGTGGCATTTTTTTGTTAAAGTACCTGAGACATTTGTGGGAAGAGGCTGATGGCGAGTGGCAGCGCCAGGCCAAAGGCCGCGAGACACACCAGACTGTGGACGGGCAGGACGAGCCGGCGCCGTCTTTGCAGGAGAGGCAGCCTGGTGGCAAGAAAATTACAGTAAAATTACACTTACAAATGCATGAGTCGGGAGTGTTAAGGCAGCGCTGATTGAAATATCCTCAACATAACACAACGCAACAAAAAAAACGGAGGCTCTTCTGATCAGTGACAAGATGGGCCGGGCCAGATTACATATGCAGTCATCACATATGCAGCGTTTTATCGTATAAATGAAAAGTCCAAATAGGCAAATTTTTACAGAGAGTTTTCAAAAGTGACAGCTACTTTTAATTCAGCTGTTAGACAAATCCCACAAGCTCCTCGGAGGATGTGCAGCAGAGCTCAAACCGGACGTGATTTCCAGGAAAGCATTTATAAATATGAAAAACTATTCACAACGCCCCCACTCAGTACTATTATGCAGTTCAGTATTGTTGTATTTCATAGTCATCGACTGTTAAAGTCAAATACTTTACAAATGTATCATAAATGTCTAAAAAAAAAAGAAATATTGGTAGCAGTACGAATTTAAATGATGATGAACGTTTCACAAATCTATCTCCAGGAGTACTCTCTCTCTCTCTCCTCCCTGTTGTCTGCCCGGTGCAGAATAATCTCCTATTCAGTGAGTGGGACAGTGAACTCAGCAGGAGCTTGAGAAAAATCCCCTCCATCCTCCTTCCACCAGCGACCCCCCCGCTCCCCCATAACAAGGAGAGCTGCTGCCTAATGAGGAAGCTCATTAACACATGTAGCTGCCATGGCTTAATTAGGCTACACACACACACACGTGCGCGCACACACACGTGCAGGTACTCATGTTGGACAAGTGCATTTAAAATAAAAAAGTTGTGATGTATTCTGAGATGGTGCTAACATAGATCTGAAAACAAGTGGAAGGGTAAAAAAAAACCTCTGAATTATATATATATATTTTTTAATTCATCATCAAAATGTAATGAGATAATTTCATGCAACACCAGCTGCATTTAAAGGCTCTCAGTTGGTATTCAGGATGAAGTTCATCCACCTGAACCAACACAGTTTACCTGCGAGTGATGACGGATAAACACTGGTCAAAGTTCTCTGTGCACGTGACAAAAATACTTAATAAATGCTACACTAAAATCTACAAATAGATGAAAACATGAAGAGAGATGAAGCTGTAATCACCTGGTGCCTTTACGCTGACCCTTTGTTTGGTTATTTACCAGCTTATTTACCAAACTTGTGCGGCTGTTTGAGAACCAGAACATATGTAAAAGTATTGCAGGTTCATTCCTGCTAAGTTTGACTTTTAGAATCAGTCTTGGATTATTTTGACTTTGTAAACCTCCTGCTTGATGCTTAGTTAATGTCTGCTTCATTTCGGATTTTACTTTGCCTCGTGAGTCAAGTACACAGGATCCAAACATAAAACCTAACCAGAAGCACATTCTTGGTGGCCACGTGCAAACCTGTGCATGAAAACAATGTTATGGGGGTATCTGACCAGCTGATACCAATAATATGGGTCTAGTAACTGCATAAGGGACCACTAGCAAAGTTACAAAATAAACTGGAACGTTTGGGCAAGTTTTCCACCACAGATAAAAGTTTTTTTTAATTTTATTATTTTATTTAAATTGCAGAGAAACCAGTCAAAGCGCAGGCTGGTTACATGAGGTGAACAAGGCGTCAGATGTATTTGGTGTTGAAGAACTGGTCTGGCCTGCACAGTCTGAGTCCTGAACCCAACAAAAAACAGCATCTTTGGGGTGAATTAGAGCGGAGACTGCATGCTCGGCCTTCTCGTCCAACATCGAGTGTCTGACCTCACAAATGCACTTCCGGAGGAATGGTCCAAAATTCCCATAAACACACTTCTTAACCTTGTGGCTCCTTAAATGGCCAACATGCTATGGGGATCCCTGGAGATTCAGAATAGAATGTCGCTTTTTAGTTAATTTTATTTATTTATTTATTTATTCTAGATATGCCCATAAAAAATTATAAATCCAAGTAGTAGAGTGCTCATAATCCATAGATTTAAACAATAGCAGGGAATGAATAGCAGCAGATGGATCAATTACTGTATTCTAACCTCCTGTTCAGGCTGATATTTAGTCAGTAAAGGAAGTAACATATTAGAAGTAACATAATAATCATTAGCTTTAATTTAAATTGGTAATTGTTGTTGCCGTTATAATTAAAATTCTAGATTTAAACTGGTTGAGTATTTACTTATTGCATGCCTTTTATGATGGAGATGAAGGAGAGTGGAGAGCAGCAGAACAGGCCAGAGATGAGAAGAAGATGAGAAGACCAATAAGAAGGACCACAACAGCGTAAGAGGTGAACAACGGGAGGGCAGAAGACAGACGAAGGGAACGCAGCTCATTTCTTCAAAACTGTGTCAAGTCAAGTTTAAATTAGGCACAGAACTGGCAACAGCCAAGCGTAGACTGCGTTATTTGATGTTGTTTTAGCAGAAGTAATAAGTCATTTGAGGCCCTGGATGGCTCAGAGGGTTGAGCGGGCGCCATGTGCAGGGGCTGTCGCCCTCGTGCAGGCAGAGCAGGTTCAAGTCCCGGCCTGTCGCTCTTTCCGGTGCGTCTTCCCCCTCTCTCTACCCAATCCTGTCCACCTACTAGGAATAAAAGCCTCTAGTGCCAAAAAAACAACAATATAGTCATTTGATTCCAATAACTGACATTCTCCAGTTGTCGTTGAAGTAGCATCCATTCAAACTCAAATCTGCATAAGTCTATAAAATCACACTGCACTTAAAATAAACTCCACTGCTACTGTATAACCACACTTCCTACAAGCATTTAAAATAACTGAAATGTAAACACTGAAACACCTTCTGAATTGGACATGGCTTTAAACATGGAACTTTGCACTAAAATTGAGATTGTTTTGCAGATAAATTCAGCCTATAAGGGTGTGAGTGAATACAGAACCTGCTGTCAGTGCGGTAAACGTGTTCTCAGCAGTAACATCCATCATTGAGGGGCCTCACGGGGACCCGTCTCTGTTCGTCTCTGTCCCCTTGTTCTCGCTCCATTGAGAGCCAGTGAAGGCAAGCTGACATAAAGGATAGCTGAGCACTACTCATATGTAAGCGCGGTCACCCTCACAACTTCCTGCACACACACACACTCTCGCTCTCTCCCCGTTCTGTCATTCAGCTGCCAGGAATCCTAAACACACCTGGGCAGCCGGCCGTGCCGTCTGAGCCCGCCCACTCAGAGCGGTTGGGACAAGTGCTGTCAAGAGATTTACAACGATGGCTGCATTCCTCTGCACACCTCTGGCACGACCACGCCGTCGATCGTGAGACAGTCGTACAAACACGTGGCATCACTGAGACATCGTTGCAGTCACGTCATAAAACTCTGGATCTCAGCGCTTCAGTACTGGCTACGCAATCACAGGAGCTTCTCCTCAAAGCCTGGATGCTTAAGATAATATTGTAGCTTCATAAAAAAACAAAATCAAACACTTTTATCGTGGGATCCTGCCGGGTTTTCTTGGAAGTTCTTCTACAGTCAGAATTTTAGCCTTCAAAAATTCCCACCCCACATAACACAGATGGATAAACTATGATCCACCCTGTAAGCTGCACACTGTTTCTTTTCATTTAGTCCCCTTCTCTTACCAAACGCTCCATATTAAATGACATGCATATAAAAGCATATGTTGACACTAATCCGTTGGCATCAGCAACACGAGTGCAGGAAACAGCCGAAGACCCGAGCTCCTCGCCACAGTCACACTTTCAAACTATGTAACAGTGAAACTTGAGAGCTTGTGACTCATTATAATAGTATTTGCCATCTTTAATTAGTCCCAGTGTTAAAAGTCAAGTCATACTTTTGTCTTACAGCTGAAATTTGTGACACCGTAACAGCAACACCGCAATTTTAAAACGCAGAGGATATGAAAACAAATAAAAAGGCCAGCATAGAAACAAATCAGCTGACATACATTAACACTCTGGGACAGAATTATTTACCATTCAGTCTCCTAAAGTCAACTAACTGCTGAGAAATTAAAATTAGGGGATTGGTTTCTTACTTCTCCAGAACAGCCATGATCAGTGGAGGAAGCACCAGGATTGGCATGGGCAGGACCACTCTGGTCAGGGCTGTCTCCATGAGTGCCTGTCAAAACAAATCACTTTTTAAATTTCAAAATTTAAACCATGTGGAATTCAGAAACATTACGATCTCTGTTGATCAGTGACAGCAGTGCTGCACTGATAAATGTACGTCAGATGTTAAGGGACATACACGCCTGGCAGCCACTCTCGACGTTCCCACCACGTTGCCGTTGTCGTCGAGGATGCTGATGCCGTCCGACAGCTCAGCGTGTCTCATGAGCACCACGTTGCAGACGTTTGCACTCGCTGTGAAAAACAAAAACATATTTTAAAATATGAACAACTCTATTTGAAGAAAGAATACAAAGCAAGAAAAATGAATTAAGTGTCTTTACATCATCTCTAAAGATGGCAATGTCAGTGTTTTGGTTTAAGCACCACTTTATCATTTTACTTTTCCGACTGTTTCAAACACGAGCTTGATAGATATTTTGTTTCCTTTATGCAAACGATTTAAACGGACTGCTGTAAAATTTGCATGTAGCTGCATCATGTGGCATGAAAATATTTGAATTAAAATAAATGACTTTTTGTTTCCACACATGTCCTGTGACAGTTAAAAATGACAACTAAAGTTTTGGAAAGTGATTATTGGTGAGTATTCTTTGCTGATGAGCTGGTAGGCTGGATGATGTCAACGAAGATCTAATTCAGGGGAAACACCAAAACATTAGTTTCATTGTGATCTCACTCACAATAATAGAAACATCCACCAATAGGTCTCCAGACATCATAAATAAAACAGACACAAACCTCTGGTTCTGGTCCCTTAGATGAAGCTTAGCTAAGAAAATAAACAAAGAAGTCAGAGAATTGACCCCTGTGGCACCCCAAAGGTAAAAGGAGCAACAGATGTAGCAATGAGTTGCTCTCCGAGTCTGTTTTGAAGTACTACCTAACCGAGCTGCCGACATAACTGCAGACTATTAGACTCGTTTGTTAGAACTGGTTCATACTTGCCTTACATTTAAACACTTTGATGACATCTGAAGCGACCTGTTGGGTTCCTTATCTAGCTTTTTGGTGAACTGTCATTCTAAGAAATCAGAATTTTAAACTCATCTGAAATGAACTGCATGACGAAACACTGTTGCTTGTACCAAGAGGGTTCATGGTTCAAATCTCGGCTGCGGACCTTCATGCTTGATGTTTTCTGTGTAAAATGTCTTGAGATAACTTTATAGTGAATTAGCACAATATAGGTAAAGAGAAATAAAGTCATTTATTATTATTTTTAAGAACTTTGCATCAAATAACTTGAACTGCATCACTGCCAAAGGCACAGAACCCTGCCGGGTGTACTCACAGTGGAAAAAGAAGTATGACTTTAAAAATAGACAAATTAGCTACAGACAAGGTAGCTGGCAGGTTGACAAACAACAGCGGTGTTCTCTGAATTATTCACGAATTTCAAAATGAACACAAAAGTATGCTAATGTGGACGGACCTTTCCTTTTGACTCTAATGGGAATAAGAAAAACTCATTTTAGAGCGTTTAGTGGTGGTGCCCCGAGCCTTTTTAATTTAAGACAACAGCGTTCAAAGTTATCTTTCCTGAGGCCCGCAGGGACGGCACGTTGCTTTGTGACGGGAATTTAATTGTCTGAGCAAACAAGTCTTTCTACCTACAAGGGATTTCCTTTTAATCCAGACCAATTAATAAAGGACGCAGATTATGATTTTGGCAATGAATGACAAAAACTACAGCAGAAAGATCAAACTCTCAAAAACATGTTTGTAATTATGAATGCATCATTGATGAATGGAAAAATCTACTCAGCTTAATGTTACAAAAACTGGATGCACTTTGTAATTATTTAAAATAATTACATTCATGTACACTCTAATTGTATCTGATAACTAGTGGTATATTCATGGATATGCAACGAAGAATTTTCCATGCAATTAAGTCCTAAATATCACAAATAATGAGAATTATTTTCTACAACAAACAAATAAATTAAATCAAAAATAAATAAATTATACCCACAAATTTCTGCTAGCACGGATTGCCCTCAAGTCTTCATAATTTAATTGAGTGACAGTCCGCTGCTTGATTAGGTTATTACAAATAAATCGAGCCTTAAGTAAGCAAACAAAATCAAAACGGGTGAAAATTCAAACAGCACTTTGCTTTCCCTCACTTCAATTAACCATTTTAATTACCTTTTATATGGCCTTACAAAAACAACAACAGCAACAACAAAGCACAAACTGCAATCAGGTAAATGAGGCCTTGACATAGACGCCACTTTAGGGGTAATTATCCAATTTGTTTGCAGCAGCAGAGTTCCAGCGAGCAGCCAATTACCAGGCAAAGGCTGCGCACTAGAAACCTGTTGATTTAATTAGAGGAGCCGCTATGGAAGCGAATGGGAGGTGGGAGGACAGGCAAACAATTTAATTATGAGCCAGCAGCCCGGGGCATTGTGGGACACGGGTCTATACCCCTGGGTGTGACTGTGTTTGCAGGAGTCGTGCATGAAAATCAGCTTTGTGGCTCCACACACATCTGACAAAGCATGTTCTCAGCATGTCTCTAATGCTGCAGAGACAAAAAAAAAAGACTGAGGAGAAGGATGAAACAAAATTGCTGGGTTCTTGGTTTTCACACAGAGAATTAGTATGATCACAGCACACTAATAAGAGGTATTTACAACCCGAAGGATCAGAATGAGTTCACACCAGAGCCACAGAGAACCCAGATGTTACTGTCCAGACTGATGCATTGAGAAAAATTACAACCTGTGTCGTTTTCAGAACTGCTGCAATGACACTCGTCCACAAATTGTGCACAATGCATCTGGAATGGCAGCTCAACATTAAAGTTAAAATTGATGTTGTGTCACTGAGCTTTTCCAACTTACCCACAGCAGGGAAGGGAATGAACCTCTGCACCAAAAGCCTGGTGGTTGGAGTGAAGCGGTTTGCTTTCCGGATTAAAACATTCAGCCCGACCTGAAAGTAAACGTATGTCTCTTACTACTAGACTGAATACTTTAAAACGTCAGAGGCAGGCAATGGATATTAGGAAGCCTTTTTGCATCAGAAATAGGATCATTAGATGCAATGTTTAACAATTATTTTCTATTTTAAACATACTAAAAGGTTGTAGTCAATTGGGTTTAAGTGCTGGGATACCACACCAACACACGGCTTCAGCCTGCAGCTCTCCCCCACCCGGCAGGGGGTCGTCACCAGAATGGACGTTTAATTGGAGAGCTCCTGCCCCCCTCCTGGCCTGTCGTTCCTCCCTCTAGACGCCCCACAATTTTTTCTGTTCTTGCCGTCATTGTCAGGATTGAGCCCATCAGCCGGATGGTGCCCAGCAGGACCAGTAATTGGCTTGCTTTGAGGTCCTCGTCTATGCTCCGAGTTATGTCAGGCAGGTGTGTGAATGTGCCGTCTAATCCTCTGACATATAAGACAGTGATGACAAAGTAACAGGGTGTTTTGAAGGCTGTTAGTAAATGGATTATGCGGATATTCAGCTTCTCTACATTTACATGACAAAACCATTAAATATTTAAGGCTGCATGTAAAAACAGTTTAAACAACAAGTTCAACTCTAAAGGAATATGCTGACATGTCCTGCTGGGGTAGTTAATGTCGTATATCTGCAGTGATGCACACTCTCTCAGGAAGGCATGTATATAGGCACTTTTCCATGACCGCTGCAAACACAACGCTCCAACTAATGCGCCACCGCTCAACTCGTCCACTGGCAGCCGCCGCGTTTAAGTGCCGGGATGACTTGGCTGCTAGTCACGACGAAGTTTCTTAATATATATCAGTAAATCACACTTTAATTGCTGGCCGATCGCAATGGATACACTTTAATGTACATCCACCCTTCTGCACAGTTTCATTTTTCTATTAATCTAGCTCAGGAACCTCAGTTACCCGTCATTCAGCTGAGTGGCAGGTGGACGGAAGGGTGGGGAGAATGGTTGGTGTCATAATGAGTGCAAACCTGCCAATAATATTTTAAATGTAAGATTTTAGGGGGTTGTCTGTTGTCCATCAACTCTTAACTGCTCTTAACTGAGAGATGAAGTTGTTAAATGACTAGTGAAACAAGCCAGCCTGAACTGTATTCAAGCATTTCCAAAACACGAAGTTTGAGCAGAACATCAGAGTAAATGAGACGTGGCTGGATGATGGATACGGAGCTGCAGAAGATCTAATATGTAAAAGACCCGGCAAAGATGCCCCAGAAACAATCCAGCACATAGTAGCGGGATGCAAGACGCTGGCAGGTGAAGCGGACCTGGAACGACACAACCAGGTGGCACTTACAGTGTACAGGAACATCTGCACTGATTATGGGATGGAAATCCCAAAGTCAAGGTGGAAGACTGAATGAAATCTACATGTAATTAGTCACGGATTTTTCCAACAATGATGACAACAAGTCATTGTTCCTTTTACAGTAACAACAGAAGCATTAGGGAACTCACAGCAATGGACACGGCACTGGTCACAGCTCCGACGTAGCCCTGGATGAATTTGGAGACGGGGGCCGGCTGCAAGACAACGGATTAATAATTCCAACTGTAGACTAAGACAGGTACCCTTCACAGCTCATTAAAACAAAAGTGATCAATTTAAAACAACAGTCTTAAGAGTACCTACGTGTCTTTATGTCACAAAGTAAACACAGAAACATATGAAAAGAAATTGAGTAAATATTCTGAAACACCCTGGACAGATGTGTCATGTTTCAAACTTGTTATTTTCTGTAGTTACCATCACAAGCGTCTTTATTTAGCTCATTTCTTGTTTGGTATCATCATACATGGACGTGTGTAAGCAAAGGAGAACTGTCTCAGGAGCTGAGACAGAAAACTATAAATTTAAGTTTAAGGTGGTCAGCAGAAGGTCCAGGGGACTGTCGCCAGCCTCCCAGGACATGACTGAAGAACGACTCAATCAGCTTGAGAAGTCAGAGACAGCTCGGACTCTTTTTCCGCAGAAGACGAATCTATCCACATCTGTTCAGAAGTGCCAGTCTCTCCAGTCCAGCAGCGCTACCTTGGAGGCGTTACGGTTGCAATAGTTCACGCAGGCATTGTGACTCTGGTTTAACCACTGAAAAAAGGAAACAAAGCGTAAATAAGGAGGGTTTAGAGGGAATTCTGCTTATGACTTATCATATAAGTAATCAAGTACAGGCCCATGTGTGTGTTTCTAAGACGGTTATTAACTTTTGTCCAACAATAGTAAACATGAGGAAAGATCACTATTTTATAAATGACACCACAGAAACGAATTCTTCGCTCTCGGACAACAAATATCCGATGAAATAACGACAAGCTCCTCTTACTGTTTAACTCGTACTCTTATTGTGCAAAATTAAATTTAAAAAAATGTCAGACATGCAGATTTTATTTTATTTATTTACTTTTCTTTATTGTTGTCCTTTTGGTACCTTAAGTTTCTTAGTCTGGGATTTGATTGGTTGCCATGACAACAGGCAGATAAATTGTAGAGAAAGGTAACGTTCAAAGAAATGTTAATCAAAGTGCTGAATTAAAGCCTTGTACTTACAGTGATGAATCAATAATCATGTGTTCTGCGTTGCAGAAGTTCAGAAATACCTGCCAGAAGATGGTTGACGCCAGCGTTTGATTTGGGAGGAGAAGACCAACAACCTGCATGGAAAGAAAATCCTTTTCAAGACTTCCTCGTCGTTGTACTCGATGAAGGTTGTTTGACGATTAGTAAAAAATCCTACCACTGGTGTGCCAAACGGGATAAAACCTGTTGAAACAAAGTCTCGATTATATCTCACACATTTTACTAAACGTGAACATTTTCATTTAGATTATTCTGCTGCCACGTTTTTATAACTATGTTTATAATATTTAAAGCCACTATCCTCAAAGTTGCCTTATTCTTTTTAAGAGTTAATGTTAAAGTTCTTTTTCTTTCTCTTCACTACAGCGCGTATCTGTGCGGTCCAGGCTGATCCACGGATTCACGGATTCTTATTCCCATTTTTCTGACATGTATGTTGGTCCTATCAAGCTAATTGCAGCAGTCTTTTCCCTCTTCCCGTTGATGCACACCTCATAAAGAAACATGCTTTAAAAGTAGGCCAAACTTATGTGTCACTGCAGGAGAGAGGTTTTAATCAGCCCCCAGCTGAGTGTGACCTTTTCGAGGCCTGAGACAACCTGAAGAGCCCCATTGAGCCATGACAGTTCCCAGGGTGAGCAACACTTCCGTGTTGGACCACATAACAAGACCCTCGGCTCCACATCCCACAAGATTTCCACACCCAGCCACTCTACCTGACATCCGAAAGGGCATGGGGATTTTCTCTTCTGTGTCAGGGTGGATGATGGCCTGTAATAAGATCACAATGATTGAAATCAGATGATAATTAGACATTTATGAGGCAATCCAGAAATGCAGAGCTGTTGGAATTAATATCACGCTAATTACTAAATACACGGCACCAGAAACAAACAGAAATGACTGAAGAAGGTAACTATTACCAACAAACACAGTTTAACTGATTCAAAACATTAAAAACAGCAGTCACAAGATTAAAACCTCAGTTTGTCTCTGTCAAAACAGATTTAATCTGTTGAAACCAACACAAAACCTCGTCAGTGTCTCGCAGCACTGACGTCTCTGGGTTCAGAGGCGTCTGAGATGGACAGCCGCACAATGGAAACGTGTATTGTTGTGTGCAGAAACAGTGTTTCAGAACTTTCTTGAGCGGCATGAGCGCCGTGTGCTTCACACCAAAAATGAAAAGCACCATCCAAGCTGTTATTGGCAACAAGTGCAAAAGGCAGAACATCTTTTAAGTTAAAGGAATGGTGTTCTCCGTGTCAACCTTTGAGTTTGAGTTATAGTGCAGTAACTGGCGTCAGTTTGGTTTTTCTTTTCATTGGCACCACATCACATTCACCAGATGATAAAGATTGTGATCACAGCTGAGCGAGTCTGTCTGTTAGTGTTAATGCAGAGAAGGAGTAAAATCAAAGTTTTACCTGCTTTATCTTCTGGGCTGTCCAAAGCTGTGGACATCAGAAGAAAAACGTCTTTCAGACGCAGTTTTGGTTTAAAATAAACAGGGACTGTTTACATAGGCAATGTGTATGCATTTTATCAGTTAACATAAGATTAGTCCACTTTAAACACAAACACACTTCAATCTTTACTTTTATTCCACTGAGACCAAAATGACTCACCTAACTGATCTTAAGTGGGTTTGTTACACGGGTTGTAAGCGTTTACCTGCGCGTCTGTTACTCCTGGAGGCAAAGTTCCCCGTTTGAAACGGTCAAGCAGCTCCACACACTCCTGCAGCCGTTTCTGATGACACAGGAAACAAAGGACATAGAAAACTAAGCTGACGTGTGCTTTTCTGTTGTTGGAAGATACATGGATCAATGTGTTATAGTAGCAGTTCATAAAAAAAATCAAATACTGCAGATTTGCACTTAATGAGCAGTTTTCTGTGGCATGATCACTGTCTAATGCAGATCCTAACACATGGTCATGTGGACTCATTTATTTTAATGATCTTGTCGTTCATATGCATGTGTGTGTGTGCATGTATATTTGTGTGTGGCAGTGCAGGGTGTGCACACAAGGTCATGCATGCATGGAAAAATCACAGTCTTCTCTGCATCCCTGTTGCCACCGGGGCAAGTTGAGGCTACTTCTGGGCCAGCAAGGTGAAACCTGTGTGTGTGTGTGTGTGTGTGTGTGTGTGTGTGTGTGTGTGTGTGTGTGTGTGTGTGCACTTTCCACTCCTCACAGTTGCCCCATATGTCCGCTGCTCGTCACGTCCCAGGGGCTGCCTCTGCTATTAGTCAACAAAGAGCCCACTAACAGCTTCATTACCCACAGCGCCACAGCTCTGATGGTACCATGAACCGATCTCCCACAGCACATCTGAAGACTGTGGAAATGTTACGACAAGCAGAGCAGCCTGCATGTGGCACAAAGGTCAAACAAAGGTTTGGTCTTTGTAGCCTTCCGAGTCATTCAGATTCTTTGACACACGTGTTCACTATTATGACTTTGTACTGAACCAGAGCATTTCATTCGCTGATAAAACTTTTTGTAACGTTTTTAGATTTCAGAGTTACGGGGCTCATTTCTAGTTCTGTGCTGTATTTTTTTTTTTTTTTTTTTCTTCCCTTTCTTGTCAGTGTGGACATCGTGCACACGCTGTATGTACGATGCACACCGAAATTAGCCTCTGCTTTTAACCCATCAACTAGTTTCACTAGTGAGCAGTGGGGCTGCTAGCAGGGCAGCGCCCCGGGGAGCAATTGGGAGTTAAGGGCCTTGCTCAGGGGCCCCCAGTGATTTACCATTGTGGGCAGCCCTGGGCTTGAACCTGGGTCCTCCACTGCACTGTAACCACTAGGCCACCACTCCACTGTATTCAAAAGTTAAGTGCATGACTCATTTTTCAGACCTTGTTCCCCAACTGTGAGTCATTGTACACTGGCAGTCATATGATATGCTGGTGATAAAAGCCTGAGGGAAAATGTGTGACTTTACTAAAGCAAATAAAGTAGTAAAAGGGATAGATCATCCAAACAAATTCTACTCCAATTTGAAGTCAGACATTATGACAAGCTTCAGTCTTTGGTCAGTCTGAGTCTGGTCATATGCATTTTACTGTATTATGTTTTCAGAGTCCTGCGACATCGCAGACCCACATCTTTTCCTCCACTTCACCGCCTAATATTAGGCTGCATTTGCTGCAAGTTGGAAATTGTACAGATCTCACAGCACAGTCTACTTGGAAAAGAACACGTAACGGACTTGAGTTTAAGTCTATCCCCTAAACCTGCAGCTATGAACCGAGCTAAACACTAAAATCACCGGTTTACCGTATTCTGACAAAAATATGTAACCCCATTTCATTTGCATATCAAGGCACAAGAAATTGATATGAAGTACCAGCAGCGTCTTTCTCTGCACTACCAGCATGTGAGCAAAAAAAGGAACACTTGAACATACCATAAAAAAGGACATTGTGTTATCTACAATTACATAAGGCCATGCAACTTGTCAGTGCAGAAGGAATGGTTATAGCGTATGCATTATACATACACAACAAGTGACCCTGACACAAGACAAGTTATTTAATGTGTGTACCTCTGTCACAAAGAGTGTGCTGGGATCGATCACATCCAAGAAGTGCCTGAACCGTCCAAAAAAAGTGTCCTAAGAGAAGAGATGCATAAAATGACATTACTTAACAAATAATGAAGTTAACAAAACTCCAACTCCAAGAAGTTGAATCAGTACGTCTGCTGTTTCACATAAGTACCTGTACTTCTACTTAAGAGTTGAATGTGAGCACGTTTGTACCAAGTATAACAAAAAGAGATTGACAGTGTCACAGCCTTTTTTGGAGTTAGGATTTTATCATTCTGCCTTCACGTTATAATTTAAACATTTCCAGTAACACTTAAACACAAGTTATTAGATGCACAATGTGTTTCAAAGTTTGTGATTAACATCCAATCTACAGAACATCTTGAAGGGCATGGATGAGTTTAGAAAAGCTAACTTTCCATCTACTTGACAAGTGGTAAAAAGCTCACTTTTTCTCCGAAACATGCAGCCAAAGCAGGTTCTGAATCGTTTTTTGAAGCGGAGTTGGAGCGATTCCAGCTGTCACCCAGTAAAACGGCCCTATCAGACACTGCCAGCTGTTTTAACACACCAGGTGGAGCCTCATTAATACCTCTGGCAAACTGTTTCCTACCTGCATCTTTTAGAGGCCCAGATCCACTCACACTGAATGCAATTAATTTCTTTAATGACTATGCCAGAAATACCTTTTAATCGCTTACGCAAAACTGAGCATAAGGAGTCATTTTGACATGAAGTAACACACTGCACGTCCTTGACAGCAACCCATCCCTCCATGAATTTAAATTTAATTACTTTAGCTACTAATTTGGATGAAAATCTGGTATCTGGCTTACTGCTGCAGATTGTCAGATATTGAACATATGGATGGTTGATCAAAACATCTAATGGAGGAAAAGTGTGTGAAATCTGTTAAATTTGATTCACCAGTAACATTTGAATAAACCTGTTAAGAGCCGACACCAGTGAGCAGTTGGGCTAACAGCACCGTTGTCTGCATACAGTGATCAGACTGAGTCCTTTAAGTCTGATACTGACTTTAAATGTTCCCTGTGATTAGTTTGTGATCAGCCTTGTATATAACTTTTGGTCTCATAAAAGTGTATTCACTGTATTCGCTCACCCATCCAAATAATCAGAATCAAGTGTTCCAGTCACTTCCATGACCACAGGTGTATAAAATCAAGCACTCAGGCATGCAGACTGTTTTTACAACTATTTGTGAAAGAACGGGTCGCTCTCAGGAGCTCAGTGAATTCCAGCGTGGAACTGTGATGCCACCTGTGCAACAAATCCAGTCGTGAAATTTCCTCACTCCTAAATATTCCACAGTCAACTGTCAGCTGTATTATAAGAACATGGAAGTCTTTGGGAACGACATCAATTCAGCCACAAAGTGGTAGGTCACGTAAACTGACGGAGCATGTCAACGGACGCTGAGGCGTATATTGTGAAGAGGTCACCAACTTTCTTTAGAGTCAGTCACTACAGACCTCCAAACTTCATGTGGCCTTCAGATTAGCTCAAGAACAGATGCAGTTCTGTAAAACACCTCGCCACTGGACTCTAGAACAGTGGAGACGTGTTCTCTGGAGTGACGAATGCTGCTTCTCCATCTGCCAATCTGGTGAACCAGTCTGGGTTTGGTGGTTGCCAGGACAACGGTACTTGTCTGACTGCATTGTTCCAAGTGTAAAGTTTGGTGGAGGGGGGATTATGGTGTGGGGTGGTTCTTCAGGAGCTGGAACCCCTTAGTTCCAGTGAAAGGACATTTTGGACAATTCCAGCTCCCAACTTTGTGGGAACAGTTTGCAGCTGGCCCCTTCCTCTTCCAACATGACTGTGCACCAGTGCACAAAGCAGGTCCATGAAGACCTGGATGACAGAGTCTGGTGTGGATGAACCTGACTGGCCTGCACAGAGTCCTGACCTCAACCCGACAGAACACCTTCACCAAGGGTCACCAAGTGTGACCTCACAAATGCGCGAATGGTCAAACATTCCCATAAATACTCCTAAACCTTGTGGACAGTCTTTCCAGAAGGGTTGAAGCTGTTATAGCTGCAAAGGGTGGACCGACGTCATATTGAACCCTATGGATTAGGAATCTGTAAATATGTTTATTCCTGCTGTAAAATTGGACATTTTATCATAGTGTCAATGAAGATCAACCCCCAGGCAAAAAGAGCGATAAACTGTCAGTAAAGTTGAATAATTAAAATCTCATGTTAAACAGCCTAAACATGAATATTTACATTATTAATTACACGCTAATGCGTTGCTTTCAGCTCAAAAAAGACTTCAGACCCAGACGGTCTCTGTTAGTGAGATTTTGTTTCTGCACACTCCTCTATGGTTCCCCGTCTCCCTCCCTGAAGCGCTCTTCTTCTTGTTCAGCAGCTCTTTCAGGTCAGTTTGGTTCTACCTTACTGTCCTGGTGGAGATAGTGTTCTCCACACAGAAGGTAATGTCACGATTGAGTGTGACAGACAACAAGCACAATCATTACCCTGATATCTTCTCAAGTGGCTGGCAGAGTGCATGTCTGTAGCCTTCAAACACCTTCTTTTTCAGCTCCCTGTAATCACAGACACCAGGTCTGTGGTCATAGGTTGCTGCTGAACAATGGGTTATAGGTGGAAGTAATAAGTACCAGATTATGATCAATTTCCCCCAAGTAGAGGACAGGCAAATGAGTTGTATGAATCTCTAACGTTTGCATACAGCAAATCCAGTGTTTATTTTTTCTCCTGTGGAGCAGTTTACAAACTATTTGAAATTAGGATGTGTAGCATGGGAAGCATGGCTGAAACTGTAAGAAATCACCATAACTGCATTAGATGATTGCTTTTTCAATCTCTGCAACAACTGACTTGATTACATCACATGCAGTGTTGGTGCAGTGATGGTAGAATATATACCATTCCTAAAATTCCCATTGTGTCCTTGTCAGCACTCCAAGTTCATCCGTTTCATTTGCCAGTGACCTATTACATCCCTCACACGGATTAAAGAAACATGCCCGAGCTTCCTCTTCCCCCCTTTCTCCGTTTTGCAGCTCCTGTTTTACATCATGTCTCCTCTTCCACACAGGTGGGATTTACACCTCATGTTCACTCTCTTCTGTGCACTTGTGAAATGTCCAGAAGTCTCTTCATTTATACGGGATTTTTAGCAGAGTGATGTTGGAAAAATGAACTTCTTTTCATTATTTTACTACGTAGTGAAATTATTGTAGCTACAAGTGTGGACTGTTATGAAAATAGTCTACAGCACAAAAACATAACTACAGCCCAGTGCAACAATATTGTGTAAAATTAGAGGTGTGGACTTTTGACTGACAGCTGGCTCAGCCAATGGCTTGCCATTGTCACTTCCTCGCTGCAGCGGCTTCCTACACCTGCTTGTTCCACCTGTCTGCAACACGGTGCAAAGAAAAAGCACCTTTGAAAGCATTTTCAGAAAACCTGAGTGATGTCACAGTGGTTTTGTGCAGTTCTTCTTTTACAGTCTATGGTGGAAATAAGATTCTCAATCTGGATTTTTTTTTCTTTTTTTGCTTGATTAGCTGTCCCGTAATTTGGATATCTGCTATTTGCATAGTCAAGTCATTGTAAGATGTTAAAATACCACTTTAATTAATTTTCACATACAGAGTGGAGGTTTTCCAAATCACAAAAGTGTGTATTATATAGCATTTACAATCCAAGAGATAAAATTCCGCAGATGTGTTTTTTGTTTACTAAGAATAAGTTGTTAGATATCTGTTAAATATAAGGTGGAATGGTCCTTTTTCGAATCGAAAGCAAACTTCACTGCCTCATCAAACTTCCCCAGGCGCTGTGCTCAAAGTGCAGTTTTGTTACTAAAGTTGAAACTAGATTTCACATCCGATTTAGAGACACAGTTGAAGCACTACTTAACAAAGCTGTTAGAACAGAGCCACGTTTCTGGTTTTCTCACGAACTTCACTTAGTGGTTCGCTTCTGCCAAATATCAGTAAACGGTACTTTATGTTGTTGTTGTTGAAACTGGTTATAATATACAAATGTGCCTTATAGGCACATATAAATATGTTAGAGGTGGCTTTTATTTAAAGCCCACGTGAGACTTTCTGATAGATAAAAGTAAATGTACCTGGTTGAAACGAGACTTGCCGTACAGGAAGGTCGAATTTTCAGACATTTTTCTGCAAATGCAAAACAGAAAAAAAGGACAGAAAAGAAACACTATCAAACAAAACCCGACTTTTCCTTCTTTGCGTTTACGGAACGTCTTTTTCTTTTCTTCATGAACACTTGCAGCTGTGGGGCTGCGCGACAGTTAGCTGTCAAAAGCCACAATGCATTTTGGGCAACGTAGTTTTGGAAAGGAAACTCCACACCGAGATGTTGTAGCTTCTTTCTTGTAATGTAACTACATTTCCCACAAAGAGGTGCTTTATTTTCGTTATATGGAAATAGGTCAATAGTAAAATATTGGAGTTGAACCAGTAGAACTGATCAAAGTGTTTTTGTTAGATAATAAAGATCATGGAGGTGATGTTTGGATTTATAGAGGAATTATAGCCCCCTAGTGGCGGTGTAGCGCTAAACTAAAAGGCGGTTAATGCAACACAATATCGTTAATTACATCTTTAAAAATGTAATATCTTTGCACATATCAAATAAAAACAGCATTATTTTTTTTTAAGTTTTTTAAGGTTTAAGGCTTATAATACAATTTTACCAGTCTGCTGGTGATTTACTTACTATTGTGGACATTAAAGTGATAATCTTTTCCTTTTTTTTAAAATAAAGAGTTGTTTAAACCCATTCCAGTACTTGGATCAAATTCAATTTAAACTAAAAAATACTTTATAAATTCCAAGAAGAAAATTACATCCCATGTGTGATTTTAAAAAATGTATTGTGTAGATACAAGAAGACGTTTGACCTTGCAGTGTGGGACAGGCTTTAACTCTTATGCTGGGAAAATAAAAGCACAAACACCATTTCAAAAAGTAAATTACATAAAATATAGAAAATATGAATTATAGGTAGTATCGGACTGGCAAACTAGTGAAACAAAAGAAGAAAAACTGCAAACATACATATTGTGAGCAGGAAACACAAAATACTCTTTATTAAATATACAAAATTTGTGAAACAGATTTGCATCACGGATTGTAAACGTTCCAATCTTACACACCACCTTGAGCCCATTCAACCAGCTACACAACCGAAGACAAAACACAATCAGTTTGAACTTAAAAACCTTGTCAAATGGAAGACATGAAAGAAGATTCTGTTCTTGTAAGTGCCGAGTCATATCTAATATGGTTCTACAGTCATCTATGCTCTTGATATTGCAATCACACAGCAGAACGGAGGTGATGACGTGGTTCTGGATGTTTTAAGCTTTGAGCTCACTGGTAAATCATTGTTGCGGTGTCAAGAGAGGCCGGTGCTTAATCACAGAGCGTTTAGAAAGTGCAGTACGGTGTAAAGTCGATCTAACTCTACCGATATCACACAGACAAGTACAGCAGAGTTGTTCTTCTGACTATTAGGTGGTGCAAGAACATCCACAAATGCTGTTGAAAGTGGCATATCAGAATACTTCATGGTGCATCAATCAGCTCTACAGATTAAGTTTCAAGATTGTGTTTTTTTTCCATTTATTTCACAGTAAATCATTGATATTACTCATTTTCTATTGGTATGCATACACTTCATTATTGTGCAGTGATCTAAACAAAATCATAAAAAAGCAACAAACCAATAGAAAAAAAAAAAAAACAAAACAAAAAAACTTGGGATGAACAGATGGCTTTGCTTTTCCGAAACCTGCCCCGACAACTCAAATGAAGTGCAAGATTCTCAACGAACATTAAAATGGAACAAAAAATAAGGCAGCGTTTGGCATTTCAATACGGCATATATGCTGTAAATCGTGTACGTCCCTTTGTAACACCTGGAAGCGTTATGCGTGCTGAAGCAGGTGTGACACACGGACACCGAGGGAGGGAAGTCGAGTACCAGCATGTCGCAGGCATCTTCTCCACATGCTGCAGTCATGTCGATAACGCATATGTGAGGACGGAAAAAGCACACAGATCAGAGAAGCTGTGGCGCCCAGATCTCGATACCGAGCGATGCTGTCTTCACCTGATGACGCCGTGACCCAGATAAGAATCAGTTAGCTTATGTGGCTGAGTATTGTGGGTGCTTCAAGACGTGCCCATTGAACAGAGAAGAAAGAGAAAAGAGGGAGAAAAAGGGAAGAAGCAGGCAAAAGATAAACAGCACTTATCTTGTGTTGAGATTAAAACCCATTCACATGTTGGCTAAGAACACTTTTGAACATTCGTAAGCTACAATCAGTTTCCAGTGATGTGCACGTGACAAGCATGAACTCTCACGCTTTTCATTTGGTTTGTTGTTTCAAGAACTAGTCGGCGCACTTTTATCAAAGAGCATTTGTAGAGTTTCAATCCAAAACAGCTTTAAAAGCAACTGGGAAAAGTGCCACCAAACACGCCGAACACCCAGCGCACAAACAACGGTTTGCACATTTTCCTTCTGTACCACAATTTACCTCACATTTGTCAAGGTTTCGGATCGATTTTAACTCCCTCCAGGTAGACGACATTGTTGGATTATTTCGTCAAGCCTCAGCTTGCAGGAAACACTGGTTTCATACTTGTGTGTCCTCGTTGTGCAACACAGCACTTGTGGGGGAGGTTTCCCTCTTAATGTCAGCCCACGTGCGCCAGAAGCTGACATTAATCAGAAAGTTTATCAGATGCTGGATGTACATGAAAGCTTTTATTCTACGCATCTACATGTTTTGTGGGATAGACTCTGCGGAGCGGGGTGAGCGACAGGTCCTTCTGAAGGAGAAACAACCAGAAAACAGTCAGACAGACAGTGTGGGAGCTCCTTTTGTTTTTCAGCTTATGAAATTTGATCATTTGCTGTTTTTCTTCATCGTTTATAGCAAATATCATACCTTTGGGTTCTGAAGTGATAGTTGGATTTCACGTAGTAAAGGTGTCATTAGGAACTAATATTTTTTAGACTGTACACGTGTTTTTTTATCTTCTATACGACTGCCAGCTAGACTGCTTTCTTCCTCCTCGAGTCTAGTGCCGGAACGATAATCGGCAACCAACTGTTGCCCTTGAGCAGGTGAAATGCCCAGTGAAATAACTGGCACTGATGACAGTTGGCAGTTATTTCACAAAACAAGGTTTTACCGCTCAAGTTGTCAACCTTCTTGTTGCAAAACTGCAACACTTAAAAAAACGCATCTACTGAGAGCAGGCTGAGTTGGATAAAGACTGTTACAGATAGAAACCCCACTTCCTCTTTGTTGTGACAAGGTGTTAGAAGTGATTTGTGAAGTGAAAATAAGGACTCAATGTTTCTACATCTAGGATCTCAAACTGGAAGCATCTCTGGGTTTGGAACCCGCCACCTGACTGTGTGAACCTGAAAACAACCTGAGGATGCGCTACATTCGAAACCACTCAAACCAAACCTGCCACGCGGGACGCTCTTCAGTACAGTCAAGACTGGAAAACATTGCCTTGACATCTCTCAGTGCCTAAATGTTTGTATCAAAAAGGACGGCATAGCAGTGAAAAGACTAAAGAGCTGTTGTGGGGGTTAGAGTGAGCGGATGCGGACAGAACTGCAACCCCTTTCTGTCCTTTGTCACTTGAGCTTGGAGCGCACTTGCAGGAGGGTCGGCTTCTGCTCCATGATGCGGACCAGCAGCGTGTCGATGTAGTCCTCCAGGTCTCTGACCTGCGGCTTCAACTTCTTCAGCTCCAGCTCGCGCTTGGCCAGCAACAGTTTCTGATGCTCAAACTCGGCTTTCTGTTTGTCCAGTTCTGCCTCACGCTGCACCAGCAGGGCGACCAGTTCGCTGTGAGTCAGGTGGTAGTACGAGCCTGCCCCTTCTGTCAGAGACTGGGGTACAAGGAGAACCAGAGGAGCACAGAAGAAGGTCATACAAGGACAAGAAAAGTACAGTCTGACCTGCAAAATAAATCAACACGGAGCTTATATCTGAGAATAGAAACCGTACCTTCCTCTTGTCCACCTCCTGCTCAGTGATCTGGCTGCTCCTCCCCGGGTGGATGGTGGACTTGAGCTTCTCCAGGCCGGTGGCCAGCACTGACCGCTTCTCCTCAGCCAGAAGGGCATTTGTCAGAGGCTTCACTGGGTGGGGACTGGACGGGACGATAAGAGATGCGTACATTACATATGTGTGATACAACACGTCTCTGTTCACTTTCACGCTCAGAACAAGATCTGATTGTCATATTGGAGGTTCCTTGTTTCTTAACATCCGACGATGACAAGACGTTACTTTCAACAGCAACTCAAATTGTCCTTCCTCTGTTGGCATTTATATAGTATCAGAGAAAATGATCAGTATAAATATACGCAAGAGGCCACCAGCATCCATCCATCCATCCATCCATCCATCCATCCATCCATCCATCCATCCATCCATCCATCCATCCATCCATCCATCCATCATCACGGGGGGTCTGCTGAAGCCCGTTGCAGCCATCAACCGGCAAAAGCCGGGGGTGCACCCCAACAAGAAACATACAATAAAACTAAACACAGTACATCTCTGCAGGTGGAAATCAGCGCCCAAAAAAAAAAAAAAAAAAAAAAAAAAGACATGCAGAATTTAATTATTGCAAAACTGTGATCACAGTGGACTCTTTTCAGGGATATTGGCTCTGTATCAGTGTTCTCTTCACCAAACAAAACTTGCTCAGGTATAACCAGGAAACCTCGGCACTGAGCTTTGGCTCCCCATGGATGGAGATGGAGATATATATATATATATATATATATAAATACATTTTATTGAACTCAACTGTATTTAAATCGTGTGTATTTGGTGTTAAGTGTCTTAGGATAACTTCTGTTCTGAACTAGAGCCATACAAGTTAAAGAACTGAATTACATTGAACTGATCAGAAATAACTTAAATGTGTTCATCTGTGTGTGGCCCTCCAGTGGCCCTCCAGTGGCCTTGCAGAGGCCCTCCACTGGCCTTGCAATGGCCCTCCAGTGGCCTTGCAATGGCCCTGCAGTAGCCCTCCAGTGGCCCTACAGTGGCCTTGCAGTGGCCCTGCAGTGGACCTCCAGTAGCCCTCCAGTGGCCTTGCAGTGGCCCTGCAGTGGCCCTCCAGTGGCCCTGCAGTGGCCTTGCAGTGGCCCTGCAGTGGCCCTCCAGTAGCCCTCCAGTGGCCTTGCAGTGGCCCTCCAGTGGCCCTGCAGTGGACCTCCAGTAGCCCTCCAGTGGCCTTGCAGTGGCCCTCCTGTGGCCTTGCAGAGACCCTGCAGTGGCCTTGCAATGGCCCTGCAGTGGCCTAGTCGAAGTGTAGCCTGCTTTTCCCCTAGGGACAGCTGGGACAGGCTACAGTAGACCCCAGCGTCTCTGAATGCTTTTTACTCATGTTTTATTTGCGTCTTTAATCTTTTTTATTACTTAGTTTATTCTAAATGCATGTCATTCATATGTTCAGCACTTTGGTCAGTTGCTGCTGTTTTTTTTTTTAAAGTGCTTTAAAAAATAAAGTTGGCTTGACTTAGGAGGATGGGAGTATAGATAATGGATGGATGGATATGACGCTTCTGTGCAAAAACAGGCCACACAGGACATGTAAAAAGACACATTCAGTCTGCAGTTCTACTGAAGGGTCCATAATGCCAACAAGCAACCACAATGACTGCATTTCATAAGAATGACAAGTTAAAGGTTTAAGCTGAGCTTTTATTCTGAATAAAATCTCTCACAATCCCACCAGTTTCCTTTGGAACAATCATTTCCTTTGGAAACAATGGCTGATTTTGTAAACCAGTTTCCTTTTTTGGAAACAGATAAACAACCACATAGCAGTTTTCTAATAAACCTGATGAATCTTCTGAAACAATGACTTTATAAAAGCACAGGAAAGAGAATTTCCTCTGTCGATGACCTACATTCACACGAGCTGCTACAGTAACTTGCATTTCCAGTCACTATCGGCGCTTCTTTTGACTTTTTATTTTAGGTTTAGCCAGTATTTGAGCACCCAAGATTCTTCTCTAGACCTCCATGATGACAACAGACATTCAGGAACAAGTTCAAATCCAACATAACGTCAGGAGATTGAAACCAAAAAGAGGATACACAGATGTAAGAGTCCCCAGAAAATGTGGTGAGAATTAAAACCCAAATTACCTTAAAACCAAGAGACTTAAATGCATGCATAGGTGTAATCAGAACTGTGTTATTACCCCAAGGTGAAAAGGAAATGACAAAATAACACCTTTCCATCTTGTAAAAAAAAAAAAAAAGTCAGATTTCTGCTGGATATATTGGCAAATGAGTGTGTCGGTGTGACAACACGAGCTGGCCCTGTGGGGAGGCTGGAGGTCTGTATGCATATTTGTGTGTCTTGGGAGGGGGTGGGTGTGTGGTGAAAGATCAGGGCAAAATAAAAACCATTAATTGGCCTGAGGCTTCGTTTTCCCTCCTGTTACCACAGCCAGGACACACATAACAAATCTGCAGGAGAGTCCTGTTAACACCAGTATATGTGCGTATGTGTGCGCGTTTCAACAAAGTGATGAAAAGCGGAAAGTCACACCACAAAGGAGATGCCCCTGAGAGTTGGAAGAGAGGCATGCGGAAGCAGAGCCACAGGAGGAGACCGAAGAAACGACAGGACAGAAACTCCTCTCCACCTCGTCACCAGGCACTGAGCACGTGCAACCTCACCTGTTCTGCTGCCAGGCTGCCTGCTGCTGCCGCTCTGCGTCCTCTGGCCCCGGATTTGGAGCGGTATCTTGTGGAAATGTCACTGCAACATTTACGAGGGAAGAGAGGGTACAGAGCGCTACAGGGGAGCTACTGCTTTCAGGAGCAAAGGGGATCAGAAAGGGGAAGTTGTGGTCTAACTGAGCCGAGGAACACTCCTGGATAGAAGTGGGATCGCTCCCATAAGAAGGCAGGAGCTGTTCATCAAAGGTAGGCACCAGCGTGCCTTCAGACTGGGAGCGGTGTAGTGAAGCACTTTGTCTCAGCGTGCATTTCTGCAACATTTCTGCCAGGACCTCAGGATTCCTCGCCTCTCCTTCACTGAGGCTCTTTGGATTACATCTACTGTAAGAGTCGGGCTGAGGCACCAGAGGTGCTTGGAATCCGTCTCCCATTCTGAGGCCGGTCTCAAAAGTCGTCCCCTTGTTTTCTTCAACTGTGCGAGTTTGTCTAATGTCTTTAATGGAAGACGTGGACGAGTTTGTAGACTCTGTTAGGCCTAAAACAGCACCAGCGGTTGCGTGAACGCCGCTAAACTCGCCACAGAGCGTCGAGTTCGCAGAGTGCAGCGTCTCATTTGGCTCTGAGGCGCTGGAACGCTTGGAGGACGAGTGAGAATCGCAGGTTTGGTAATCCTGCGAGTCAGTGCTGACATACAGGCTTCGAAGTAGGCTGCCGCCACTCCGTTCAGATGTCGGTGCATGCAACGAATCGCTGTCGAGGTCCTGGCTAGCGCTACTGGCAATGTGACTCATGTCGAGGAAATCATCAGAAATGGTAAATGGTGCATACGAGCACCGGTTTGCATCCGGCTCTCCTGAGCCAGTGCTCTCAAGGGACGCCAACAAATCCTGCTTCACATCTGGGGACGATGTTGTGATGTACAGTGATGGTAGTGTGGAAGAGAGTTCATCAGCTGGAGAGCCAGGAACGTCTACATCTGTTGCAGTGTTCACAGCCCTATCACTGAAATCCTTACAGAGCTCAACTGCTGGAAAATATAACCCCCACATCTCTTCAACTTTGCTTTCATTACCCGACTCCAAGGAAATCCTGTTTCCTCTATCGCCGTCCTCATACTGGATAACAGTTTCCTGGGCCACATCAACTAAAGACGGATCATTTGAGCCATCGGCAATGCCATCTTCTGACTCTGAGGACGTTTTATGATTCAGCACAGCTGACTTGGAGGAATTGTCAAAGCGCAGGACATTGCTTTCAGCTTCTTCAGAGGACAATGCAGATAATTTGTCAGACTGAGATGAGAAACAGGGAACTCCATCTTCTTCTGCTAAGCTGCAAAAGCCTGAAGAAGTAGGATCTGGAGAGCTGTTGCCGAGTTGTGCAGACGAGGTCTCAAACAGAGCTGGATTCATGTTAGTGTCTGTTAATTCATTAGTAGTATTACTGTCTTGTGTCATTCCGGTGCAAGCACACAGTGCTGGAGAGTTAGTACTAGTGTTTAAAGTAATGTCACTATCAAGGCTCATTTGCTCTGGGATTGTTTCAAGGAACTGTGGAAAAGTGTCAAGGTGGCGCGAGTTTGCTTTGGTCGCCTGGCTGGTGACTCCAAGTGCATCGAATGAACACTTTGTCCCAAGCTGATGATGTATAGAGTCATTACCGTTTGTGTTTTCATCAGCATCTATTACTGATGATGATGCTCGGTTATTATTGCAGCGTTCCAGTGGATGATCTCCGAGTGTGTTTTGCTGCATCGTGCATTCCGAGGTAAGGTCCTTGGGAGACTGCAGCCTGCCAGCTGCAAACTCGTCAAAGGATTCGTCCCACTGCGACTCGGGATCAAGCTTCCCAACAGAAATAAAAGGGTTGGATGACTTTTTCACACCCCAGGAAGCAGGAGGACGAGGTCTTTTCCCAGCTTTGGTCATCACTTCGCTGTTTGCATCAGCTTCGTTGATGGGATCCTCCATGGTTGGGTTGTCGTGGGTCAGGGTAGGGTTAAGGTTACTCGGCTGCGGAAAGAGCTGAGTTATGGGAGGCCGGGAACTGGAAAGATAAGGCAAAGGAGGCAGCGAAGGTTTTAGCGGCTGAGCATTTAGTGCGTCTTCATAGAAGGGGTTGTGCTGCACAAGAGAGAAGAAGGGGTTGCAGGGAGAAATGAGGGGCGGTGTGGTCTGTGAGTGGCAGAAAGGGTTAGTGTGGTGCAGTGTAGGAAACAAAGCGTCAGAATCTACAGAGGGAAAGGAGGGGTGGTGTCTAGGTGGAGGAGGTGGAGGGTTGGGGTCAGTGCTGGGCTCTAGTTTAGGTGAGATCACCAGGCTGTGAAAGGAAGGGCACACAGTCCTCTTGATTAGTTATTTTCACTCAGGTAAAATAAAGCTTGCAGAAGGCAACTGTCTCATCTGAAAGACGTACAATTCAGAATATTCATACAGGTAAGAGATTCAAACCAAAGTAAACCTCCGAGTCCTGTTTTAAGACAGAGCAGAAGAGGGAATCAGCGTCTCGCTGTGCAGACAGTCCTCGTTTCTTGTGAATTTGCTGCGTTCGTTTTTGGCTACAGCGTTTGAGCAGAGGATGTGCAGACTCTGACGAATGGTAGCATGTGGGTGTGAGGACTAAAAAAGCAGCGGCTGGTTCACATAGTGGCCCCATAAGCATCTGTGGACACAAATCCACAGCAGTCACAGGGCTGTTGCGAAGTTTGTATAAGATATTTCCATTTTAATCTATAACAGCTGAAAAAGCATCAGTGAATCCCAGTTTACTTTGCAGACTTATTGCTTTATTCTGTGACTGACTGTGGACTGTCTCTCGACTTAAACTCTGACTTTATGTAGTGAAATGAGTCAGATTTCTAGTTCTGTAATTTGGATATGGCATTTTTAGACTGGAAAGACCTTTTTTTATGATTCCTCAAGGACGTGCGCAGTCTTTTTGGCATCCATATAGCAAAATATTGGTCAATATGGTGCAAGTGTTTAGTTACTGACTAAAACTAACCAATGCAACACTGGAGAAAAAAAAAAAAACAATTATGTATTTTAATTGTCTAAATCAATCATATTTTCACATATTTGACAACTGCGTTGTCTCTCCCACCTCTTTTTCATGTTTGCAGAAAAAGAAGGTGATTATTTAGGGATGCCGGTGCCAACTTGGCAGTTTTCCCCTCCGAGTATGTAAAAGACCGTGTAGGCTGTGAAAATGTACCGTTACGGAGCCGGCAGAGAGGCCTCACGTTTGCAGGACTGCTGACCTCGACGCCATCAGCAGGTGCTTATCTGGCCAATATTTTGGTGAAACTCGTGGTTTCATGAACTATCACGTGAACTTAAGATTAATAATATCCATAAAATCCAAAGCACAGTACAGGAGAAAGCACAATCGAGCAGTGGAAGTCTTTAAAATAAATGACGTAGTTGAATCCAGTGGAAATGAGAAGAGCTGCGGGTTTTTCTGCCCTCCCTTCTCCTCTGCCCTCACACACGTTACATCTGCCTACACAGAACCTTCACACTCATCCACCGCAGTGATTTCTCCAGCTCACACCAGTGTCTTTGAGCAGAAACTGATTTTATTACTGACCCATATGACAGAATGCACAAAACTAGTTTCACAAGAGCAGCTCTCCACCTCAACCTCCATCTGCATTGCAGATACCTGCTGTAACCAGAGACTGAGATGTGCACAGAGCTGGAGGCGTCTCTGAGATGAGATGCTGGAGCGCAGGAAGTAAAACCACTACGATGAAATGTAACCCAATCTCATATGGTGACATTTTAAGCGTAACCCAATTGTAAGCGTCTCAAATTTGCATCTAATTCAGATTAGTGACGCAAAACATTTACAGTACTGTGTAATGTAAGAAATCAAATAAAGGGTCATTATGTGTTAAGTAGCTGAAGTTAAACGAGGCTGTTAAGTTATCATTTAGACGGGTAATGCAAGCGTGGCCCCGTCAAAAGGTCAAAATATGCCTCACTGAGTTTAGCGTAAACACAAACACAGGTAACTAGGCGTACGTGGGTGTTGCTGACAAGTATCTGGAAACTCTGGATAAACCCTTTTTCATCAATAATTACACACAATGAAGAATATGTCACTCGTGCACATCTGTACCCCATCTGTAAAACATATATCATTTTTAATTTTGTGAGGCATCTTCAAATGCAATAACGGAGACTTTTTAAATATGTTAGTGAAGGGTTTGAATAAAAGAAAAAACCCTTCTAAACCATCCTTATAACTCTGGAAACTCATCTATACCAATTCAAATCAAAACTGTGAGGACTCAAAGTTGTATTTGTATTCAATCTCAGTTTGCTGCACTTTAAAATCATTCTGTCAACCTTTATTGTTGCAAGAAATATAACAGAAGTGTTCAAATCCCGTACAGTTAGATAGTGAAACCGCTGACTCATCAAATCTACTCTGAGCAGCTCAACCCCTCTCTGGCTGGTGTGGGCTGGTTCTGACCCAAATTTTATTCATACCTGAATAATAATTCATCATCTGCTTAATGCTGCTACAAATGAAGCTGTCATCGTGAGATTAGTCTCCTACGTGATCGCTGGGTGCATCTCACCTGGGCTTGCTGTGCGTGTCCTTTGATCCGAACCAGCCCCGGTGTTTCTCCTCAGCGGCCGCAGCGTGTTGAGACTCGTCCTTGGACTGACTCTGACCTTTTCCTGCAGCGTCGCTCCGCCCATGCGAGAACAAGTTCCTCCTCTGCTTTTTGCCCTGGATCTCTGACTCCACCTTGTAAGCAGAAGACGATGAGGCATCTTTTGCCTGAGTGGCCTCCTCCAGCTGCTCCTCTTCTTCACCCAGCATGGGGCCGCTTTTCTCCAGGGCCGCTGCTATGGCAGCCTTCTCCTCGTCGCCAGCCCTGTCAAAAGACCAGCGGCGCCCATCTCCCGCAGGACCTTTGGGAAGGTCTATGTGAGGCCGAGTGCTGAGGTTCTGTAGAGAAACGGAGAGAGGCAAGGACTTCTGCAACGGTCCCAGGCCTAAAGAACCTGCAGGTTTTCCTGAGCCCGGGTCCAGCGGCTGGACGCTGTAAGAATGGCTTCCATTAACACAAACGGTGCGTTGAGGCACTGCAATGGTGATCTCACCAGCCTCATCTTCAAACTCACATTTGAAAGAGGACGACTTTGGCGATATGTTTGCTGTGTGCTCTGCAAAAAAAAAAGACAAGAGGATGGAATGAAAAAGGAAGATGAGGAGAGACGTAGAAAAAAACTAGTGACTTGTTAAAACCATACTGCAAAGTGACTGGAAATTGTAGTTAGGATTATCTTACTAGAGGGATAACTGTTATGGCTTTACTGGCAGTTTCTCTAGCAGAAGAAGTGTAAAAATGAATATTTATGGATTTATTTTTTGTATGAAGAGCCTTCTGGTGATTCAACACTGCTGATAGTTCAAAGACGTGCATAAACCTCTTTAAAGTAGATAAAACTCCAATAATAAGCCTAATAAATCCTGCAGGCTCACCATCAGCTTGTCTGAGATGCAAACCTAACTTTAAAAATGTTAAACACTTTCCCAAACAACAATTTCTAAATAATGACCTCATGTTAAAATTGTGAAGCCTTTGAATATGTCCTCAACTAAAGTACAAAAATGTCTTCAAAAGATTTAGATAATCTGGAGAAATCTCTGTGCACTGGGGACAAAGATGAAAATCACTGTCAGATGGTCTGATGACCTGATCTCTGGGCCCACGGATGACACGGCATTAAAAACAGGCGCGATTCTGTGATGGAAATCACTGCATGAGCTAAAAGAACACTTCCATGAATCCCCGTCTTAAAAAAAATGCAACCGTGGCATCCACAAAGGCAGGTATAAGCTCTACGATGCAAAGAAATACAGCCGTCTACTCTGGACTAGAGGTCATTTAAAACGGACTGCAGCAAAGTGGAAAACTGCTGTGATCGAAAAAACTGAAGTTAGACATTCTTGTTGGAAACTGCTGCTTGTTATCAGCACATAAAGTCTAAAACTCTGGTGGCGGGGGCGTATTAGTGCTTACACATCTGGAAAGGAAACATCAGTGTCGAATGATATATTCAAGTTTTTGGGCAGCATCGTGTTCAGGTAAGACGTTGCCTCTTTCAGCAAGTCATTATGACGAGGCTACTTACTGCATCTTTAACAAAACACAAGACTCTGCAGTAGGCAAGTCCAGGGCCTGAAGTGGCCTGTCTGCTGTGGAGAACGTTCACCAACTAAACACGTCTCCCAGATCATGCCAAAAAAAAAAAGCTCAAATCTCATCCCAGACGACATTTTTAATGGGACAAAACTCCAGGAGCTGGTCTTCTCGGTTCTTAGAAGTGTAGCGGGTGTTAAAGGTTCACACCCTTATGAAACTGCAGATTTTAAAAATGTAAACATAAAAAACAAACAACATAAACGTCACAGATGTCACACATCTTTAATGTGATCATCCAGGGGAAGAAATAAACATAAAAAAATTAGGGGCATTTTAAAAAGAAAAAAAAGAGTGTAAATCTGCAGATTCTTTTATAATGGGTTGTTAACTACTTTTAAGGTTACTTTTTACTTTAATATTTCCAGTAAATAAATATTTATTTACTTCTTGGGATCTCTATTTCTTAGAAAATTGCATTAAAGATGCAACAAGTCCAACATTTTTGTTATTTGTTTTTTATATTTTAAAAAGGTCTGAATCCATAAAGGTGTTTCTACATCTAGTGAACATAAAAAAGACGCCACAATTTACAAAAGATTCCCGTCTTTGCTTTTTTAAAACATATTGATTCCATCAAACTTATTTCTTAACACGACATCAAGGTTCGCCCAACTTTAAATTGTGTTATTAGAAGAATTCGGTTCCAGCTCTGGTGCGGGAGCTCCTCTCACCTGGACTGTTGTCTGCCGTCAGGTTGCTGCTGTTACTGGGGGAGTTGGAGAGGTCGGACACCACCACACTGATACCGGCTGTGGGGCTGAGGCTTCCTCCCCGTGACGATGACTCACTGCTCTCCGAGCCCAGAGAGGTGCTAGAGCGAGTGTCCGATGATTTCCGCAGCTTCCCTCTGAAGAAGAAGGTCCTCATCTTGCTTCGCCGGGCCTCGCCCCCCTCATCATCCTCGTAATCCTCCTCTCCACCGCCGTCACTTGGCAGTCTTTGGCGCAACCGGTACAGAGACCCGTACCCACCCGGCAGCACGGCCGACGCAGAGTCGTCGTCGCTGGCTCTCCTCTTCCCTTTGATGCGCTCCTTCAGCTTGCTGAAGGTGGAGGCTCCCTTGTCCTTCATGACCAGGTCATACATGCTGGCTGTCAGGTTGTTTCGGGTGAACTGGATGGTGAGCTGAATGTCTCCCCGCTCCTTCTCCTTCTTCCCTGTCTTGGAGTTGAGCCTGTACCACCTGCAGCAGAGACGCATCCATTCACATCAGGGAAACGGCCACAGCATGTTGATCACTTTGTAATGAAACATTAGTCAGTTTAATTACTGCTTCAGGCACTTCAAAAGATAAACACTTGCCTACTGCTGATTTTACTTCTTTTGGCACTAGAAAGATCAAGTGATGTATTGCTTAAATAAGAGATATAACACTTTTTTTTTCCTTCACAAGTTGACACAGTTTCCTAGGATTTCAATAAAAGATTGATGCCAGTGACGTGTGTTTATTTGCATATATGGTAGCGAAACCGGATCCAATCAGTCAAGCAGCATTTGGTTACATATTTTAATGCCAGGTGTGAAAACACGCCAGACACGATTGAAGGTCTGAACAGGGCCAAAGTGGAGGGTGTTGTGACTCGACTCAACAGTTTTTGTGAGACAAATAACTGCCACACACGAACCCTCATTCAGAAATGCCGCAAATTTGGAAAATCAGGTGACAGGAAAGCGGACTGACGACAGAGTTAAGCCACTGGTGGCTGCTCATCGCTGACGTGGCAGCAGGAAAGAGAACCGGACATATTTTGATATGCAGAGAGACGACAGCTGATCGGCGAGTCCTCGGTCCTTGTGAGCAGCTCGGATGTGGAATCGGGATTGCACGAAACAGGTGACTCCAACATCCAGCTGGCCGAGAAAGAAGAAGAGACTAGAGGTTCTTAAGTAACTGAATGGTACCTTGTGTTATTTCTAATTAAATTTAAGCATTTGCCTTTTCTGTCTCCCAGTTAAATGGGATTTGCGTCTGAAAGCTGGAGAACATCTCTTCAGACGTAGGTTGAGCCAGACTAAATGACAAGGTTACGGCATATTTCTGTTCATGAGTTATTTTTAAATCAGCTCAGATGCCCAAATACATCGTCTCAAGCACGGATATACAAATAAAAAAATGTAAAAAAAACTTTCTTTTCCATAATGGAGCAGCAGAACAGCTTGTGGTCTGTGCTCCTATAAATGTCCCAACCACTTCCCTCCCTCCTATCGGGACTGACATTTAGAGCTCTGATAACTCTAAATCAGACAGTAGCACTTATATCCATGTCATCTTGTTCTGTGTTATATAACTTAGTTTTTCTTTAAAACACTGCCAAAGCATCCATGTCTTCCTCTCACACACAGCTCAGCCCTGGTTTAACCAAACTCACTACTTATCTCTCTTCATCAGCTCCGCTTGTTGCAGCGTTCCTTCAAAAACAAGCCTAGTGTCGCATCTACCAACCTGTCGGATGATTTTCCTGTTGAAAGCTGTCAAAACAGCCCACTTCTTTCCCCTCAGCCATCATCACAATATAATCAGGGACAGCTGAATATGACGTCACCTTAACAGGCCGCACTTCCATCACTGTAACCCGCCAGACAGGAGCTGGTTTCTATTAACCCATCTGAACTTGTCAAGTGTCCTTCTTTAACCCCCTGCTCCCCTGAACTTGTGCTTTTCCAGGGAATTTTGTGACACGTTCAGATTAAATGATAATATGTGCACATTGCTGTCAGCACGCCTTTAATCACATGAGCATTCAGGCAGGCAGAGTTGTAAAGGTGTTAATCTGGAATATGATCTGATGTTCAGAGAATCCCACAGATCGAGTTATTAAAGAAACAGACGGTAAAATTCAGATATTCAATCTAAAAACGCTTATGTTGTTATAACTTGATTTATCCATCTCTGACTCCCAATATCACTGATTCAACACCAGTATTACGCTCTTAATGGTACATACTCGATGACTAAAAAGAACGTTTGTCAGATTGAGTAGCAGCAGAAAGAGAAAAATGTGTAAATGCAACGGTTTGCTGGTAAATAAAAACCAGTAAATGTACAGAGTTTGAGATGATAAATGAAAACCGACTCACAAGCCAAACAGAACTGCAAATTACTGTTCTATAATAAAATCATCTGTATTGTATTTATAAATATTCAAGGAAATGACCATGATGTTTAAAATAGCTGTCACTTCTTCTAACACACAGGCAAAGAGGTGCAGTTCGTAGAAATGCTGTGCACCGGCGGATGGAGCGGCGCCAACCAGCTCGCCACACCGTGACTCATGGGAAAGACCGTTCTGAGGTGGCTAACATGTTTCTTGTCATCCGCTCTTCAAGCAGGACAGAAAAGAAAAGACTTGAAAGCCAAATCTACTTTCTCATTTCTCATTTCCTGTGCTGCCGGGTTCCTTTCACACCGCCTCAACCACATGTCCTCTTTGCTGTACATCAACGTACCGACACAACGCTGCACCCTCTGTCACTTATCGTTTTGTCTATTAGTTAATAACTGCTTCTGTTTCCGTCCCGTCCTCCACGCGCCTCGCCATTACATAAACGACGACGGAAACACGCCTTTACTTTGTTTGTAGGGGATGTACCGAGGGTCAGAAAGACCCTGCCAGTGCGCTGTGAGGGTTAAACCGGGTTAAACTGGTGGAAGGACGGCCGTTTAGATGTGTAGTTGACTTTATCTAACAACGATGCTGTAAATGAGCAGAGCTCTGCAACCACACACGCTGATGTGTGTGTGGTTGTGGTGGTGTGGTTTTTCATGTTATAGCAACTTTATCATATAGTTGGCAGATATCTTTGAGGCCATGATCGATCGTCCCGATTAGCTCTCCCTCAGGGTGCACAGAGAGGATCCTGAGTGGAGGCAGAACACCACCAGGACTGTTTGAACCACTTCAAGAAGATGCCATCGTGCTGAGGGCCAACGACCAACACTGAGCGTGAGGAGTTTGTTCAGGTCGTCTGACAGCTACGGTGTCTTACTTTGTTGAGTCCACAAAAACAAACTCCGAACGTCAGACTGTAGAAACTTAAATGTGCAACTGAAGAAAGCGCAAAGAAAAGTTCAAACATCAAAGGTGAAACATAAAAGCTCCAGCATGAGAGAAAACAGACTAAAGCAAAGCCACAAACCTGCACAGACACTGATCTGAGAAAGGAAGCTTCCTCTAAAACCAGCAGCTTCAGATTTCCCTCCACAGGATTCCTCCCTTTTTTATGTAAATAACTACACAACACACATCAAGGCAGAAACTTCCGCAGGTCCAACGTGATAAAAGCTTAATCGGGTGTGACCGCTGAACTACAGCTCAGCATTTGTTTTAAAGTAAAAGTTTAGAGAGCTTACTCAAACACACATCACAGCCCATCACTTCTGTAATTCAGTAAGCTGTCCAGACCTGTGAGATGCTGGGACTTTATTTACGCCGCGTCAGTCGTGTAACGTGTTAGAATTTACTTGTGAATGACTCCTGAACGTCCTGAAGGGAAAAGCCCTTCTCAGGACTAGCAGAGCACAGCTCCTCACAGCTTAAACAAATGCAAACCACAACTCCACCTTGTCAGGAGAAGCACCAGCTGGCTTCCATCCACCATACCAAAGTATGAAGAACCGCCGTTCATCGAATGACCGCTAAGCACCGGCTCCAAAAGCGCATCGATCTCCATCCAGCCCCACGTCTGTCCGGGTCCGCAGCAGAAATCCGGGGACACCGGCCATCGGCCGGCTAACATGCGCTTGCCACTTTAGCTGAGTGGTCGGAGCAACGCCGCCACCGCACCACACCATTCAAGACCAAGCTGGAAGGGGTCAGCAGGGCGTTGAAGTCCAGCCTAGCTGAGGCGAAGCTGGTGAAGGTCTGGAGCTCTGGAGAGGTCAGCTAGATCTCCGACAGTCCTCACTTCAGCTCCGACAGTTCTCGTTTCAGATGTCTCTACTAAAGCATCGTCTGAAAGAGGACCGATTTAATCAGAATCATAAAGGAACTTTACTTTGCCTTAAGGTTTAACACAAACTAGGCTGAAGGAGGCAGCGTGTGAAGACCGAGGCAAGCTGGGCAGATCCTTCTGACCGCCGGTCTTGTTTGTCCCATCATTTACCTTTTCTTTAGATGAACCAAGATTAATCATAAACGGCTTCAGAAACTCGTGGGTGACATCACAGGGTTCATCCAGTCCTCGTCATACAGGCTGTGGGGTATATTAATAAACGAGTAACTGAATGACTTATACGGGTTTGGAAACAACAAACGTCATTCAAATGATGCCTTTTTAAGGCTTTTTCAGTAAGACGATGTCATAAATCACATTCTGCACATGGCTCCTTAGCAAAGTAGTCCTTGGTCCACCTCTAGTCCAGATCCATTACCAATACAAAACTAAGTAGGATGGTGTGAAGCTGTTGACATTTAACCAAGAAAGGCTGCGGCAACATTCATAAACAACAGTTAAACGGTAAATCCAACTGAGATTAAGATGCTCCTGCTCCATGTTTGTGATTCGTGTCACTGGCTTCAAAACCAGCTGAGCGTGTTGATTTAAATAAAACAAAAAAAACAACAAAAAAAAACACTGGCCGTCTCATTACAGTTTGGGTTTAAATATTTTCTAAATCATTAAACTTCTTGCATCTTCTTTGTTTGTAGTTCTCTAAAACATGATTTGCCAAAAGTTCAAATAAAACTTACTCGGAAAATATGAATGAAGATGACGAAGAACATCAAGAAAGAAAGAAAACGAACTTTTACCCAAGGCCTGAGCCAAAGTTCATTTCATTGCTAACTACAGAACAATCACATAAAAATCAGCCCAACCAACATCTATGTCGTCTTATTTGCACAACTTGTTCTGCTTCACATTTGATTAGAGACGAAAGAGGCAGGAAAACCTCTAGCAACAACAAGGAACGCCCAGGCATCATCATAAACAGCTCATAATTCACAGCCAGGGCTGTTATGCAATCATCTTCATCCTGGCGCTGACCTCAAGTTCAGCCCTGACGACACGGCAACACCCGAGAACAAAGCCAAGGAAAACAATTAGCAAACGCATTCCCGTCCGAGTCGGAGGATTTCAATACCACAAGCAGAGGGAGACCTGCAGAACGGAGAGACGGGAACGCTGCTGCTTTTTATAGCTCTGCAGAACAACAAACATCTCACGTACACAATACAATGGAGATGTGCAGCATGATGTTTTCGTCCACTGAGCCACTAATCATTCTAGCAGGAGCGGCAGAAGGAGCGACACTTCCTTAAGCAAGTTCGCAATTTGATGATTTAATCCTGTAAAACAGAGACGGGAGTTTTATTGAAGCATTGTGTCTAAAGAAATCCTGTTACTGGATGATTAAGCTGCATGTTAACAGCCCTGAACATGTCTTTTCTCTCGTTTTCTGCAAAAGCAGCACACAGATTTTTGTGCAGGCTCTCATACAACCTTAAACGTGCTCAAGTTTCACATAGATGATCCAACAATAGCATCAGCCAACTCCCTGCAGCCGAGGTGGAGTTCAAATTCCAAACAAAAGCCTAACTACTATCAAAATAACACCGCAGTCCTGCAAGCTAGGAATCATTCAGGGAAAATCTCCTACGGTCTCTATACTTGTATATATGAGGGGACAAAGCAACACATTTTGGATTTATTTGCAATTTATATTAGACATTTTAGCAATTATCTGAAGTTGCACAGATAAATGTAAAGAAAAAAAACGACTTCTTTTTTCATACACTAACATCTGCTTTAGGAGATGTTGCTGTTAATGTCCTATTTATGTCTGTGCACCTGCAGGCCCAGTGATGCATGAATAAGCCTCAAGTGGCATGTGAATGCAAGATAAACAGAAAAGAAACCAGAAAACAGAAAGTGCAACTCAAACAAAGCCAGCGACCTACAATTTCACGTCTACACATTCAGCTTGAGCACAGTCTTTTCCTAAACAGCTCCCAGTTTTCCAAAGCAACAATACGGCAAAGAAACTGCATAGTCCAATAAGTTCAATAAGTGTTTTGGGTTGAGAACATGAAATGCCACATCAGTCTGAAGAAACAAATCTGCTACCAGCTTTTTTTGGAAGTTTATCTAAACAGATTTTTACCACCACAAAACATCTCATTCCAGAGCTACAGAGCATGACAGCATATCTACTTCCCAATCTTAAAAAAAAAACAAAAAAAAAAAACAGGAAATCACAACATTCCACCCCACCCAGCGTGACACCACCTCCTCATCTCCTCCTCTCCCTGATCTACTGAGCAGATACTTTCTCAACCTGAAAACTGATGCTTTCTTGCAGACTAAGTGGACCTCAGTCCAGCCACACCTCCAACGCAAGGTTGAATTTAACACTCTTCTTGTCCGGTTTGAGCTGAGTGTCTGGAGCTTCCAGGGCCGATTTTGTTTCATCTTGTTTTCAACTACCAAGGGAGCCCAAAGATTTACGTCAGTCTCAGCTGCCAAGACATTTTTTAGTGCTTTACCTAAAAAAAAATAAAAATAATAAAACCTGAAGAAAATGTTGACGTATGGTCCAACATGAGATCGAGTTTGGAAAACAGGAAAAACACTTCCATGTCCATCTATACAGCATAGTCTATAACATGACTGCGGTCTTCCATGTTCATCCAACAGAGAACAAGAAACCAACTTAACACACGTGTCACATCTGGGATCGAGGTTAACAGCTGTGTTTGCTGCTCGAAACGGATTATTTTGGAGTATTTCCTACGTTTGTGATGCAACACACTAAAACAACCAACAACTTTAAAAGTGACAAAGGCAACAGTGCAATGAATGTGCAGCCAAACATACAAACAGACGCAGTGTGGGTAATACTTTTAAAAAGTATTGTGCTGTATAATGAATAATGAACCCAAGCTTGATAAAGATTACATTGCAGATCAAACTGCATTTGCATCATCTGTCAGATATAAATATTTTCATAAATCATTTAGTCCCAGCAAGCATGCAACACATGCATCACATACTGCAATGAGCTCTCGTGACAAACATTATAGTAAAATAATTCTGAGATTCAAGAATGTGAGACAACTGCATCTGACCAGAAACGTTTTTTAAAAAGTCATCACCACTCTGGTGATTCTCTGAGACTGTGCACGACTTAAGTCAATTAAACCAGCACTTAAAGTAACGATGTGATGTCATATGTACAAGCAAAGATCGAGGTTGGAGTAATGAGAGAGTGGGCCAGTGGGCCAGGAGGCCAGGAGGCCAGGAGGGGGTCCACTCAGACAGAAGGTCTCTGAACCAACACTGATCTAACCATCACAACATGACTGCTGCTTCCTTTCACAGAACACGGAGAGGACGGGGTTTTATGGGAAACATGCCCCAAATCCCCCAGATCACTGGGTTAGAAGCAAAATAACACCAGTGAACATCTTCAAACAACTACAGACCGGGAACCTATATTTGGTAAATTGCTTCACACCATTTTCCTTTCTAAGCTGTTGTGTGCACGTCACCAGCGGCAGGGCTGCAGCGTCTTCTGTTGTTCTCGCTCAGTGACAAAGACGACATCCATATTCAGTATACAGCACTACAAAAACGCTCGTTAAAAATGCACCCAGAGAAAAAAGATAATGCACCACCTTCAGTTACAAAGTTTTAGATTTGTTCTCTTGCGAGAACTCTGCATCGCTTTACGTCATTATGTCACACACCAAGAACATTGGTCAGAAGATGAAGCTACCTCACAGAGCTACAGTGAACCCGACAAAGTAACGGAGAAGTGAGGCAGAGAACAAATGAGTATAGCGTGGACTTTGCAGTAAAACCAACCTAACCTCCATGCCTTTTGGGGAACCTTCTAAAACAAAGACAGACAACGTTTCCTTAGAGTCACTTTAAAAGAGATCCGGCAAACATCTGCAGAAGTTAATAATCACAACTAACATCACAAAGAACAGCAGGCCAGAATGTCTCCAAAAAGATGTGAGAGGCTACAAACTAATGATGAGGTCAGCTTAGTTTTCACACTTTCACATTCTGCTTTATCTTTTGTTAAAATAAATAATGACAAAGTGAAATTAATCCGGTATCATTGTTCACCCGAGGTCAGATTTAAATCATCTTAAGGCCTGGTTAGGACAGAATGATTTTGATTTTGTTCCGATAACTAAAACATTACAAATAAAAATATTAGGGTATATTATATTATTCACATGGAGTCATATGTAATGAGTGTATGTAAAACTGAAACGTTTAACGATGCCGGCAGGCCGTCAGCTTGTTCAGAGAGGCTTGTTAGGACAGATGGAAGGAAAATAAGTGGCGCTGCTCAACTGTATCACCAAGCGGGAACTTACTATTACACACTTTTCAATAAATCTGGAAGTTAAAATGGTCCTCACAAGGACGGCGCTGGTAACGTGCCTGGATTCCTACATGATCATCATGAGGAATAACGGAAAGCAGCGGGACCCAGACTGCATTCCACATCTGGATGTGATGAAGTCAACGCTCCCCAACAACCTGCGCCTTGATTCTTTCACACAAGCAACACGCACTTAGGAGCACATATCTTTAAACACCAGGGATCAGAGACAAATAGTCCTTGAAATGGTTGCTTATTGTGATGAAAACAAATATAAAAACCCGGCAAACATGTATAACCTAAAGAGATAGAAATCAACAAAGATCAGCCGTGATACCAGTTTTCATATTTTCTTTGAAAACAGATGTCACTGAGATCTAAAACATACACGACCATGAACGTGTTGGTGTCACGTTAAAAAAAAAAAAAGAACACGAGGAAACCAAACGACACGTGGCTTTTTTTTTTATTATTAATGAGCAGCTCTGACGTCATAAATTGTGTTTCAAAAGTAATATTGTGGTCGATGAAGGTAAAGAAAAGCTTGTAATTATGAGTATCCCATAAGTCTTTTTCCTCGTCGTTACAGAACAGTTTGGGATTTTAAGAAAAGGAATCTATAAGTCATCTGTTAATCGGAAAGCTTAGCGAGTCATTATTTAACACTGAATATTGAAGTTGAGAGTATTGAAGTTATTAGGCACTAAAACCACAGTAAAGACTAATTCCACGAGCTGAGAACCAAATAAATGTCTGTGCATGAACAGAAGCTGCAACACGTAATATGAATTTTTAAAACAGCTGACAGAGCTGCAAATGTCCCAGAAGTTCAAGAACAGTTTCTAGATTCCTGGTAAGGTTTGTGCTTGGATATTTTGCTCATGTTGTAAAACTGTTACACTTGACTGTTCTGCCTTCTGGAGATTTAGGTGCAACTAACAATAAATCAGTTGGTGAATGATTTACAACAACTTTCGGGACTGGCCTGCACATTGGAGGACTTCAGCCATCGGACCGTCTGTCTGTGCTGATATGACTGCGAGATAATTCGCTGAAACTCTGCGACAACGTAGGTGAACATTAATTTACAATTATTAGTGAAATATCTGATTCAATACAAATTAACCCCCGTCGTCGCCCTTGAAAAGCCCCTCATCTACAGCGTCATTATGCAGACTGGGCGACTGAAGCAGATCATCCACATGCTGTTATGTGGAAGAACAAAAAAAACAAAGGCATTTCCCGTGATATTGGTTTTTAAGGCAATTTAAAGTCAGCTATTTTTATGCTGTATGCAATCACAAATTAGAAAATTCCTATATTTGCAATGACTACTCGAGTATTAACTCAAGATATGATTTATTTTGTTAATGTACGTCCATGCATGTATTTCAGGCCTGCCGGTACTGACTTTCTTTCCTAAAACTCTAATTAGGTGCATTAATCAACTATAGAAGATGGCAGAGGCTGCAGATTGTTGGTCTGCTGGCGTCTTTTTAAACGCGTCAGCTTTAATTAGCTTTATATCGGTTATGCTGCCGTTAACGTTGGATTAAGTTCGATGTCTCCAATGTGTTGGTTGTTGCTCCTTTCAGATTTTACAGATTACTTTCTTTGCTATTTCGTAGTCAGAGCGAAGAACCAAGAAGAAATAAAAAAAAAAAAAAAATTTAAAATAAATAATCAAGCCTGGGCATTTTGATACGTGTTCTGAATGTAAGATATCGATCAATATCAGCTGATATCGGCAAACGTTGCTGGCCGACAGCAGCCAGGACTGATCAGACAAAGACTAGCCAGGTCTGGGCATGTCCTGATCACATCTGTGTTCTCCGGATTTCCAGTCATTTTGAGTGTCTGCTGATACCAAATCCTGATCCTGATCCTGATCCTGATCCTGAGGCATTCCACAAAAAAGAAAAAAAAGTAAAGTATGCATACTTTAAAATGTTCTCTGACAAATGGTAACATTTGGAAAAAGCAGAGTCAGATGTTTAATATCTGGGTTCCTGCTTCAGGTCCCACAGTTATGTAAGCAGTAATGTCCCTTAGAGGATATTTTCTCTGGACTGGAGCTGCTGGAAATCTGTCAGCTCTCAGAAACTGGAGTTTGTGGAGCTCCATCACACACTTCCTGCCTCTTTGTGCAGACAGCAGTTCAGCTCTGAGGCCTTAACGGCATCTGTGCCATCTACAGGTCTCACGTTTTTAATTACTGCTAAACGTGCTGAACTACATCATAATGTTTGCACACAAGCAGTGCAGCACATCATCCCAGACAAAAAACAGCTGATATACTAAATGATCCTGCCAGGAAGAAACTTGTTTATGAAGAAAAACTGCGTGCAGCACATCTGACGTTAACAGAATTACCTGCGAGCTGAGATCACGGCTCAGCTTCTACGTATGCTGACTGTTTTTGTGGAGACTGCGGGGATTTTTCACCTGCTGCCCACCTTTCCTGTGACCTGCTCTACACCAGACATTAAGCAAAAATACTTTGCACCATCGTCACACGTTTGAGTGCAGCTGTTGTTCTGACTTTTGTCATCAAGGAGTTTTTGTGTTTGTTCGTTTGCTGTTGAAATGTTATGAGCAGATTTGCAGGAAACACTTGAGAGGTGGGGCGTGTTAACCGTCTGTTCCTCCACGGGACTGTGCATCACATGATGGTTGGTGGGGAGGTGAAGAGCAGCTGGAGGAGAAACCGTTTCATTGTTGGTTCTCAGCTGAGATATTTCTCTCATGGAGGTTTCCTTCTCCATCTATTCATTAAAAAATCCGCACAGAATTCCTAAACCAATCTATTTTAAAATACCATAATCATTTTAAGTGTATTTTGTATTTAAGGTATTTTGAACACTTCATCTCACTACCAGGCGACTCGTTCCACGAGGCAAAAGTGAAGCCGTTACATCCAACCAACGTGATTGTAATTACACTTGACAGATTCCAGTGGTTCAGGGTCTGGAGCAGCCGGGACCGTTCCGTTTCTCCGTAACCGTTTCACTGTGGGACACACGGACACGTTAGTTTAGATCCAAACCGGTTGTTACAAGCGGCCACGACAGGCCAGCGTGTAAACCTGCTGCTCCCTCACGCTGCAGGGACCACGTCTGGAAACGCTTTGCATGCTCAAAAATGCCTTTTACGCCACAAATATGCAAAAAATTTATTTTTCGCTTATCCCTAAAAAATGTAATTGCACTGTAAATATTTGGACAGCTGATATAGCATTTTAACCGAATCCATGGTCCAATTTTGGCCAGTAAAATGTGGCTAGCAGATGTTTGTGGCTGTAGCTGGATACTTTCGCTCTTGCTCGATTCAGGAGTTGAACTTTTCTGTTTCTGGATGACGGTTTTAGAGGATTTTTAAAGCAAATTATGCATTTGATGCTTAGACATTTTATTGTACAACTAGTCGGGCCTGGTTTCCCTCCATCCCGACAGCTATCCATCCATCCACAGCAGCATCCAGGTCACTAGACAAAAGTCAGGGCAGGGCTACCCAGCAGACCCCTCTATGTCCATCCACCTACTCAGGTCCACCAGGTAAACGCTGAGGTGTTCAAAATCCACCTAAAAACTACCACACCTTTCATGGATCTGTGTTCTGCCCTCAGGTATCCTCCATTTATGCAAAAATACCTGCCTTCGAAGACCTCTCACAATCTGAGTAGATGCACAAATCCCCTCTGGCTCATTAAGAGAGTGTTTTTCAACCCTGGTCCTCAAAGCAGACTGTCCTGCAGGTTTTAGATGCTGCTCTGCTCCAACACACCTGATTCAGATGCCTGGAGCGCCATCAGCTTGTCTGTCAATGGCCCTCTAACCTGAGCCAGGTGTGTTAGAGAAGGGAAACATGCGCTGTGAGGACCAGGGCTGAAGAACACTGCTTTAAGATGTTCTGGATCCTTCTGGACTTCTCAGCTCCTCATCTTATCGCCAGGGGTGAGGCCAGCTATCTCTAGGAGAAACGTCATCTTGGACCCTTCAAGACCATGAGTAAGGGCTGGACTTCAGACTGATGAAGCGCAAACTAAATCAAACGGTGAGGTTGTCGATATTGGCGCGTTTTTGACAGATATTGCTTTAAACTTTCATCAGCAGTTCTCAGTCATGAAGACTATCTTCGACTAGGGCTGAAACAATTTCTAACTGCAATTTTTGTCTGGCAAATATTACAATTGAGTTTGCAATGATCAAGCTCAAAACCAATATTCACTCTGCAGTGACGAGTGTTGGAGGCTGCAAATAGTAAGATCTGCTGTTTGCAGGCAGCAGTTCTGCACCTGAAAGTCGCCGTCGATAAGAAGCAACGCTTGACACAAAAACGGCTCAAATCAGTTGTTCTGGAATAAAAAGGACAACTTGACTAAAACACCGGTGAGAGTGGCATCTTTTTCAGAAGTTACGATGAGGTTTTTCATCTCATTTGGACTCTGCTGACAGACGGCAGTGCCTGAGCCTCCATGAGGCTCATTTCTTGTGCCGTTACCGTCACAAACCACGCAGAAATCCGGCGCAAACGTCAGCACTAGTTTCACATTACTCTCGTTCTAAGCTATAAATCAGCCTGGGATGACTCTGTCAGGGTTGCTGGTGTCTCTACACGTCGTGGCAACTGGACTACAGCTACGTCTCTCTTATTAAGATCCAAAATATTTTCTTAAAAAAGAAGTCCCTTTTTTCTTTAGGACAAATATTTCATCTGTGCCTTTGATTTGAACGCTGAGCACTTCTCTAAGAAGAGTACAATCAAATACCATGCTTCCCTACTTCCATGTGTCTAGACTCGGACTATTTTTAGGGTTAGGGTAACTATTATGTGAAGGGACTGCCTAAAAGAGGACATTATGACTGTAAAACCAGTGAGCAGCTGGGTCTTACGCCTTCAGAAGACAGACTGTGTAATGTTTAGAATAACTGCAGCCTTTGGGATCTACTGATTGCATTATTTCACGTGACGATTTGGATTTGATTAATTGTTCAGCCACATCCCTGATCTGTGTTGTTACCAGATCAGCAGGACGTCAGGCCAACAGACAGCAGTACTTCACTGCATGAGAAGAATGACAATGATGCGTCTTTGAAGGATAAAACAGTTATTTTTGAAGGGGACCGCCACTGTCAATAGTCCCTCAAAAATGCAATAAGAGTCATTTAAAATGGACCGCTAGTTTCACTGTTTATTAATATTATCAGACTCATTTATTTCGACCTCTCTCCAAGATCCAAGATCTTCTGCGTTTTCTTTTTTGTGTTTTTTTTAAGGTTGATATACATGAGGACAGCTGGCTGGAGGTGTTGCTATGAACCAGTCCAGACTCATTAAATCCCACATGGAAACTGTGACTGTACCAGCTCACCAAACTGCTGATACATCATCATCACAGATAGGCTCTAACCTTCAGCCGACCAGCTCCAACAGGCCTGCAAGAGGAACATGCTTCCCCTTAGTTTCAAATACATTTGACAGGTGCTCACAACATCTGTCAAACCGCGTTAGACCTCAAAGACACTAAAAAGGAAAGGACTGGATGGTAAAATCCAAAAAGTGAGGGTTTCTGTTAGTCTGTCAAAATTAAAAACCTTTTCTGCAGGTTATTGGTTGTGCAGGAATCAACCAACAAACGAGGAGATGAGTGTAATGTCTTCATAAGATGTAACGCCTGCTCTTCATGATTAATTGCAGCCATCTAAGGTGACGGTCTCCACAAGCTTCTATTTTTTCTCTGTCTGACTTCCTCACCAGCACAAAGCTCTCAGTTGTTCTGTGAGACATGTTGAAACACCTTTTGAGACACATACTGCATGTCATGACGTTAATTTTAGGATTAAGCAGATATTGATGCACAATTTGAGAATGGCAGACAAATTAATCAAATTTGAATGTTTGCTTTCCAGTAAAGACTCATTTATCATCAACCAACGCCTGTTTTTCCAGTCAGTTGGCTTTGTAAAGTAACATGTTATGCTTTTTAAAACGACATTGGAGCAGTGGGATCATGAACCTGTTAGTTAATCCCTGGATTTGGGACAAGCTTAATCTCCTCCTCCCTGCTCTCCACATGGCTCAGCCATTGGGACACTTTTTTTTTTTTTTAAAGACGCCACAACAAGCATCTAACGTAAACACTGTGGTGGAAGTGATGTTTCTAGAAGTTGTGGGGTAGCCTCCAGCCTCGGTGGGGGTGAGCTGCTTGGATGTGCTCAGAGTTAGTTTTGCTCTTCAGTGGGAGGAGGGAGGGTGTGTCTGCAGGGCTCTGATGCAGCACCAGAGACTTGACAGCTGTGTTTATGTCTCCCCAGAAAACGTGTAGCCAGTAAAGCAGCAGACCTGGGAGGACAGGGACACCCTGGTGGGTTCCGGGTGCCCCCCTCAAGACAGATGATGCATGTACGCAAAGCTCTTGGAGACATGGCAGCTGCAGACCAAAGACATGTATATAAAAGCAATCCAACTTACTCGTTTTTCAGGCATCTACTCTCTTGAAACACTTTATCTAGATGGATGACAGCCTGTCCCAGGAACACGTCCTGCCCTATGAGCGCCCGGTGCATCACGGTCAGGATGAGCTCCCTGCTCCCCGCCGGGTACCCGCCGTTCTCCAGCACACCGGGCGGCAGCTCGAACGAGCACTCCTCCCTCCACTCCGGCTCCGTGGTCTTCTCCACCACGCCGGTCGAGTATTTCTCCTTCCCCAGTTGGATGATGGTGTACACGTCGCTGGTGCCATGCTTGCCCTTGCCGCGTAAGCCTCTGCCTCTCAGCACCGTCACCAGGACGTGCGTCGGTACCCATTTCTGGTCTTCCTCCACCTTTAGTGAGGACATGTCCCCCCTCCCTCCCTTCCTCTCTCCCTCTCTCCAGACAGACGGACCGACCGACAGACCTGCCGCGACGATGCAGCCGGGGAGAGGTGGTGGTGGCGTCCGCCGCTTCCTCCCTGCTCTGGTGCTCAGTCACATCTGCTCCGGGGTCGGCGGGCGGTGCCGCATTATGACCGAGTGTGGCTTCTGCAGACTGACCGCGGCTGTCGGCTGCTCCGCGCCTCCGCTGCTCCTGCGTTTCGGCTCTGCGACAGCGGCAGCGTCCGTCCCTGCCTCGCTCCTCCCGCCGTACGGGCCTGTCCGTCCGCCGACAGCGACGTCACGCCTCTATCCTCCTTCTGCAGGACGAGGAAGTTCAGCTGCGACTTCACACACGGCTGCGTGCAGAACCACGATGCACGCACACACGCGGCGCGGGGCGTGATGTTTCCCCGCACTGTTATTTAAAGAAAGTAGCAGAAAGTAGTGGAAAGTAAACGCTGTCTGTCCACCCTGCGGATGTCCTGAGGAGGGAAGGCCTCTGCGCTCCAAGCTTCAAAAACATAGTAAAACTACACCAACGCCAAATCGTTTTTTTGTTTTTTTTTACTTCTTACTACAGGAGTATATCAAGAATTAAATGTACCAGCACACATATACATGTATGTAAATAGCACAGTTTTTTTTTATTACTCTAAATTCATAATCAGTTAACTGCTGGTTGACATTCACAACATTCAGATTTAAATAATAGTTATAGACAGTTTAAACCACACAATTATTTTTTCTCTGTTTATGACATCAAACTAAACCATTAACTTTACATGGAAACGACCATGACCAAAAGTGTTTTTGGTTTATTTAGTTAAAAAAAAACAAAGATAAATAATGAAATAGTTAGTGACCTCTGGTAACCAATAATTACAGCTGACAGCTTATCTAAAGACAGTTCCTAACCTGGCAGATGTCAGATAGTTCTCTTGGTTGGGCAGCCCGTCATGTTTGGAGGTTTCCCGTCCGTATGCAGCCACACTAGGTTTGAGTTTTGCCCTGTAACCGGACATACATGTGTGCGACTGTGGGAAGAAGCCGGAGTACCCGGAGAAAACGCCCATCAGCATGGGGAAGAGCGAGGAACCTTCTGGCTGTGAGGTGACAGCACTAACCACCAAGACAACACGTTCCCCACAAAGATCATTAATGCCTCATAAACTTTAATGGGAAAAAAACAGCTAGCCCTTTGAAGAAAAGCAAATGTCCATCTCATCCAAACTGTTGGTCTCCAAGCACGGACATTTACTCTGGAGCTCCTCCACAAATTCTCATCTGGACTGAGATTTGGGCTTTGAGATGTTCATGTTCACTCCAGAACCTTGGTCTTAGTGTTCTGCAAGACTGGAATATTATCATTCTTTATTATTAAGGTAGTCCCAAAAATTCTCTAAGAGACCTCCAGTTCATCCAAAATGGTGCAGCTGGAGTTCTGATGAGAACTGGAGAGATCTTATTTCTCCAGTTTTATCTTCTCTTCACTGACTCCCGGTAAAATCCAGAATAGAACATAGACTCTTCTCCTCACTTATAAAGCCCTTAATGGCCAAGCTCCATCATCTTCAGAGCTCACAGTTCCATTTTTTCCAAGCAGACCACTTCGATCTCAGGCGGCAGGTTTACTTGTGGTTCCGAGAGTTTCTAAAAGTAGAATGGGAGGTAGAACCTTCAGGTATCAGGTTCCTCTCCTCTGGAACCGGCTGCCAGTTTGTGTTTGGAAAGCAGACACCCTCTCTACCTTTAACATTACGCTCAAGCCCTTCCTTTTTGATAAAGTTTATAGTTAAGGACGGCTCAGATGACCTGACACATCCCTTAGTTGTGCTGCTATAGGCCTAGACTGCTGGGGGACCTCCCATGATGCACCTCTCCTCACTCGGTTCTCTTCTACTCCAACTCCATTGACGTCATTGCTGTAGTTATCAACCTGTGGTCCTTCTTCCCCACAGGTGTTCCTGATCTGCTGTTGTTGCTGTTCTCTACTGGTTCCTGTCAGATGGTCGTCCTTCCTGGTCTGGTTCTAAGAGGTTTCTTCCTGTTAAAGCGGAGTTCTTCCTTTCCACAGTCACCCGGCGTTCACTCAGGATGGAGGATTGTATCGAAGAAAGCTTTTGATGCAATCTGCTGGTTTACGTAGCAATGCAATAATTATAATTATTGTAATTTATTGGCTTCTATTAATTGAACTAATTTGGAATGAGTTGAACTTTATTAATAAAGTGCCAGGAGATGACATTTGTGAGAATTTGACACTATCCAAATAAAGCTGAATGGAATTGAATCAAATTGAAGTCAAATTAATTGAATTCAAAAGGTTTTGGATGAATAGATGTCTATTTTGGGTGAGTGTCTTTCTGGAAGACCCAGTGGATCAGTGGTTATTCATCCCTTGAAGGGCAGTATCTTTGCAGCACCCGGGTCAGGTACAACCATGAACAAACACCAACAGATGCGCTGAGGTATACCGCCTCAGTCTAACTGACATTGTGCTTTATCGACGTCAGATTGAAAAGGGTGCTTTTGTACTATCTCTGTGGTGTTTTGACCGAACTATGTCACAGATATTTCATTAGGACATCGGGAAGTTGCATCAACTTATTAAAAAAACTTTGTGTCCTTGAACACGACTGCCTCCTCCTTACAACTTCCTCCTAAGCTCAGCTCAGCTCCGCTCGACTCTACTATGTTTAAGAGTTTTCTACTAGGTGCTAGTATCTGTTAGTATATTTTTTTTCACACCCACTTGGCCGGGGTTCCAACTGAGCTGAGTCAGGCTGAAAATACCATATCACCAGGCTGCAGGCCACTGATTGGCCAGAGAGTAACGTCTCGCAACTCCGTCACACCCGGCATGTTTAAAACCCGGTAACAGCCACCACAATATTCAGTTACAGCCAAAGGAGCTTGTGCTTACAGACCAAGCTTTTACCTTACACGTTCAGTTTACACTTCTAAAAGCAGTCGTAGTAAAGTAAAGGGGTTGTTTTTTTGGTAGTCCCAGGATCACATGTCTGTAATGTTCATAGAGATATGATGGTGTTCCTATGCAGCATTATCATGGAGATCAAAGGTCACCCTCAAGCCATCACACTCTGTGGTTTCCCCAGACTTCCTGAATGCTGTCACAATATTAACAAATTTGGATTTTGAAAGACCCAGGTTCTTTGTATTTTACTTGTCTTTGTTTTGTTTTACTGATTACGCCAGAGAGCCAGCAAATGAGTCAGGAGGTCATTACTGAGCAACACTGAGTTACTGAGTTTGGTAAACTGTGACGAGCCTTCACCACTTCTTTTGAAAGACAAAAACCTTTTGAAGATGCTTCTTTTCTACTCACACTTAACCCCATTGACAGCTAATCTGCTAATTCTTTAGAAAGACGTTATCTTTTCTATCTTCTTCTGTTTTTCTAAGGAAGTTTGAGGCCAATTAAAAGATGACAAGGTTTTTTTGGTTTTTTTTGCAGCCCCACTTAATATACATCTGTATGTGTATTTGCACAAATAAGTATGCAGTTATGTGTGTTCAAGTATATGTGTTCATGTCTGTGTTTATATGTGTGCACGCCTACGCATGTGTCTATCTTAAGATGTGTATATGTATGTATGTGTGCATGCACAGATAGGGGTATATGTAAGTTTAATATTTTATATATATATATATATATATATATATATATATATACAATTCAATTCATAAAACATTTACGACAATACAAATGTCTCTTATCACATGATAAGCTGTTGCAGAAATTGGAAATTCTTGCAGACAAGGAATTGCATTATCTCAAAGCCATGCAATACTACTGATAATATGGTGATAGACTATACAAAGCTTTCATTTGGAAAACAAAAAGTCATAGAATATTACAAATTTGCTAATTCCCCTCTACGCAATGACTGACCAGATGAAGAAGATCTGGCAGAGGGACCTTGGTGGAGAAATTGAAAGTGGTAAATGAGCAATAATTGCAGCTGATTGTGGTAAATATGTGAGAGAGGCGCAGAGTAAACTCACACACTATGATGCATTACAAAGATACTATTACCCACCATCCAGACTGTATAAAGGTTCGATTCTCGGCCCGGCGGGTCTTTCTGTGTGGAGTTTGCATGTTCTCCCCGTGAGTGGGTTTCCTCTGGGTACTCCGGCTTCCTCCCACAGACCAAAAACATGGGTACTAAGTTGATTGATAAGTCTAAATTGCCCGTAGGTGTGAATGTGAGTGTGCATGTTTGTCTGTAGGTGGCCCTGCGATGGACTGTCGACCTGTCCAGGGTGGACCCCTGCCTTTCGCCTACTATGCGTCGGGATAGGCTCCGACAGACCCCGTGACCCGGACACAGAGTAAGCAGGAATAGATAATGGATGGATGGACAGACTGTACAGAATGAAACTATTTGATGACAATTTATACTGGAAATACAAAAAGGAAACTGGAACTTTTGTGCTCCTTGGGACAGGTTTTGGGACTACATAAAGGTGGATTATGACTTCTACTAGGATTTGGTTTTAACTGCTTTGAGTTGGCTGTTTTCTTTTTGTTTTCCCTGCAACATGTCTGCATGATGTCTTAATAACCACATGATGAAAAAGCATGTTAACTTTGCCATGTAGCAAGCCTGTGAAAAATCTAATAAAAAAAATCTTTTGGTGCTTTTCTGAAACCCAACACATAACCCCCAAGCAAATGTTAAAGAATAAATAAACAGGTATAGACAGCAGACACTGAGGCGGTCGGAGGGTGGGACTGCAGGTCTGGATGCAGCTCTGGAAGCTCTGGCCTGCAAACATGTACAGAAGAGAAAAAGAGGGGACAGACCAGCACAACAAACTACAATAACAATGCTTATGAGATACTTCTAATTAATAACTGAGGATTAAGCTGAGGAAGGGAAAGAGAAGGAGAGGAGAGAAGAAGGGTGCATGGCACAGCTCATCTCAGGCTGCAGTACCTCATGCATGAAGGCAGGAGGCAGAACAGTCTGTGGCGGGGGAGTGACGTCCCTGAGGTTGACAGGCAGCATTGTTGGACCAAGACCCTAATGTGTGGCATTGAGACCCCAATATTTTCTCAGCTGTCCTCACCACTCTCTTCAGTGCCTTTCTGTTCAAAGCGGTGCTGACTTCATGTGACAGAGAGATGTTGCCCTTCAGCACAGTCTCTCTGGTGCCTCGATAGAAGGTGGTGAGGCCTGTGCAGGAAATGGAGGAAATGCTGGTGAGCTTTTTTTGACAATGGCGGAGGTATGCTGGGTCCAGATCAAGCTGTCAGTCACATGCACCCCAAGGAATCTGGCATGTTCATGCACAGTCTCCACAGCAGTGTCCTTGATGTAGATCAGCGTCAGGGTCCAACTTAATGTACATCACTAATCAGGGAGTACAGAAACATGGGGGAAAACACATGAATATGAAATAAACACTTTGGTGAAATCATGATCTGAGCATCACAAATATGCTGCATAATTCAAAGTCCGGGTCAAACACAGGATTTCACTGACTAGGTGATTTCCAGTCCTTCACTCTCACTCTCAAATCCTGACCTGAGGAAACATGGAAAACTACAGCCGAAGTCCTATATGGAGAAGAGGTGGAGCACATTGCCAGTCATAGATGCTCTACGTTTGTATGCTTGAACCCTTAGAAATATCAGAACCTCTAAGGAGCTCATTACAGATGTGCAGATGGTCCTGACATATGGCTGCACAGCTGAGGGAAGAAAAATCCTGAGGCAGATCATAAAGCCAGCTCAGCTGGTTATAGTGCCACTCTCCAAAATGTATAGGACGTCTACTCACATGGACTTCTTTAAAGGGCAAAAGTCATCAGGAGAGACTCGTCACACCCAGGTCACCACCTCCTCAACGTCCTTTCCTTCCAGGCTCCAGCTCATAAAGGCACCAACCAGCCGAGGAAAAGCTTTTTCCCAGGTCAGTGGGTCTGCTGCTGAACCGGCCCAGCGTTTGAATCTCCTGATGAACCCTGCGCCCCACCCTGTACCACTACCACACACACACACACACACACACACACACACACACACACACACACACACACACACACACACACACACACACACACACACACACACACACACTTGGTCTAGCCTTGGCGTTTCTGCCACCCACACATATAAAATTAATTTGCATTGTAATTTGTATTGACAGAAAATGCTTTTCTCTCTTTAAATGCGTTTCTTGGTGGTATTTTGACAGAAGCACTTGAGATTTTCCACTCAGGTAGAGACTGAGTAAACAGACCAGCTCACAAGGAGGAGGCAACAGGGCCACTTACGAAATCTTTGTATCTGTGACATCTGAAGTGGAAGGAGAGGCTGCAAATGTGGGCGTTTTTTTGTTGGACCATGTGATATCGCAAACCTTTGCCGTTCTTTTTAACCATCAAAACTTTGTTCTGGCTCAATGTTTATTCTACGTCCACTCTGTTCAAATAAAAGGTGTCTGAATAAAACTAGCAATCAGGTTTTACAATTTTGGCATTAATATTCATGACGTTTTGACTTTGACACGTTCAGTTTAACACTGACCTTAAAAAGTCAATTTGCACATTGCGGTCATGTTATTTAGATTACAGGTATGAGTTTGTAATGTTTCAGATGAAGTTAATAGTTTTAGAAGTAATGAGGAGCTGGAATAAATTAGTTTTGAATAACTACAAATGCAAATTTAAAGTGAAAAAAATATAAATAAATAAATCGTTTGTTCACTAGAGAAATTAATTGTTGATCATAACCAGGTTGTAAATGGAAAAATGTGATCGTAGCAGAACAACAGAGCAGGTTTGGTTAGTATGAACGCTGCTATCGATGTATCCAGCAGTTATTGAAGACTGCGGGCACACGTCAAACTGCAAACATACATCCAAATACTATGGGCTGTTTCTGTTTGAGAGTCCTAAGTACAACATCCGTTTGTCTAAACTGTCTTATTGCAATAACTTTGGAAAAAATACAAAGTAAAAACATTTGCCCTGACTTCAATCTGAAATTGCATCGGTAAAAAACAGTTGTTTTGGTTGTGCAAATTCAGACACAGCAAAGTTGCACAATGGCTGACGCACTTTGCATGACGAATGAGGGCTTGTTTAGGTTTTTCTTACAGAGCCCAAAGCTTAAATGGGAATTTAGAAATCCCCAGAAAAGACAGGTGTGCATTAGTAAAAATATTAAAATAGTTTACAACCAGTTCTGGAAGTTAATTTTTTTTTCTAAATAAGTTTAGTTACTTTGCAAAAAAAAAATAATGATGTTCCTCTGGAAAACATCACACAGTAAATAAAGCGGATATCAGGAGTAAAACTCAACCGTGCTGCACACAGGGGGCGTTATTTCTTCATCAATACCAGTTTGGACAGAATTTTAGAAGTGTACTTGCCATTTTAGTTTATAAAAGCATCTTCTTTACTCCTGGAAATGTGGGGCATGGGTTTCAGAAAGGAGATGAAGCTCACAGTGCTCACTGTTGGGCGCTGAGACAAAACGCTCCAGGCAGCCAGACGTCTCCTGGGATTTCTTAGCTGTAGTCATAATCTCAGTAACATCTTCACTATCAATAAATGATAAATGATAAATCAATGATATAACAAATGTAATCTTTCCTGCTTCAATACAACCATACTTGGTAGAAGAGCACCAGCGTTTCTATTTCAATTTATCTATTAAACTCATCACTCATCAAAGTAGAAAAAAATGATGAACAGATATTATCATAACCGTTCTCCCTCCCTTTACTTTGTGTGTAGTTTATTGTGACATATATTCTGCTCATGTTCACGCCGCTACTCTGCTGAATGAAACTGAGGGGAACTGTTTTAAATTCAGGTAATAAAAACAAAGCTCATACACAAATTATCATTTAAAAATAGTATGAGCTGCTAAACTATCCTTGTCAAGAACATTGTTTCCTACTTCACTTCTTGTTTCAACAGAGTGCCACCATGACTAATATTTCCCAGGGAACAGACTGGTGAGGTTTTAACGCGCTTTAAAATCCCTGGACCTTTCTATCACAGACGAGAAAAAAACCCTCTTTGAGAGCCTTAATGGCATCCAACAGGGTTTAAATGAAGGGTTGAAATGTTTAGTAATATTTTTGAGAACGTAATCTGTCTAGTTAAGATATTATCTCCACCAGTGATAAAGACAGCAAAGAGATTTCTGTGGAGAGCCTGTGAAGAGATCAACTCTGAGCTTAAAGCCTCATCAAGGAGAGATTCTATTCTGGGAGCTGAGCTGTCAATCATCCTCTCATCAGGCTCTCACATTCATATCGGATCCTGACACCGACAGCTGTTATATAACGTTGGCTAATCCACAAGTAAGATGCTGTGATTGAATGCAGACACACACAGTCTGGTAAGGGCCAGCAGCTGCCATGTTCACAAAAAGTCTCACTGCAGCGCCAAGAGAAGCAGATAGATGATGCCTGAGATGGACCCAGTTCAAGCACCAGAGTGCAAATAACCTACTTAGAGTTTAAACTGAGTAATTAGAAACCTAATCAGGGCTCACTTTCTCACCCCTGATGAACGTAATGAAATGCTGTGCTCCCGTCCTCTTAAGTGACACTTGCATCGGCCCGACTGACAAAGCCCAGAACAGTTGTGACTGTCGGTACCAGCAGCAAATATCCCAACATGTTTGCAGTGACGCAGCGTTGATCGAAACATAGACTTGTAGTTTTCCAACACTGACAACACTAATACAGGTCTAAAGCAGAAAATGGGTGTGCACAGTAAAACAATAATTTGATATATTTGTTAAGTTTTTACACATATACATCTATTTTTGCAGTCCAGGCCTTTAACTTATTCAGTACAGGTTTCACTACTTTGTTACACTGCCGCTTTTTCGCAAAACACTTAAAGGCACCCTATGTATCTTTACTGTCCCAGATGATTTTGGAACATGCTGAAGGCTTAAAATGCATAAGCGGATGAATAGTAAGAAATAAAGTTAATGAAAGGCTATAACTGTATACAGCTGAATCTGTGTGATTCATGTCAGATCTGTGTGAAAAACAATGATGGATCAAATAATGAAGGACAGAGTTACAGGGGACATATTATGCAATATTTACTTTTCTGTGCTTGCACATACAGCTTGTTGGTGCCCTTCTACAAGAAAAAGAAAGGCCACCAAATATCTTTGAAATAACCTACAAAAAAACCTTCAAAAAGCTAAAGGGATGCATCATTATTTATTCCATATTTAAAACTAATCAAACTTTGACATTTGATGCAGTAGCATTTCCTGTATTTCTTGTAACAACTGAAATACGATTGGCAAAAACCATGCTGCCCTTAACTTAATAGTGTGTGATAACGTGCTGTTAGAAAGTGCCAAACTTTGACCTTGGAGCTCAGCCTGAAGGACCTTGAATGTTCTTTTGGTTCTTTGTGGTTCCACACTATCCTTCCAGTCCAGCCTGTGTCGATTTCCTCTCACAGCTACAGGAGGCCGGCTGCGATGCCACCGACCGCTTCCTTCCTAATAATATTTGCAGCTGTAATTGCAGGAACATAAAGCTACCTGGAGATGCTCTTATAGCATTTATCTTTAACATTAACACCTGTGATGCTGACTGAGGTTATAAAGTTAGTTTGAAACATGACGATAATGTGATTTATGATGTCTGTCCAGGCTATTTAGAAACATCCTTGTATAAAAAACAATCAATCCTTTTCTTTTGCATTTGTATGAGTTTGCTTATCACATACTAAGGCAGAAAACCTTCATATTTCCAACTGCGGCTGAACTCAGACGTCACTTGTCATGAACAGCTGTTAAAGAGCTGCATGTTTTTCTTTGTGGGCTCAATAAGAAGGTGTTGGTTTACCAGCTCTGGGGATGTGGGGTCTCCCTTTGTAACGCTTAACCAGAGACTTATGGTCTTTGTCAGATTTATATTTTAATTATCCGCTAAACTGTGGCTGAAGGCCATGTGGGAAAGAGCTGAGGTCTGACCCCAGCAGCTGTCAATCACCCAACAAGGAGGAGGAGAGCACAATATAACTCTCATTTTTAACTCCTCGACAAGGTTCTTCAGGAGAGGAATAACTAATAATCCTACAGTTTTTCCCCTAAACTGTGTTCCTGCGAGATGAGGATCTTGTATAAATGTTTTATGTGGGGTCCATCAGACATATAAATAGGTTGTAAAATGGGTTGATCCTGGAAATAATTCACTATGGTTACGCTCATGTACGTAGGTGATGTATGGGCATGCGCTCAAAATGGGTGTCTTATCTGCGTCCCTCTTGGCCTAACCACGTAAACAAATCTAAGTGGGCAATTCACAAGGGTCCAACGTGGAAGCAGCTCCATTTTTCAGCCATTCATATCTGGAGCCCACATACAAATGATTACTGGGACACACTTAACTGACTTTTATTTTGTTTGTCAACAAACAAATAAACACTATTTAAAACATATGTGTTTCCACTCTGTCCCTGCTGAGGTGATGATCTCAGAGGTCCTTTTATATCGGAGCGCCATCTATTGGTGGAAAAATTATCTACCATACGTCCTCTCTCAAAGGGCCATTTTATCCAATCTAAAACATGCATTTTCAGAAAATTTAAAATATGATCTTTATAGAAATAAAATTTGATAAACCTAACTCGAGATTTATGTGGATATGAAGGTAGACACATGCATCCATTAACTGTTTCTGTAATTGTAATTTTTATGGTTATCTGCAGTGTAAATTTATCATATGTTCATTTACAGTGATTGTACATTTAATCTGCAAATAACCAAACAAAACTGACTTTTTTTTGTAATGTCAAATTCACAAAATAAACCTACAATTTTAATCATAATGCAACTTGTAGATAAAGAAGTATTTTTCCTCCTCTTTTCACTGCTGCTCGGTGAACGGCCAGCGATCATCTCAGTGGCTGCAAACAGAGATCAAATCAAGGGGAGACAAAGAGGAGAAGAAATGTAAGCCGTCTCCTGCTGCCCGCTTGTCTGTGGTGAATATTAAGAGATGGCCAGATGATTTGTCCTTGTGTTTGTCCTCCTCTGATACTTCCTCTCTGGGCGTCATGTCCCCCATGAAGAGGCTAATCTGCTCCCAGCGGGGCTCCTACCAATGAAGTGCTGAGAAAAAAGCCCTCAGATACACGACCTAAAGTCCCCGACTTAATGCAGGCCAGCCCTCCTTTTATGTCACAGATGCCCACTTCCACATACGTTGGCCTTTACAGACAAGTGAAGTCATGGAGTCGCATTTGAGATAGTTTGAGTTGAACTTCTCTCATAATGCATAGTTAGTGCATCTGAACATCTGAAATTGTTCTGAAAAATAAAGCAGCCAGCAAAACCTTTAATCTCATTAGATTTGGGTAACCGTGCACATTTGATGGGTATTTCTATTTCATCATGAGTAACAGTGGTGCACTAACAATGCGATCACATCATCTCACCATAAGCGGCCAAGATCATTCAAATGTGTCATTTTAAGTTATGCTGCGTGTTGGTATGGTATTTCAAAATATTCCATCAGTGAAATTTTTACTGTAAATGCCATGAAAATTACCTTTTTTGATAAAGTATGACTGGGTAAAGTATTTGAATTTTTCCTTTTGCCATCCTTTACTCCTGTAAACCAGCTGACTGCTGGCCTCCAGCGGTCAGCTCATAAGAAACATCATCTGGAAACCAAAACGGAACCATGAAGAGAGAAGGACAGAGACGACCGCCGCCGCGGCGCAGCCTCCCTCCTGAAGTCTTCTGAACCAGTGCACCAGAACAATAGAGACACAGATCTAAAGTGGAGCGCGCAGGTTCCTCTCTCTCTGTTTGATGTCCCTGGGGAACACAGAAATCACGGTAAGCCCCTTGTAATTTACTGTTTGGGGTTGCCTGGGCAGGGTTAATTCCCATGAGGAGCTTCTCTCAGTGGTTTTATAAAGTTGGGATTTGTAAACCTGCTCTTGTTCCCCCCCCATAGGTCATGAGGGCAGAGGAGCAGCATGACCCTCCTCTGTGATTGTCTACATGCATGAGATGAATGCCGGGAGAGAGGGGAAGCATCTAGAGACACTCCACAGATATGGGATATTGGTTCTGTTTGGAACATTCGAAAGAACAATCCATAAGTGTCACGGAGCTAAGAAGGTTGTATGAAAGAGTGGTTTTGTTTAACACTGTCTAGATAAGGTCTAGCAGGTCCATAAGAGATCTGAAGATTTGGTTGCAGGTTGTGCCCCCATGTTCATCGCCGCTGCTGTGATATACACACACACAAATATATATATATATATATATATACATATATATATATATATATATGTATATATATATATATACATATATATATATATACATATATATATATATATATATATATATATATATATATATATATATATATATATATATATATATATGGGTATGCGTAGATGTAAAAGTGCTTACATCTTTATATTTGTACAGTATTTATGATCATACATGTATGCAAGTAATGCAGACAATCAAAAATACGTACAGACCTACGTTCATCTCTCACTCACTCACTCACTCACTCACTCACTCACTCACTCACTCACTCACTCACTCACTCACTCACTCACTCACTCACTCACTCACTCACTCACTCTTCTATTCGTTCCTTTTGTTCTATATCTGCTTGTTGCATGTTGGCATGTCTTCTTTTTTTTTTTTTTTACTGCAACGCATTTCACTTTTCACCACTAAGACACATCACACAAACATCACAGCAGTCACCACACCTCATACACCACACCCATCACTGTCTTGTCTTGTCTAGCAGTCCTGTCCTTTCGTGTTCCATATTGGTAATTTTAGTCCTTTCTGTCAAAATATGGAATCTAAATGTTAATAAAATATGTTAGACTAGACTGTCGGAGAGGACCGGCGAAGGACACACTCAAGCTCAAGCATGAATGCAAAACTAACATCTGCTGCAAGATTAAAATGCATATAAATGTCATGGATGAAGTTGTTTTGTTTTTTTTACCAAATCATAGTACTAACCAGTAATTTATATGCAGACAGATTAACAAAAAAAAACACAAAAAGAAAAGATTTAATGCAAAGCTACACTGAACCACTGCCTTACTTTACCTTGGGTTAAGAAACAATACTTCCTTTATACTTAATATTGCATTCAGGTTTTTTTCCTCAGAACACCTCAGAAGCAGTTTTGCATATTTAAAAAGTTGTTTGATTTATTCATTTCATTGATTGCTGATTTCTGAAACCCACTTTCAGTAGCTTTCTGCAGATATGATATATGCGTCTCTATGGAGCCACACAGACTTCCTATAAGCCTCTGCTCCTCGTCTGTCCCTCTGTGACGATGAGGGTGTCCAGACGTGTCCGTGGAGTCACTATGGCTCTTAACTGTCACGGTCAGCTGGTGCCTGCTGCAGGAGAAAAGGAACGTCAGGATTAGGTGGGACTGTTTGCTCTCGGTAACCTTCAACCTGCCCTCCAAACTCACCCTGGCTGCTCTCATTGATGCTTTCAGCACCCAAACAAAGTGTCAAAACCCTATTTATATCCACAGAGAGATTATTATGGTCTTGTCATTTAGGTTTATTCATGAAATTAGCATCAGCAAACAACAGCATTTGGTCAAATTAATGATAATGTTTTAGACTTGTTGACCGTTAAAGCAACACAGTTTTATAACCCAGCTCCTGGTTTTACTCATATAAATGTAAATACATTTTATGAGATACTTTTTTTATAATATCATGCAATTTATTAAAAATTTTGAAACAACTAAATCTTGAATGTCTATAAATAGGTTTTAATGCCCATATAGTTTTTATGCAATAAGTTATGGGAGTGCCACTTTTAACACTAACTATGATGTTCTTCAGCTATGTAGTCACATTGCCTGACCTCAACTAATGATTTTTTAACAGCTAAATCTGACCATTAAAGTGTTAATGCCTAAACCAAACTGTATCATAAATCCGCTCCTGGAAAGTCTGTTCCCTGTATATTTTGTAACTGGGATAGAAAACAGTTGAGTAAGATGTGATTGTTAACCAAATACCAATAAAGAGTTCACATGTTGAGAGTCCCACTATGCTGCTGCATTAATGCAGGAAGAAAACTAATTAGTGATCTACTGCAGCTGTGTAAAATTAGTTTTACCTTGCACTGTTCCCTGAGCTGCTGCCCCACATTTCTCCTGACAGCTGAGGAGAAACCAAAGATTGCCAAAGCCATGTTAAACACCTCAAAGGTGATTACACTCAGTGGAGTCATCCAGTCCATCAAGACTCTGCTTCCAGAAAGACTTAAAAATTCTTTAAAAAAATCCTTGACAGTGGCCTCTCTGGAGTGAATGCTCATGTCCGCACACATTTGATAGACTAATATATCCAAATGTGACTTTTGATCCAAATATAATATCCAAATGTCAGAGTGTTGCTTGTTTTTAGACATCAAATCATATTCTTGTTTTCCTTTCTCTGGTATATTGGAATGTGTCAAAATATGTCCTGTAGCGGCATGCTAATTATTTATTTTTCCATTAGTTACAGCAGCAATTAGCAAACCTTTTAATAGCTGAATTATTCAGGTAAAGCTTGGTCATTATCTGATGGTTTTTAATTGATTCACAGTCGTTCTTAATCCCTGCCTGCAGAATTTCATAGTTGCCCCTTTAAATTACGTTGCAGTTATTTCATATGTCAATATACAAACACTCACAAAGAAGTCATTTTTAGTGAAATTGTTATTTATATTTGTGTACAATTACTGTATCTCATTACTGGAAAATGTAGAAATTTGTTGAGATGTTTAAAGTAAAAATGTACCTAGTTGACAAAGTGCAAGTAACCTGTAGGCCTCTGAGGATTTAATTGCCTGTGCAGGAATCAGACGGTGTAATAAAGCTGCTGAAATGACACCAGAAATGTCACATGAGGACTAAGCAGACGTAAACAACAGCAACAGTCAGACGATGGGATGGACACTAATCTGAATTTCAGTAGTGGCCAGTGTCAAAGCCAAAGGCGCCTCTCCGTTTGCATTCATTGACAGGATCTCTGGGGTTATTTGTCAACACAACTCGAATAGCTTTGGTAATCTCCCCTCCTCGCCTATAGACCGATTGATAATTGATCCCTGTTTAAACACGCTCTCTTTGGGCCACAGTTGCCTTTGAATACCAAACGAGTCATTCCGCCTCGTCCCATCATAGCAGACTAATCCGATAAACGAATGGGAATGAGTGTCGTCCTCTGGTGATGTCAACCTTTCACACTGCCATTTATCTTAGATTGTTTGCTGATGAGGCCCTCATGGTGATCAGGGTCGCTCACTCAGGCCTACTGCTTTTGTCAAAAGAGGAATTTGAACTTACAATGATCTGAACAGTAGCAGATGCACACACTGGAGACCTGTACAGGGTGTACCCCACCTCGGAGCCCCACAGAACCCTGAACAGCGGCTACAGAGGGTGGACGGATGGACTCTTTCCCACCCTTCACCAACAACACAAATCATTCCTCTTTCATTACAGAGCTTGAAAATGTTATTTTCACCTTTCAGTCTCAGTTCATTCACAATGTCTGTGAGAGCAAAGACTCAAAATAGTTAACTAATAAACCCAATCAATTTCATGGACATCCAACATCTTATTCCATCATAAAAGTTCAGTGAAATTTATTGGCGGCTGTTTGGTAAATTGTCACAAAATTTCATTTAAGCAGTTATATTTCCTTCAGATCAAGTTGTAAAATTTTGAAATGACTCCTAATCTTGTTGTTTCCTTGTCAAAATTGCACTTTGTCACTGTTAATTTGAGGTCTGAAGCAGTTTTTGTGGGAGAATTAGTACAAAGAAATGATTTCCGTCACAACTGGACATTAGTTTGACAAATTAAAGCATTCTTAGGGGCATGTTATAAATGACAACAACATTTCAATGTACAGTGTTAGTGACTAGCTGTCATCACTTGTGACAGATCGGACGACGTGCAGTACAGCCACGTGACATGAGTGAGGACAGATCTCAAGTTCATTTGCCTGCATGCTTGTGCTGAGAATTGTGTGACGGGATGCGTGTCTAGACAGACATGCAGGATTCAGCACAACACCAGCAGTGTGGCGCAAATCAAGCATCAAGGGAAGAAGAAGACGACAGCATCAGTGGTGAGATGTGACTTTTAATCCTTCCTCGATTAACTCTCGCCTTATTATAGTCTCACAAATATGATGTTTTCTGTTGTTGCTGATATAAATGACATCTGGTGCACATAAATGAGAACTCAGAGTTATATTGGAACAGGACATTGTGGTCGGTAGCGTGAGCGTAACCATGGTGATTCCAAATGACCATAGCTGAGTTGTTTCCTTGTTTGTCTCATTTGATGAACTGGCACCTGTCCAGCGCGCACCCCACTTCCCACCCAGTGGCAGCTGGGACAGACTACAGTTTATTTAGCAAATAAAATGTAAATATTGTCATCACAACTACAATCCAGTTTAAAGGTTGAAAAACAACGAACTGCTCCAAAGAGCTTAACAGAACAAGGTTACAAAGGAAAACACTCTTAAAACTAATATTGCATGCATATTTAAGCACTGCAGAATACTTATGGTAATGTTCTGTGTGTGTGTGCCTGAACCTCTCCGCTTCCTAAACAATGAAGAGGAAAGGTCAGTCAGTGATCAGCTCAGGCCTAGAGCAACACAATTTTATTTGTAAGGCATGACACGGGGAATGACATTTAACTTGTTATTATTTCCCAGGAAAGATTAATGATAAATTGTCCATTATTTTTCCCTAAAAGTGAAAGATAAGACCACAGTCATTTCCCCTGAAGGCAGAGTGCCACCACTATGCAAAATGACAGCCAATTATCAGAGCCTAGTTTGGGATAATGACTTTACAATGAATCTTTCTGATTGAAATGTAACTGGGTTGGCCCTGGGCAAAGTGAAAAAAAAAAAAAAAAAAAAGAATAGCAAAGTTACAGACCCAATAAGCACTATATAACTGTTTCTCCAGGTCTCTGCCTCTCTCCGTACTCCTCTTTAGAAACAGCTATAGAACAAAGCCAGGGATATGCATACATTGATGAAAAAATTATTAAGTCGCAGAGTGCTTGCAGCAAACATAAATTAGCATATTCAGGGTAAATATGCAGACCATTTACGATAATAAGAACGGATTATTCAATTCAATGAATGTTAAATAGATGAGGAAATAGTATGTGTCTTATCTGGTCAAAGCTTCCATTCATTTTAATCGCTTCCCAATTGAACTCTTCATTTTATTCTCTCAGAGTTATTGTTCCCATTCTAGCCGGTGATGGCACCTATGGGTCTTGGGAGATTTCCGCCAGTCACATGGTTTAAGTGGCATTCACCTTATTCTCGGCAGAAACGGGCAAAGTCGACGTCCCCCCGAGGCCAGCGTCATGATAAGCCCCTTTTCATTATGCACAGGAGCCGATGGAGAACAAGATTAGCGGGGCCTTGCGTGCATGCAGGCGAGAACGTACAAGTCATCTAGATTAAATAAAAACAGCTTTTTCCCACAGCAAAGGCACAATAAACAAAATGCTTTTGCTCTCTTATTGCGTGCATTAAAACTTTTTTTTTTACTCTTTGTGTGTTTTCTGAACCTCATACACACGGCCACTTCTATAAGCTTTTCTTTCTGACTCAATCTAAAAATCACACAGTTGGACAGTTTTTCAATCACTTTACAGTATAAATGGAATAGACGGAAGTAACAAACGTACAAATAATCCAATAAATGAGTGCATAAATGAACGATTAGAAATATTGGATGAGACATTAACAAATTATTAACCAATTTTGATTTAAAATCTTCTGTTTTAACTCTTGGAGGGCAAGTGTTTGGGAAGAAAATTAATTAAAGCTATTAATTACAAAAATAGAAATGCTTTATATATTTTTTTTTTATAGCATAGATCTCCCCTGTCTAGGCTCATCTGTGTCTTTCATCAAATGAGCAGAACTTCTTCCTACTCATTTCTGAACATGTCAAAATATCGTGAATAATGCTTATTTTATCAAAGGCAGGCAGACAAAGTAAAACTGTCCATTCAGACTAGTTACAACCATAACCTTCCCTGAAAATAAGCCTCTAAAGCCTCATTTTAACAAATGATAATAATATTCAATAAGGAGACAACCAAAGACAGCTTGTATTGTTACAGATGCTATATAAATAAATTGATTTCAATTTAAGGATGTAGGATGCATAACCCCACTTCCAGTGCCAGTCCCAAACCCGGATAAATTTGTTTTACCAGATGGGCATCTAAGGAAAAGTGCCAAAAGCAGGAAGAACCCCCCCTTTATGAATGAACAGCAGAGTGAAACACCTCCCTCTAATTTGTAAAAAAAAAAAAAAATAATAATAATAATAATCATGTGTACATTCTTAGATTTTAGTTTTGACTTTTGAAAATGTTTAATTACAAAACTAGAAAGTTAGTTTTGTAATTTCTAGTTTTGATTTTTTTTATTTTCATTTAATTTCATTGCAGATTGGGTTTCACATCATCAACAAGAACGTATTTACTGGCTTGGCCTGATTCCCTCTTTAACTAAGGTTTCGGGTAATGCAATAAATACACATAGTGGAGTTTAGATGAACAATAAAGACGGCATTTTTAATTCAGAAAGAACATAACAGTGAGGATTGATTGATAATTGATAGGTTGTTCTATTGACATTGTCTTGTCTATAAAAACCCAAACTGTGTTTGTGTCAACTTACAATAACAAAACCTCCCTTGATAAAAAAAAAAATTCAAAAGCTAATTTTTTTCTTTGTTTTTCAGCGATTCTGTCTTCTTTTGTCTGCCACAGAGCATTTTTAAAATTTACTGATGCCAAATTTACATTCATTTAAAAAATTAACCTTATCCAAACCGACGAATGAGGAACACCAGAGAAGTAGACCCCACATCTTCCTAGATGTGAATCGGATTTACCAGGTATAATGATTCTCCGCATCTGAGGAACAACATAAACGACCTTTACCAGGGAGGCCTTTGACCTCTCTGAAGGAAATGTTTTCTTTTCCACACCGAAAACCTTTATGCATCAGAATACACTGGAAAAGACAGTTATCAAGGCAATGTCTGCTTTGGATGGAAAACTACCTTATCTATGTTACTCTTTTGGAAAATTTCCAAAAGAAACATTGATGGAGTTTATTTAGACTCTTATCCTGCAGCGGGTTTTTGTTCATGTGCTCCTATTCGTTCCTGTAAGTTTCTTTTACTGATATTTTGTCCTTTTCTGGCCTTGTCAAAGGGAAATGATAACAACAAGGATTAAGTGGTAGATGATGACATGTAAGCAAGTAAGTAAATTAACGATTAAAATGAATAAAAAACCCATGGGGATTTATTCCTTTCAGTGGGTTTCGGTAGTTTCAAATGAAATAAAAACTCATCAGTTACAGTTAAAGTAAATAAAAGCACACAAACAAAATAATCTTTTATCTCAGTAAGACCCCCTTAAGGTGTTTAGCTGCAAACAAGCAATAATGAATGTATTTTGAAATTATGCCAGAAAGAAAGAAAGGCGCTCGTCCTGCCTCGCACTCACAAGGTGAACGTATTACTGTGGTGGGTCTAGTTTCTCAATATCGTTTCAAAAACAATGAGCCACATAACCTCATGCTCAAACATGCCATTTTCTGCTTTTTTTCCCCCCTCTATAGTGTGGTTTTGAGGAATTTTGGGGTCCTAGTAAGAGGTGGACTTGCATAGAAAAGCTGTCAAAAGATGTCAGAGGCATGACTGAAGACCTGCTCAAGGCTGGAATGGGTCACCAAGCCATCAGCTTGACTTGGTGAGAAGCTGACAACTACTGGCGCTATTATTCCAAAGTGGAAGACACACAAAATGACCATCAGCTGTCCATGCTCTGGAGCTCCATGCAAGATCTTGGCTCGTGAAATGAGGATGATCATGAAAAAGGTAAGGGAGCAGTTTCGGTCACCTAGACAACAGCTGTTAACAGACTGCGGCATAATCTTGCTGTGCTTGCAAGGTCCCTCTGCTGAAGATGGCACATGTACAGGCCCACCTTTAGTTTGCCAGTGAACATCTAAATGACTCAGAGTAGGCTTGGGAGAACGTGGTGTGGTCAGATGAAACCAAAGTTGAGCTATTTAGCATGAACTCAACCCATCGTGTTTGGAGGATAATAAAATCTGAGTATGACCCAAAGAGCACCATCCCCCCAGTCAAGACTAGAGGTTGACTGTTTTTTTCACAAAGGGCAACTTCACTGCATTGAGGAGTCAATGAACGGACCCATGTACTGAAAAATCTTGGATGAACAACTTATTTCCCCAGCAAGAACACTGAAGATGGGTCTTACAGTATGACCATGACCCAAAACATGCTGCCAGGGCAACAAAGGAGTAGGTCAAGAAGAACCAAATAAAAGTCATGAAGTGGCCAGGTCGGTCTATACCTCAGAAAACCCGTGAAGTTTCCAAGCAGCAGCCAAGAAGGATTTAAAGACTTTCTGTAAAGAGGAGCGGGCCAAAATCCCTCCTGAGCTACGTATGAGCAAATCTGGTGACCAACTGCAAGAAACGTCTCATAGCTATGCTTCCAACAAGGGTTTCTCCACAAAGTAATAACTTAAGTTGTGCTTGTGATTTAAATGCTTATTCCACTCAATAACAAAATTAATTCATTTTCTACACCCACTGGAGCCTATCCCAGCTCATTTCAGGCAAAGGCTGGGCTACAGCCTTATTATGATAGTTATAGTTATAGTTTTGGTCAGATATTCTATCGTCATAGTCACTAACAACCATCAGAATTACAAAGTCAACAGAGGATCAAATTATTTCCTCCATTATATGTCAAAACAATGAAATCCAATCCCATGAAATGATGCAGACACTACATTTTGCTGTTCAATCCACCAGAACAATAATATCAGACTGAGAATCCAGTTTTCTCTGGAAGTCACAGACAGATGAATGTTGTGTTAAAATGTAAATTAAAACAGAATTTAATGATTTACAAATCCAATAAAAACACAAATTTTATTCAACAGAAGAATGTAGAAAACTTATCAGATGTTGAAGGTGAGGAAATGTATCATCTAAAGAAAAAAATCATTAACAAAAAATGAGCTAGGACAGTTAGTGAAACTAAAAACAAACGCACAAATTAAATAAAACGTCTGTGTATGGAAAAAGGGTCTTACAGGAGTATAAGTCTTAAAGATCTGTGATCACAGACTGCTGTCTATGATCTGTATTGATTTTGACCGTGTCATTACTGTTGTGTATTTTAACGTCCATGTGGACAACCCTCAGGACAAAGGGACTAAAGACCTGAGTAAAACTCTGGACCACTTTGGGCTGACTCAACATGTAACAGAGGCCACGTACAATAGAGGACACACTCTGAATTTACTGATGTCAGAGGGTCTGAGCATTTCAAAGTTTACTGTGTCGGATCTGGGCCATCTCATCATTCCTGGGTTTTCTTTGAGAGTGCGATTTCAGTCACACAAATGTGTCAACAGCAGTGATCACAAAACGGTGTCTAACTGAAAACAGTAGCGAGATCTTTAACCAGGTCTTCTTCACACCTGCCCTGTCCAGAGGTTCAGTCAATGAGCTCGTCAAAAGCTTCAATGTAAAATGTTAAATATTAAAAACTGGTTCAAAACATACTTAGAGAATAGAAAGTAGTTTGTGTCCATAGGTAACTTTACATCTGAGCAGACAAGAATCACATGTGGAGTTCCCCAAGGTTCCATCCTGGGACCTCTTCTATAGAACATCTACATGCTCCCACTGGGACAGATTATAAAGAACAACAAAATAAATTACCACAGCTATGCAGATGACCCGCAGATAGACATTACAATGTCACTAGGAGACCGAGGCCCTGTACCGGCTCTTGGTAAATGCATTGAGGAGATTAATGAGTGGATGTGCCACAACCTTCTCCAGCTAAACAAAAACAAAACTGAGGTAATTGTCTTTGGAGCCAAAGAGAAACAATCACAGGTCACCACAGAGCTTCAATCTATACACCTGAAAACCACCAACCAGGCCAGAAAATCTTGGTCTAGTTATGGACTCAGACCTAAATTTGAAAAAACACATTAACGTAATAATGAAGTCAGCCTACTATGACCTCAAAAATATATAAAGGTCAAAAGATCTGATCCCTCAGCAGGACCTGGATAAACTAGTCCATGTATTCATCTCCAGTAGACTTGATTATTGTAACAGCATGTTTACAGGACCACCTGAAAGATCAGGTATACAACTGCAGCTCATCCAGAACTCTGCTGCTCCAGTCCTCATTAAAACCAAAAAACTGGACCACATCAGTCCAGTTCTGAGGTCTTTACACTGGCTGTCTGTCCATCAGAGGACAGACTTTAAAGTTCTGATGCTGGTCTATGAAGCTCTGAATGGTTAAGGACCAAATTACATCGGTGACCTCCTGACCCAGTATGAACCTTCCAGACCCCTCAGGTCATCTGGATCTGGTTTTTTAATCAGTTCCCAGAGTCAGAAGATGCACTTGTTCTCAGCTGCATTTGAATAAAGCTCCAAATCTGCAACTTGATCATATTTGGGTTTTTTTTCTTTATTTCCTTTTTCTTTAAACTTGAAATCATGCTTTTTATTTCTACTATGTGATGTGTTAATGTCTCTCTAAAGCACTTTGAATCACCTCGTTGTTGAATTTTGCTATACAAATATACTTCCCTTGCCTAAATCCAGAAGACACAACTCTAAGAGGAGCAACAAGATCAAACCATTTTAAAATCTTCCTGAGGGATCGTTGTCTCAATGTCAAAACTTGAGTGATGACTTATTGAAATACAGGTATAAAGCCTGAGACAGGAGTTTAAGCCTAAACAGAAGATGCGACTGGTTCCTGACAGGAAAAAGGTCATTTCTACATTTGTTCCATGTGCAAATGTCTGCAACAGAACACCTGCCTCAGTCATCCTTGACTGTGCCAACTATCAAAACTGCTGTAAAAATAGGTATAAATTGTATAAAATGTGTAAATTGAATGCTGGTACCCTAACGCAGTTGGTGCAACAAAATAGGAAGTATTAAACCCATTAAAATCAGTGCTTGTCAGCCTCCTTATTACGTGTTATGTGGTCAAGATAGCTTAAAACGATAAATAAATCTGAAATTATTATGAAGATGTTAACAAATTAGCGGTAACGTTTACTTTGACTACCATCGTTTCCCCTCCAGAAGTCTGAGCACTTAATAAAATAAAATTCCTTCTCTTCACCCTTGATTGCAATATTTCCTCTTGATCCATCTCAATCACCCATTTCGAAATAACAATTTTATTTGAAGCAGATAAATTAACACCTTCCAGTCAGACCGGTTCCAGCCATGAGCTGCTCTTAAAACTCCTGCAGGAAAGTCTCCATCTAGCGGTTTAAAAACTGAAACGCGTTTCTGATCGTTCACACAGACGATCCTCTGCTGCCACCTGCTGGTACAACCAAATCCTTCCGCGTTAATAACCAATATAAAGCATTCTCATCTTTGTGGATACATTTTCTCCTTTTTCTCAAAAAAATAAAAATTTCATAAACTATGAAAAAGCAAGTTATTTTAGGAAGAACTATTCCCAACCAATATCCTTAGACATATATAGATTTATACATGGACCTAAGACTGTCCCCGTTCATACTTGGCACTCTTGGAAGATGTTGATTTTGTAGAAACAAATGAAAAAAAACAAAAAAACCCCTAAATGGAAGCAGAAAGGAGCACAAAGTCTGAACAGAGAAAACAACTTCACGAAGAAAACAACACAAGAAGTTCAAAATAATAATAAAAAATTCTGTACATCATGACAGATGAAGATGCTGGTTGTTCTGAGCTACACCTAAAATATGGAACAAGCAGAAATAAAACAAGAAGGCTGTAAAAGGGAACAAATACAGGTAGACTGAGTGTTACACAGGTCCTATCACTGGCTTTGAAGTGTCGTATAGGTTATATTTGAGAGTTTTACTCATCACATCCCATGACCTGGAGACGGAGTAAGCGGGAATAGATGATGGATGGATACTCATCACATCTGTGAATTTGTGGGTGACGTTTATCTGTGTGGCAACTTTTACTTATTCAGTGTTATCTCCTTCCTCACTTTCTCCCATTTCTAGGACTCATAACCCCATCCATCCATTCATTATCTATATCCGCTTACTCCGTCTCCGGGTCACAGGGGTCTGTCCGAGCCTATCCCGACGCATAGTAGGCAAGAGGCAGAATAACACCTTTCTTTACTAGTACATATGTTCAGTGCAACGAACTGGGTTTTAGCATCAAGGGAGACATTAAAGACTGAGCTCTTCTTACCGTATATGTCAATACGCCAGGTCTCATCTCATCCCTGTTTGTTTGTCTCGTTTTTGATCCTCTCAGACCCCAGGGCGCACCCTCTGGTTCTGCATGTTTTCAGCCCTGTTAATGAGGTGTTTTCCTCTTTACTGTCGCCTTGTGCTTGCTCATGGTAGGAGATTTGGTCAAACTGAAGATTCAGTCTGTTGGGTTCCTAGGCTAGGCTGTAACATAAACTTTGAGCTCTGACTATTGAAATTAATTTTAATATGAGTTCACTGGATTTAATTGTCTTAATTTGGACTGTATTGGACTTCTCTTCTGTGTAAATTTGCCTGATTTTGAACGTGAAATGAATCGTGGAATGAATGAAACGTGAAATGAATTAAAGTAAAGGTGAACCAGGCCTTGTAAACAGAAAATGTAATAAAAGAAATGGAGCAACGTTTGAGCAGAAACAAAAGTCAATGTTTGTGACTAAAATGTAAGAAATCCGCTGAAGGAAATGTGATTTTATACAGAAAAGACAACTGACAACTATCATTGACCTCTTAAACAATAGAGAGGAAAGTTGCAACGATCTCCAGAGAAGCAGTCATGAGCTGTTGATGGTTGGAAGAAGTTGACCCAAACATCTGCATTAAGCAACAATATGATGCTGGAGCTTTAGTTTTCCACTGTGATTGATCTGTTCTCATCAAGATGATCAACAATGTCATCAATACTTTGTCACAAAGCAAATAGAATTTAACTGTTTTATCAGTAAAATAAATGCTTTCAATAACACTTGAAATCTAAATCTGACTTGAAGTTGAAATGCTCAGTGACAAGATTCATCCTGCAAACCTGATCTGTGAACTGTTTCCCTGTACAACATGAATGTGTGTGGTACATCTGATGTTCCTGCTGAGGTAGAAATGTTTTCCCTGATTCTGTCACTTGGTGGCGCTCTGCTCACGTCATATTTTCCTCTGGGGGTGACGCCATCACCTTCAATCTACACTTTTAACTGACAGGACGCCCTGAAAACCTCACAGGAACCAGACTAAAGACTAACTGGACTGGAAAATCGGTCTTCGTGTGAGCATTGATTCAAGTTCAAGCTGTGCAAACCAAGTTTTTAATGTTTATGTCAAAAAGAACCATTGACAGAAACACAATTGTTGACAAAAGATACTTCAATGTTTATCTGACATAAAACACTTAAACAAGTTAAATTGAATAGCTGCATCTATTCAATCAACATCCCCATTAATGAACTTGATACCTATTTAGATTTTGACAGACAGGCACTTGGATATGTCTCAGCTTTTTCTGCATTTGTGATTAAAGCCTACGTTTACATCCGCTCCCCCCACCCTCACTCACGCTATAAAAAAGCCTGACATTAATTATTTGCTGTTTTGCAGGCGGGAGTCTGCCCTTTTCCTAAAGGGAGTCATTTATCTCTTTGCATGATGCCGGATTTCAAATGAACAAAACAGCAATGAAGATAACGATGTTTCCAGCAGCTTCTTGCACAACTACAACCTCAAATAAGAAAGAAAGAAAGAAAGAAAGAAAGAAAGAAAGAAAGAAAGAAAGAAAGAAAGAAAGAAAGAAAGAAAGAAAGAAAGAAAGAAAGAAAGAAAGAAAGAAAGAAAGAAAGAAAGAAAGAAAGAAAGAAAGAAAGAAAGAAAGAAAGAGTTAACACTTTTTCTATTGCAGAAATTTTGAACACAAAGTCTTTGTTCTGTCAGTTTTAGTTCTTTTACATTTCAGATAGATAGATAGATAGATAGATAGATAGATAGATAGATAGATAGATAGATAGATAGATAGATAGATAGATAGATAGATAGATAGATAGATAGATAGATAGATAGATAGATAGATAGATAGATAGATAGATAGATAGATAGATAGATAGATAGATAGATAGATAGATAGATAGATAGATAGATAGATAGATAGATAGATAGATAGATAGATGTACTTTAAGTAGGTCTAAAAGACATTAACGTCCTAATTTACGGAAATGATTTCTAATTAAACTCATGTCACACAGGTTGTTTAGTCCTTTTTATCCCCTTTTTATTAGTTAAAACGTCCCTTCTGGATAAAGTCTAAAGTTTCGGCTGGCTCGAAACCCAAATGAAAGACCAAAAATAAAAACCCAAGGAAACAAGACCAGCAAAACAACAGCAACCAAACAGTTCGGACCAGCAGGGAGGAAGGGAAAGACAAGACAAGATATACTCACAGGACTGAAGAGACACAGGTGCCAACAATCAGGGCAGATGGGACCAGGGGAAGTCAAACTAATAACTAAACACAAGAACACAGACTTTTAAAATAAAACAGGAACAAATCAAATCCAAAACCATGACAGAACTAAGAAAAGATGTGCAGCAAGCAGACGTAGAAAGCAAACCATGCTGCCGTTCACAGTTAAGAACTACTTTCAAACTCCAATCAGGAATCTGTATGATGAATTCATGACATTAACTATCAGCTCAGTGTTTAAAACCACTTTGTGACATAATCAATGATTTGCAAATGACTTCTCCATTTCTAAGCAAATGGAGACCCTTGACCTTTCTGAATGAATGTATTTACTTAATTTACGCAGTGAAAGGCTTTATGCATCAGGGTATATGGGACAGACATTTGTCCCAACAACGACTGCTTTTTTATGATGGGTATCCCTTCGGATAAGAAAGTACTCATCTTTGTTACTCTTCTAGAATATTTCCAAAGGGAACATCACTGGTGTTCAACTCTGGGCTTTTGTTCATGTGCTCGCCCTCCTCTCTGTCACTCCCTTTTACTATTATTTTGTCCTTTTCTTGCTCGGTAAAAGCCCCAGGGGTATAAGAGAGATCTGACTCTCGCACAATACCTACTCGGTGGAGGCTTGAGTGGTGGATCCAGAGATGTAAAGAAAGAAAGAAATAACTCATGGGCATTTATGTCTCTTGGTTGTTGTTTTTTGTTTCCCCAGAAAAAGCTCCACAATTACAAAGTACTCGACGTACATGTGGCACTCTCAGAGTTAAATTCATGTTGCATACACCAGCAGTCTATTAAAACGCCATATTTGGATCTAAGTAACGTCAGCATGGTGACGGGTTTCACTAAAAACATGAATCAACATGAATCATGTCAATAACATGACAATGATTAACAGTTATAAACAACTGACTTGTTCAAAAGACCACCAGTGTCATTGAGCCTGAATCTGATCATTCATCAGGATGCGTTTTCTGAGACATAATCCTGGATATAATCCTGGAAATAATCCTGGATATAATCCTGGATCCTTTCCAAAGTTTCACGACAGTCAGTCCAACAGTTTTACAGACATTTCATTCCTGGTCTGTTTCAGTCTAGACTGACGCTGTTGGACAGCCTGTCAACAAATATGTAAACTGTTTTGTTTTTCCAAAAAAGATGACATTCTGTGCTTTTAGTGAAATTTAGTGACAACTGCTAAGAAAACACGTATACGCATTTTCTGTGTAATGCTAAATAAGAAAGAATAATAAAAACCCTCTTCATTTCAAATGTGCTGATATCTCTGGACCTTTCATGGGCTTCCTGGATGTTGGAATGTTGTTGACTTTCTCAGCACACTTGAAAGTAGTCACCATCCTCCGTAAAGTGAAACCGGTGTTCTGATTTGGTTGCGTCGGTCTCCGCGTACTTGTGTTCGTTGCTTCTGTTTCATTTCCATCGTCTTCATTTATGTTATTATTTTGAAATGAGGTTTTCTGCCCTACAGTTTTTTTGTTTTGTTTTGTGGATCTTACTTCGGTGAACATTCACTTTGCTTCTTGTTTCTCACCAGGGTTCAGTGACTAGTTGCCACCCACCTGCAGAGTGTCATTTCCTACCCTTTTAATATACGACCAGGTTTCCTTTATGCATTTCCCACATTGCACATTTCCTCGTTGTTTCTTTGTTTCTGCTGTTTTCACCTGCTTGGTTCTTGGGAAGGTTCTTGAGCTGTCCCCAGCTCTCCTCATGGGTTCTTTACTGTTAAGTCCCTCTGGACAGGAGCAGATGTTATTAAATGCTTTGTCATGTAGATATTATACTATTCAAAGATTGAATTTCTCGTTCTGCTAGATCATGTTTTTTACATATTCAAACCATTCCTACAGTTTTCGAATCAAACAGGAAAACTGTAGGAATAGTGAGGTTCAAGAAAAAATGTGTTACTGGAAAAGATGACTTGCTTTGGAAGTTTATTTTTTTAATCCTTTTAAAATGTATTTTTGTAAACCTCCTGGTCATGTGATATGAGAATATTCAGAAGAAGGGCATGAAAAAAGAAAACATTGTCTCTTAAAGCCTTCTTTTAGCTGGAACTCCAACATGATCACATTAGTAAGCTGCGTCCAACTAGACTGCAGTCTTTTTAGAATCAGCTGTACAAGTCAGCCGCAGGCGGTCACAGCCACTCTCAAATGGAGGTATACTTTGTCTGCGTGTTCGGGTCTTTTCACACTGAAACATCCGCCTTTGTTCATCCCACAACAGCAGAGTCTTCTGAGTATTTCAAGAGATGACAGGACTGGGTTATACTGGAAAACTGAGGTGTGCAGAGTGAGAAAAAACAGCGACCACTCGCTCAGAACACAAACCTTAAGTCTCACAAACTGTTTTAATTATCCCAACTTATTTATCCGAGCGGAGTTATTTGTTATACAGTCAGTGGTGTTGCACATTAAAGTTCATACACACACAGAATCACCCAGTAACATGTCACATAATGCTCTTTAGGACGCCAGTGGTAGCACGTACAAATGGGGTTTTGAACCTATTTGTCCTGCATCTCGGCGGGGCATATCCATGACCAGATAACAGCAGCTTCAGCTCTGCAGAGAGAGGGTGAGCGCAGTCGGTTAGAGTGGCCTGCGCCGCTCTAGTCGCTCTAGTAGCTCTAGTAGCTCTAGTCGCTCTAGTCGCTCTAGTCGGTCTAGTCACTCTAGTCACTCTAGTAGCTCTAGTAGCTCTAGTAGCTCTAGTCGCTCTATTAGATCTAGTAGCTCTAGTCGCTCTAGTCACTCTAGTAGCTCTAGTAGCTCTAGTCGCTCTAGTCACTCTAGTAGCTCTAGTAGCTCTAGTAGCTCTAGTAGCTCTAGTAGCTCTAGTCGGTCTAGTAGCTCTAGTAGCTCTAGTAGCTCTAGTCGCTCTAGTCACTCTAGTAGCTCTAGTAGATCTAGTCGCTCTAGTCACTCTAGTAGCTCTAGTAGATCTAGTAGCTCTAGTCACTCTAGTCACTCTAGTAGCTCTAGTAGCTCTAGTCGCTCTAGTCGCTCTAGTAGCTCTAGTAGATCTAGTAGCTCTAGTCGCTCTAGTCACTCTAGTAGCTCTAGTAGCTCTAGTCGCTCTAGTCACTCTAGTAGCTCTAGTAGATCTAGTAGCTCTAGTCGCTCTAGTCACTAAAGTAGCTCTAGTAGCTCTAGTAGCTCTAGTCGCTCTAGTCGCTCTAGTCGCTCTAGTAGCTCTAGTAGCTCTAGTAGCTCTAGTTGCTCTAGTCACTCTAGTAGCTCTAGTAGATCTAGTCGCTCTAGTCACTCTAGTAGCTCTAGTAGCTCTGGCTCTGTGATGCTTCATCCAATTGTACGCCAGCAATCACATTGCACATTCTCACAATGTAATCCATCCGCTTCTTATTTTTCTTAGAAAGGGACCCAAACCAGCAAAGAAAACATTAAAACAGACTCAATAAAACAAGAACAAAACTCTCTGTTTTTAAAACTGTCAACATTAAAACTCCACAGTTTACAATAAAAATACATGCGTTGGTGGGTTTTAGCACATACAGGATTTGGTAGTGGCATCAAAGTTGAGTGTGACCGTGGGTGCGCCATGACTCAGGTGCAATATGAAACCGATGAGGTGTGACGGAAAGTGTGTGTCCAGGGAGGATGTGATGAGGCCAGGTGCGGAGGATGTGTACAACACAATAAAATATAGTTTCATAATAAAAAATAATGACGTATTAAGTGTGCGTAGGTGGGGTACCAGACTGAATGGAGGCACAGCTGTTTAATATTTACAGTAAACACTGTTGCTTCATATCTTCATGTTCCATCTCACCGCTTCACATCAGTCCCATGATATGTCCTTTGTGGCGAAGAACTGCTGGAGCATTTCTGTGAAGCATCTTACCCGAACCCTGTCACATATCTAAATGTTGCTGGACAAGACCCTGAACCCGACGTTGCCCCCATTTACCCCTCACACTGCTGGTGCCAAGCCTGGATAAAATGTGAAGAGTTGTGTCGGAAATCCGGTATGAAAACCTCCATCAGATTGTGATGACCTGCTGCGGTGACTCCTACTAAGGGAAAAGGCAAAAGAAAGAAAAAAGGTATTTAGTAATGTAAACAGGCCTGAAATAAAATCACTAATTTGAAACCAGTTGTAATGTGACTGTTAACCCATGTTCTGGGTTATTCTTTTTAACCTGGTTTTTGGTAGCCTCGACTCTACGGCTCATCTTCAACCTGGTTTTGTTGTTGTTGTTGTAGAAGACCCAACCCAGTCAGCTGGGCCGACCCCACAGGCAACCCCGCTGTGTTAAAACCACTCAAGGCTGGGTCGATCCATGTTTAACCCAGCTCTGGGGAAAGAAAATAACAGCCGTTTTTCTGTTGATTACATGAATAAATACTTTTCATTTGTTAGGAAAGATCATCCACGACCTACAAGCCTTCTCATTTCTAATGTACACGCAAAAAGGAGGGTTGTTCACAAAAAGAATATTCTTGACATATACTGTGAAAGTCAGCCATGTCCACATTTTCTGTTGATGGTTGGGGTATTTTTTGTTATTTTTTCACATGATGAAGTTGTTCATGTTAGGTAAGGCTGATGTATAATTGGAGACGGCAGAAACCTTTTGGATTTGGATTCTTCTCACTGTCCATAATGTATCAATTATCCCGTATTACTGCACACGGTGAGGCTCCACCCCTGCTCGTGTTATTATATCATTCCTCTAAATGCCAGAGGAGCCTTTTTCCTCTCTGCAATCACACTCTTATTCCTGATCATTCCCCAGATCTGAAGCTCCAGAGTCCCTTTAAAGCCTCTCTACACGTCCATGTTGCATCCTACTTCATAACACCTCATATCGTCCTCACCCCATGCTGTGATTGTAGTTGCAGGTCTCCTAGCAACCAGCCCTCTTAAAAGGAGGTGACAGCATTTGAGTGGGCACCCTCATTTCTACACATTCAACCCCCTCCCCCATCCTGTGAACCCCCCCACTACCATTAGCACTCTCACCCCCACCCTCCGGATGCTCTTCAAGTGAAGTAAACACACATCACTCTGTGGTGCAATCTGCTTCTTGTTCTTCAGGGCCGTCATGATTAGTCCAGATAACCACTTCATTTCCCCAAATTCACTGCTTATTATTCCAAAAGCAAATAAGTTTGAAAGTTTTGTGCCACTCATTTCTCCAATGAGTGATGTGGTGATTCAAAGCGCTTTACAGAGACATTAAAACATCACATAGTAGAAATAAAAAGCATGTTTTAAAATTAAACGCGTACCGAAATTTCTCCACATTCTTTGAATCTTTTGATGGTATCCTGGATAAAATCCCAAAATTCCTTGGAACTGAACATCGAGAAGTGTTGCCCCTGAACTGTTGGACTATTATTTCAATCTTTTTCAATCTTTTATTCTGCAGTAATATAAATATATTAATAAGTTTATTATTCTTAACTGGAAAAAGTTACAACACTCCTGCTGGAGATTAAACCTTTATCTAGAAATACCTTCATGCACTGGTGTAGTATTCACTGATATCATCTTGGTAAAATGTCCCTTTGTTGTGAATATTGATTCGAATTTGACATTTTATGGTTAAGTGTATTTCATGTCCTTTCAACTGGAATCAAAATGTGCTCTTATCATTTTTTCTCATCCTTCCTGTAACTGTCCATTTCTTCCTTTCATTTGAGCTGTTGGTGGATGATCTGAGGATCATGAAAGGTCCAGGTCCATTTAACTTGACTATTACACATGACATAACTATAATTTGTCCTCAGAAACACACTGAGAAGATGTTAAATTCATGGCTGACTCACTGAAGAGTTGAATGAGCTCAACAATTAGAAAATATTTATTGTTTTTATTCTGTCAGGATGATGTTCTCTCCCGTTGTTGTATTTGTCTTTATGTTCATTGGCAAACTTTAGTTTCTGTCTTGTCTTGTGCATTTTTTTTCAATCATGTTTCTCATGCAGACCACGTTAGTGTAATTGCTTATTAATTATAGATCCAGAACGTTCCTGCAACAGTTACATACATATTCAATAACAAAACAAAACAAAAAAACAGTGAGATTCTTAAAGACGTCTTTTGCATCAAATGGTCTCATTTTGGGTTGAATTTGCAATGATCCTGGAAAAAACGGCACCAATTTGAAATGAAAGTAACTTGTGAAGGAGTTTGATTTGGTAAAACAATTTCTTTCATTTTAATTGGAGGCCCTTTTAATCTTCTGATAGGATTCACATACCTAGAACCATTTTTCTGGAGGCTTTGATGACTTCTCACTTCAGTAGCAAGTCAAAGTCTGAACAATACAAGTTTAACCTGTCGCACCCTGCTCATGTCATTGGAGGCTAATGAAAATCGCTGCCTTTATTTTGTGCATTTGAACAGATGACAAACGCTGGAATACCCTTGCAGTGGTCAAAATCACTCCCACTTTTAGTCAAATTCTAGTCTTTATGTGTGAATCTAACATTGTCTCCACATGCCTGCATGGGTTTGTCCTCAACTTTGTTCTCCTTCCACAGTCAAAAAGCATGCGCGTTTGGTTGACTGTTGACTCTAAATTGTCCAGGGTAGTGAGGTGGGCATGCATTGCTGTTTGTCTTGTATTTGTTTGGCTCATGATAAAGTTCTTTATAAAAACAAAATAATGAAATGACAATTGAATAAGGAGGTCCACAACAGGCCTAAATTCAATCAGGTTGTTTTGATGATTTATTGCAGATTTTTCATCTGTGTATTTGCCACATAATGTGATAAATGTGGAACATGTCATGGTTATGTTGACTGATTTACAAGTTGTATCTATATAAGGAGAAAACTTGTCATTTTGACACTTTTCTGACATCAGCCATGATTCCTCCGCGGCTGTGAGAGTAAATCACATCACGTTGCGCTCACATTTGTGCAAGCTGCAGCCTGGAGCCATGCTGATGAAGTGACGTGAGTGGTTGACGAAGCTAAAAGGCAGCACTTGAAAAAGCTTGTACCTGCCTGCCTGCGCGCCCACTTGCTGATGCGCAACCCCGTTAGACGCGTTTTCTGCACCGCGGCAAGCAGCAGAGGTGAGGGAGATTAGTGAGTCCTATCTACCGAGTGCATTTTCCAACTAAGGAACTCTTAAGGTTCCAGTCACGACGGAGGAGATGGATGTTGAACGGCCAGCCAACGTGTCCTTCTTTGATTTCGTCGGAGGAGTTCAGCTTCTCCGGGGAGAGGACACCAGGACAGCTATGCCTGTCATCCTGATGGGCATCTGCGTGTCCGGAGCACTTGGAAATTTGCTCGTTCTGCTGATTTTCATCCGTGACTTCAGAAACGGAAAGGGCTCTGAGGTGAAAGCGCTTCTCGCCTCTCTGGCGTCCACGGATTTGGTGATTCTGTTACTGTGCGCCCCCGTGCGCGCAATCACCTATTATAAGCAGACCTGGACCCTGGGGAGGTTTGTGTGTCGCACAACGGACTGGTTTCAGCACTCATGTGTGGTCGCAAAAACGTTGATCATTGCGGTGACGACCAGAGCCAAGCACACTCTGGTTCCACGCGCGGCCACGGGGCCCCTGCACAGCCCGACGTGGATTCACGGAGCTCTGGCGTTCATTTGGATAGTGTCCATGATGTTTCCGATTCCTCAAATGCTTTTCGCCACTCTGCTGCCGCATGACAGCGGCTTCATTTGCGTCTCCGAAATGCCAGTGTGCGCCTCTGACTTCATGAGTCTGTTCTACAAGATTTATCCAACTGCCACCTTCGTGGTCCCGGTCATCTTCACACTTGCTTATTACACCAAGACGCTGTACACGGCGGTGAACCACGCACCCAGCGCACACCATCAGAGCAAAGTCATCCTAGTGTTATTGTGTTTAAGCGGTGCCCTCGGGCTGATGTTGCTGCCAGAGTGGGGGACGTTCACGTGGATCAGACTCGGGTACAACAAACCTCCTGTGGGGTTGATGATGTTTGCGCAAGTCCTCCTTTACGCATGCAGCTCTCTGTCACCAGTCGTCTTAATGACCATGTACGACGACGTGCGCCAAGGACTGATTGCAGTCTGGCTCTTCGCGGTCTGCAGAAGCAAGAGGCGCGTACGCTCCAAAAAGTGTCCAAAAACGGAGGGGAACGGAGCAGAGGTCGGCGCCAACGCCGTGGCCAACGCGCTCTCGCAGGAGAAGGAGAAGACGTTCCCCGACGTGGAGCACTTCTGGACGGGGCGCAGGAATACGCACGCAGACGAGGAACATGATCCAATTCCGTGGGAGAGAGAGGAGAAAATGTTGTAATAAAACCACATGTACACACCGAGCTTAGCATGTTCATCCTCGCTAAAAGGCTTTAGAGACCCGTTTGCTGTCGCGAGCTTGATTAGAGGTAAAATGTCATACATTATCGATCATATTTTGATGTTAAAGTCCTGTTTTGAACGCTTGCTCCCGCCTGCAGTTTTGGCAGCATTGTCTACAGAATATCTGTATTTGTACAAATAAGAATTCAATGTAAATATTCTGAAAACATCAAACATGAAGCTGTGATTCTGTAAGTGTAATGGATTATATTAATATTAAAACGTTCTCAGATCTGGACTCTTGCTATTTTTCCTTTTTTTACCCCCTGTCACTATGGATCATCATACTTTAATCATGGATTAAAGTAAATACAATTCAATCTCCCCATTAAATTAAGGAGGTTCTGCGATTAAATTACTACTGAAACAGGGAACATTTCTCCAACAGAATCACAACTAATCCAGCTGTAATTCAGGTAAGTAATGACATTTCATCTGGCTGCATTTTAAGCTTTTCAGCAGTTGTATGTCAGCTGAGCGTAACCTGAATTCTCTTCTCCAGTATGAATCAGTACATTTGTTGAACTCACCTGTTTGTTACACTGCAACAGCTGTAATCTTGTTAAACCTGTCAGAGGAAGTGGAATAAAAAGTAAACTCAATATTTTTCCACTGATAGTGTTACTGAAAATGGAAATATAACAAAGCAATCAACAAACCACAAAACTACTGCTGCTGTTTTTATTTATTTATTTATTTTTATTTAAAACCAGAAATTTAAAATAAATAGTTTAAAGACCACAAATACTTTGACAAACTGTGCTTTAAGTTGTGGATAAAGTTACTATGATGATAAAATTCTTAGGCAGATGTGAAAGAAATGCAGTAAAAATAATATACTTTAAGAAATATTTATCTGTTGTTTTTTTTTTACCAATTTACAAAATTTAAAGCACATAAAAAAGTAAAGTCTTCGTCAAATCATGATTTGGTGTAAACAGCAGCATTTCTTAGACTTGCAAACAGCTTTTGAAGGAACTCTGCATGTAGGGCTTTTTGTGAAACATCTTGGAGAAAAACCACACATCCTCTGTCCACGTAGGCTGCCTCAAATTCATCTGTCTCGCCACGGAAACCCACACAGACTCAGTCATGTTGAGATCAGCGCTCTGTGGCTGTAGGATCACTACCAGGACTCTGTTGTTTTTGTTGTTTTTATTTCTTTTTTTTTTACGTCGTTTCTAATGGTATTGGCTGTACGATTGGGGATTTTGTCGTGCTGCTGAATAAAAAGGGGGTCAATCTGATGGTAATGTATGGTGGATAAGTTTCTGCCTGTATTTATCAGCACTGACACCAATAACTTGCAGGAAAGCAGCTCTAAACTTGATTTTTCTTCATGCTTCTTTTATCTGTTTTATCTTTGTCACTTGGCCTTGCTGGAGTTATGCCATGTTGGCCATACCTCCCGTCTACTGTCCACAGAAACGTCTGTAGATGACAGCAGACGGCTGTAAGAGGCTCCAATCTGGGTTCTGCTACTCTAATGAGTTTTTCAACTGCTGCAAGTTTCTTTTGCCTTCAATGTTCCCTGTTTCTTTGTAAATGTTTAAAAGAGTTTGAACAACATATTTAGAGATGTTTTGCCTGAGAAGGACCTTGCTGATATAGCATAACAACATGTAGTCTTGTTGCTGTAATAGTCTCGACTGGTTACATGAGACTGTCGTCAACAAACTCACCTCTGCAGCAGACTTTGGCTTGGCCCTCACCCAGCTTTAAGCTCTTTCCATTTTTTTAAAACACTGTTTCAACCTACAGGTGACATTTATGGTTTATAAGCATCTCTTTTAGTAAAACTGTTAATGTTCACTTGACTTTACAAAATCACAGACTTGTGTAATGTGTACATAGATTTCTTACTGTTTTAGAGGCAAAGGGTGGCCACTTCAAATACTTGATTTTGGATTGTTCTTCTGTGTGCTCGCTTTGCATTATGCTTTGCCTTAGGTCATTATGATGATATATATATAGTTGTATATATATATATTATCTATATCTATAATATATCTATGTATATATACTTTTCATATATCTCGTATACTATATAATCTCAATATAATATATCTATATATCTCTATATATATATATATTATCTATATATAGTCCTCTCCTCTCTATCTCTATCTATATAGATCTATCTCTCTCTCTCTCATCTCTCTATCTCTCTATCTCTCTATCCTTCTATCTCTCTCTATATATGATATATATATATATAGTAGAACAACAAAGTGACCATTGTGGTTAATTCTGTTGCGACCGTTCAGAGCATCAGAAGACCCTCTGAAGGTAAAGTTCACCTGCTCAGTTTCTTGTCCGTTGATTTAGTGCAGCACAAATTATTCACCTGGTATTGACAGTCACTTTGTGTCGACCAACTGATCAAAATAAATGTAGTAGTTGTAGACGTAGTCAGGGAAGCTGCCTAAGAGCATCGACTTCTGTTTGGCTCCTGATACAAACCTTTCCCCTCTTTTAATTTTTTTTTTGAGTTGTTCAGCTGGGAGTCTGTTGGAGGACATTGGTGAAATGATTCTTCAGCTTCAGAGACAACTGGAGAGCCTCTTCAGCATTAAATATGGTGAGGTACCTGAAGTAGGTGGAGCTTAACCCTCATTCAAAGGAGGGCAGGAAGTGATGTCAAGTTGATTCATGTTGCTGTAAGACTTTGATCTCTTTCACTTGTATCCACCCTCAACCAGTTTAGAGTAAACAAAAAATTAAATGTATTTGAATATTTATGTTGTAACATTTGAGATTTTTATTAATTAAACATATCAGGATGAAGCTGCTGAGTCAAACCGTAGAAAGGTTGTTGGGCACAAGATGCAAGTCTCAGGTTGGTAACAGAAGAACTGTATTTTATTAAAGAATTACAAGGAAATGAGAGGGTGAGGATGGAGATAAAAGAGTCTGGTGGAGAAAAGAGTCTGGTGGAGAGAAGAGTCTACTGGAGAGAAGAGTCTGCTGGAGAGAAGAGTTTACTGGAGAGAAGAGTCTGCTGGAGAGAAGAGTTTACTGGAGAGAAGAGTCTACTGGAGAGAAGAGTCTGCTGGAGAGAAGAGTCTACTGGGGAGAAGAGTCTACTGGAGAGAAGAGTCTACTGGAGAGAAGAGTCTGCTGGAGAGAAGAGTCTACTGGAGAGAAGAGTCTGCTGGAGAGAAGAGTCTGCTGGAGAGAAGAGTCTGATGGAGAGAAGAGTCTGGTGGAGAGAAGAGTCTGGTGGAGAGAAGAGTCTGCTGGAGAGAAGAGTCTGGTGGAGAGAAGAGTCTGGTGGAGAGAAGAGTCTGCTGGAGAGAAGAGTCTACTGGGGAGAAGAGTCTACTGGAGAGAAGAGTCTACTGGAGAGAAGAGTTTACTGGAGAGAAGAGTCTGGTGGAGAGAAGAGTCTGGTGGAGAGAAGAGTCTGGTGGAGAGAAGAGTCTACTGGGGAGAAGAGTCTGGTGGAGAGAAGAGTCTGGTGGAGAGAAGAGTCTGGTGGAGAGAAGAGTCTGGTGGAGAGAAGAGTCTGCTGGAGAGAAGAGTCTGCTGGAGAGAAGAGTCTGCTGGAGAGAAGAGTCTGCTGGAGAGAAGAGTCTACTGGAGAGAAGAGTCTACTGGAGAGAAGAGTCTGCTGGAGAGAAGAGTCTGCTGGAGAGAAGAGTCTGGTGGAGAGAAGAGTCTGCTGGAGAGAAGAGTCTACTGGAGAGAAGAGTCTGGTGGAGAGAAGAGTCTGGTGGAGAGAAGAGTCTACTGGAGAGAAGAGTCTACTGGAGAGAAGAGTCTGCTGGAGAGAAGAGTCTGCTGGAGAGAAGAGTCTGGTGGAGAGAAGAGTCTACTGGAGAGAAGAGTCTACTGGAGAGAAGAGTCTGCTGGAGAGAAGAGTCTGCTGGAGAGAAGAGTCTGCTGGAGAGAAGAGTCTACTGGAGAGAAGAGTCTGCTGGAGAGAAGAGTTTACTATAGAATAGGGTAAGACATTTAATAATATATCAGACACAAGCTAGAAACCTTTCCTAATTTTAAAATGAGGTGTGTGTGTAGGAAAATGAGTGAAACAATCTCATTATTGTTTCTATTTGTAGGTGAAGACTGACTTGGGAAACAGCCTTGCAGCCTCTTTGCTGCTGAGCATCAACGGGACACTCGATGAAGAATTGAACATACAACTGAGCCTTGGAGCTGTTTTACAAAAATAAAAACTGAAAAATCCAATGTTCTGATCCTGGCTGCAAACTTTGCTACTGATTCTCTGTAATGGAATTAATATTTATTGTTTTAATTTGTATTTCATTTTATTGTTTTATTTACTTATTTTTTAGTTTTACATTCAGCCTTGAAAATGTAATTTTCAACTGGCCATTCAATAAATAGTTGGTAACAATCTAAACAATCTGGAGTCGAGTGTAAAGAATCCCCAGAGAGCCTGGCCCTGAGCTCTGGTGGGTGGAGTCAGGAGTGGGTGGGGTCAGATCCAGTATAGCATCAACCACTGCGTCAACAGGCCTAAAACCGAGTGGGTGACGTCACAGAGGGTTTGTCCAGTTCTTTCATCTGGTCCCTTCATTAGATATTCCAGATGTGTCAAATAAAGAGGCAGGTGAGAGAGTTATCAACATAATAATTAAGTCAATGAGAGACAACGTGACAAATCTTGGGTTCATACTGTCAGCAAAGAAATACAAATAAATACAAAGTAGATTTTAGAATCCCTGCTTTGTTTTTTTTTATTTGCTTATCCCAACGTCTTTTTATATGATGCTGTGAAGCTTCCAAAAACTCAAGTATGATTCTAGTGAGGAAGATCCCTCAGAAACTAATAAAAAAATCTGCTTCAGTTTGAAAAAAATAGTGAAAGAATCTGAACAAAGCTTTAGAAGTGTACCGTTCACATTTTTATTGATATAACCTTTACCCGGGTAATGTTTTATATTATTATTGTTTGCCAACGTATATTCATGTTGTTCACTACACATTAAATCTCTGAATGCTTAATGTGGTATTTTTTTCTATACAAATCCTTAAATGCCAAAACTATATGAGAACATTAATTTTTCAGGTCTACTGCGTGGACTCATTGATTGGCTGGAGAAAAGTCTGTTATGCAATGCAGTATCTTCCTGTGATGAAAACTCTAAAAACAGAGTGAACAATAGAATAAAAAACGAAGTGACCTCAGGGCAGACGTTTGGAGACATGGTCTATTCTCAATGAATTACTAATGTGCAGGAGTGCACTCCGGCTGAAGAGCTTTGGAGGCTTATTTTCACCCCCCTCTCTTGAACCTGTAACCTTTCTTTTCACCCAGGCAGACTAAAATGTCAAATCTGCAGGGGCGTCAGAGCCACAGGCTGCTGCTGCTTTACTGGTAAACAAACTGAAGACTAAAAGCAGGTTTCTTTTCTTTTCACAGGTGCTAAAAAGCTGGGTGACTGACACACAGGTCACGTGTGTCGATTCTGGTTCATCCACAGAGTTAAACTGCATCCTGGAAAGAATAAAAAGAAATATATAAGTTAATTAACCCTTTATTTCTGTTATTTGATTTTTTAATTGGTTTTCAAGATGATGAGGCAGCGGTAAGACGGTTGCAAATATTCACTGACGTCTGGCAAGTACAGAAAAATACACAAATCAGTGGAATTAAAGGGCAGCAAATTCTACAAAAGAAAGCTGTATTAAAACATAGCTAAAAACATAATCTGACATTTTTCTTTACCTTTAAACAGTAAGTTAAATTTAATTATTAGAATCAGACACACAGGCATAATAATGCAAATAAGTGTACAATGATTTCAACCTACGCTCCCTGGTGTGGAGGGGTGATACTTGTCACAGGTCCCGTGTGTCACCATCACGTCAGCTGTTGGTTTGTGAACTGCTGCTTCGCATCATTTGAGCCTACAAACCGGCGTTCGCCGGGCTTGGAAGTTTTAACCCTCCAAGCCCGACCATCTAATCTCGAGGGGAGTCTTCAGACGTTTATTTTATTTTTCATCCATCCATTATGGGCATAGAGATCTATGGAGTCTATTTTATGCCATAATGGTTTGGCATAAGATAATATTTACATAAAATGTAATATTAATTTTCCACATGCCGTCGGTTCCCATCATACATTTATCTTGTTTAGGAAGAAACCGATTGCTGCTAAAATACAACCCTAAGACTGTCCTCTTTGATTTTTACTGATTTCTGATGTAGTGGTAAAAACTGGACTGTTCACTGATTCCATCTGTAAAAGAACCATTAAGGATATGATGGGGACAACGTCCACCTTCACACATCATCTGGCAAGTATTCATGCAGGGAAGCAAGTATGTTCAAAAATTCCTATAAACACACTTCTAAACCTTGTGGACAGCCTTCCCAGAAGAGTTGAAGCTGTTATAGCTGCAAAGGGTGGACTGATGTCATATTGAACCCTCTGGATTAGGAATGGGATGTCACTTAAGTTTATATGCGTCCAAATACTTTAGGCCATTGAGTGTAAGACAGGCAGTCCAGGACCTCTCTCAACTCTCAAATGGTTGAGGAAGGTGGCCACCCTTGCTGAGTCTGGTTCTGTCGGAGGTTTCTTCCTGTCAAAGGGGAGTTTTTCTTTTCCACAGTCACCTTTTACCTGCTCTGGATGGGGAACATATTGAAGAAATGTCTTGGTTCAATTTACTGGTTGCCTTAGTTAGGCAATTATTATTTTTAATTGGCTTTGTATTAATCTGAAAAATGTGAAAAGAGCTAAACTGTATTCTTGAAATGCTTGAGAGGACATTGAGATGTTTGGCACTATAGGAATAAAGCTGAACTGAATTTGCTTGTAACTGACAGCACGTCCTTTTCTACAGTTTATCTAGTCATTCCCGTCCAGGCGCAGCTCATGTGACAGCAGTGTTGAGTCAGGACATTCTGCCATGGAGATTTCTGCTTTGAGGATCAGGTCTTTTGAGAACATTTTTATGTTTACTCCTCCTGGTCATTTGTGTCACTGTTCTAAAAGGCTCGAACAAGGCAACTGGACTTGTAGGAGTAAAGTTTTTTTTTATCAGTAATGACCAGGTTCTGAGCTGAAAAAGCTTTGTGTAAACATGTTTTATATTTGATGTGTACCAGGGCGCTGGAGAATCAAAGCTACGGTCTGTAAATAGACCACGATTCTGCGTGGTGTTTTTACTCCTCACTCAAGCATGACGCTGTGGTGATGCGACCTCGGGCTGTCAATGTTGCTTTGTTGTAGTTTCTTTTCCAAAAAGGAGCTTGACAGATGATGAAAGGTTTGAGACAAATAGGATTTGTTAGCTGAACCACATTAACAGAAACAGCAGACAAAGAATTTGGTTAATAAGTATCTGTTTTTTGTGTCTATTAAAGTCCTATTTCTATCCTTTCAAAGCTGGCTTGTACTGTGTCAGAATACATTTAATAGGTGTTTTTACCATCCATTCAAGCATTAACTCCAAGTTTTCCTGGTTCAGGTCCCATGGGCAGTAGCCTTACCACAGAGGTCCAGACCTCCTTTTCCCTAGCCAGCTCCTCCAGCCCCTCCAGGAAGATGCAGATGTTCTTTTCCCCCTCAGTCTTAAACAAGGCCCTAAGATACATGAATTGAAATCCAGTTGAGGCAGCGCCCAGGCTCAGTCAGGAGAGGTTGAGCCACTCTCTCGCAGACTGAACTTTCTCCTCCAGAACCCCTTCATAGGCCATCAAAACATCATCAAGGATACAGCAGAAATGCTCCCCTTTCATCCACGTCCTTCCAGCTCTGCTGTTGCTGGTTTGAGATGGTGAAGTTTATCTCAACTCCACCTCACTCTTCTGCAGGATGTGCTTCTTTTGAAGCCTGTGTTACACCTTCGCGTTCCCCACTTCAGAGTTACAGCAGATATGTAGGATATGAAGTTGGGTGGAGATAGACAGGGGGGAGTGGCTGACGTCACAGCCCCAAATTAAAGTGACATGTTTGTGTTTCAGGTTGAAGCAAAAAAAAAAACAAATCCTCATACTCTCTTACCTTTACCCCTTCAAAGAATGAATTGACTAGAAAAGATTTTGGAATTACTTTGACATTTATACTTAATTCTCTTAGTCATCTGTTCAGAAAATGAAAATATGTCACTTTTTCATGCAAGTATACATCTGTTTCTTTTCTCCACAGCTGATTACACACAGCTGTGTTTCAACCTACTTCCAGTATTTCCTCTTGTTCTCGTTTTCTCCTGGGAAACAAATTCTGTTGGCTGTGACCTGTTTTTGTATTTACACTTCACTTGTTTGAAATGAACACTTTCAACTGGAATTGACCCCACGGCTGGACAGAGTGCCACTTACTTTCAGAACAAAGACAAAAGCACTGGAGGAGATGTCAGACTGGTACCATTGACATATGCCAACTGGCATCTTTGAAACGCAGTATGTAAGTCAGAGCAGCGAGTGCTGACACACTTCAACACACACGGCAACAAAACCACGTCTATGAGCCAACGACTCATTTTACATTTGTCTCATCTGCATATAAGACTTCTAACATTAACATAGTGACAAAATACTATAATTATAAACAAACAACATTATTTTAAAGAAGCTTACAAAAACAAAGTAGTCATGAAGAAAAGAAAACATTTATTTTCAGCTCAAAGAGTCATCAAAAGATTCTTTAACTTCCTAAAACATCTGCTGTAACATAGGTAAATTTACTATATTATTTTGCATGTGTGACTGATTTGTAGAGAAAACAGATGTATTTTTTAAAACCCATAAATTATTCCAAAACACTGCAAAATAATTTTACTTCAAGAGACATAGATATCCATTTTTTTGTATCACTGCTTTTTTAATATATATATATATTTATAATATTTTGTCCCCCATCAAGTATATTTCAGTCTTCTGGGGAAAGAGCTCATATGTTGCACCTAGAATCTCGTGAAATTGCTCTCCTACTTTGGTGGCCGCAGCCCGTAATGCTGCTTTGATGGGACTACTTTGCTGTCATAAGTATTTTTCTTTTTCCATTTTTATATTTTTTTCCGTGGTCTGTTCCTTCCTGGTGCCACTGTTTGTCATGTTGCCCAACGATCTCTCCTGCCCTCTCTTTCTCCCTCGAGGCTATTTGTCTGATCAAAGCATTTGTCTGGAGCCAAATGCTTCATATCCAAATGCTATGTTGATTACATCTTAGGTTTCAAGTGGTGCCCGAACTGGTGCAAAAGTCTTGTGCTGTTTCACGCAATTGACAGGTTGACTAGTAAATGACTAGTAACTGACTAGTAAATGCTTCTTATAATGTATCACATGTCAATGTGAGGCGAGTCCCTTTGGTTGAAGGGGAGGAGGGTAGCGACGTCTTTCACTGTTTAGATGCAGTATATCTGTTCTAATAGCATCACTGATGCCACAGATAAGAAATGTACAGTAGAAACAACTTTAACTAAAGTTACAACGCCAAATTAGTGATAACAACTTTTATAAATGCTGAAAAGATCAGCATAACCGTCTAAAAAATGCATTAAACATTGTGTCCACAATTCACTTGTGCTTTTCTTGAGATTTGACTTGCGGTTAAAAACTAAAAAAACAGGTGGGCTTCAGTGAGAAAATTGCATTTACGGCTGTGGATTTGACAAAGATGCTGTGAGAGTCACACTGGAGTCTATTGAACAAGTTAGCACCATTCGCCAGGATGAACACACAGTCAGGAGAAACACACAGTCCAAAAACATGCACGTTAGGTTGATTGATGCTTCTAAATTGCCCGTAGGTGTGAGTGTGCACGGTTGTTTGTCTCTGTATGTGGCCCTGTGATGGACCAGTGACTGTCCAGGGTGGACCCCTACCTCTTGTCTGTAATGAGTCGGGATGGGCTCCGGCAGAACCCCGTGACCCTCCAAAAGGATAAAACGGGTATAGAAACTGGATGGATGGATGCACTTCACTGTCAGTAAGCAAGTGTCGCCATCTTGTGGTCAAAAAGAGCACCTGTGTGGTGTACTCAATAAAAATGTTGAGCACACCACATCAGAAAACAATTAAAAACTAAATTCATAAAAAAATATTGCACATACCTAAAATAGAAACTGTGATAAAAGCCACACACCCTACAAATGCACCTTGGAGACACGACACCATGATCAAATCTTTCAGCCTCACACAGTCTTTAAAAGTATGATCGAAATAGGAATAGAATATTTGTAAATGGTTTCATTTGCATTGAGGGGCTCTGCGTAAAGGTTCTGGTTGGAGGACATGGAGGACAGTGATGGGTCAGCCAAAGCCTTCTGAGCCAACCTGAGAACAGACTGATCATAAATGGATAAATGGGTTGGATCTTCCTCTTCCCCCGTCGCCTTCATGGCCCTGTGGACAAACTGGAACTGCTATAACTACTGCCCTCTTTGCCCTTGCTGCACCTACTAAGTTGCCCTTTACCAGTTAAGTCTTATTTCTTTCATGTTTTTATTATTCACGTGCATTACTGCATCAGGCCAGTTTCATGCTTTTACTTTTGTTTTACATTTTACAAACTTTTGTTTCAAACATCTTGACTTTCCCACTAGGGTTCAAAAAACAAATCATTGATATATTTTTCTCAATGAGAATCGTTAGAGGACAGCACCCAAGGAAGGAATGATGATAAATAAAACACACAGCTATGTGCAAAAACATATGCTGTTTTTAGTTTTGACAGCATTCCTACCTCGGTAGGATAATGTCAAGGTCAGCAGCTTGGTCATGGACTCGTGTCATTTGTACGTTTTCCTGTTTGAGCTTGATCCACCCACCAGAGGTCCCCTGTGTCTTTACCCTCACTCCTGCCACCTGCATGTCAGGTCCACCTCCTGCTCCCAGGATTAAAGTTTCAGTCACATGTGGTCATGTTCTATCTGAACTAAAAAGAAAAGCACAATGGTGGTGGGAAAGGGATGGGGTTGTAGTATGAACTAAAGATCAGTGTCTCAATATATAAATACAAAATAAAGGTGGCGCACAGATTAGACGTGAATTCCTGTAGATTCATGAATGTGACATGTGCTGCAAGTCAAAGCAGAGCTCCTTAAGTTAATGAATTCATAACTGCTGTGTAGTACAAGCTGAGTTGTTTGTATTACTAAAGTGTGAGTTTTTAAATTTTAACGAATCAAAAACAACATTTCTGCTGATAATAACAGGATAGTGCTGAGCTGTTTCTGTGTAGCTGCACAAAATTAACAGCAAAAACAAAATATGTATGGCCCAATTCTTTTAACATACCTTCGAAACACTTTCTTCTATACATATATATATATATATATATATATATATACATAAGAAAATACTCAGAAATTATGACAACATAATGTTATGACTTAAACATGCCTAAAAAGTATATTGAATTTAACTACATCACAACAGTTAATTCATATTAACCCCTTTATTTTATATCAACCCAATTAAATGCCAAGTACAGCACACACATAGGTCAATAAAAAGATTATTATATTACTGTATTCATATAATGCAGCATTACCACTATTGTGACTATTTTGAGTGTATTTGTGGATGTAAAAATATACATTAAAAGTTTACTGAATATATCAAATTTTACTATAAATATATATAAATAATTTAAATTGCAGCTTTCAGTGTTCTGTCAAATGACTCCACCCAAAAAAACAACACTCGCACGCCCGCACGCACCTGGGATTAGGATTAGGGATTAGAGACAGATGTCAAACAGAGAGCAGGATTCAATCCATCACTGCAGCGTTGTGGTTTAGGATCAGGAGGGGGACGTCTCTGCCGCTATTAGCTCGCTTTGTATTGGTCTATTCGTTGATTGGCGTGGATCTTCCCATTGATTGACGTGGCTCTTGTCCAATAGAATTACAGAACAGGGACTTTTGGGGTGAAGGCTCGAACCGCTGCGCAGATGTGTGTCAGAGCTGTTACCAGCGCTCCGAACAGGAACAACTAGCAGCGCCGTTAAGGACGAAAGGTGAGTAAAACATGTCGGAGCCATTAACCACCCAAATCCGTGGTTTCATAATGCAGAGCTTGTATCTAATGTCTTGTTCTGCTTCTCTGCTTTTCCGCGTCTTTTCGGTTTATGTCAATGGAGCTTCGAGTGCTGTTAGCTCGGTCTCACGGTTGTAAATAACGTCTTATTAAATGTATTTAAGTGCACCTCAGTCCTTTAACTTGTGTATTTTTAGTCTTCTTTAAACGGTTCATACCTTAGTGCATCGTTTTATTTATAAATGATTAACTTATTTAGCCGTTTAAACGAAGTGTTTCTATGAATTACAGACCGTCGTTTTTCTTTACTTTCTAGTTTCCGACAGGAAAATGACAGGCATGCCCTGCCAGTGTAGAGGTCATTCCTTTGGCTCAGTCGTTCGCCCTTGTGTCAGGAAACTTTTTCCATGACTGTGCATTCCTGCTCAAATTAATCTACAGTCTCTCATCACTTTACACTTATTAAATGTTGTTTTGAAATGAACATACATCCACTAAAGGTGACTGTTCAGGCCTGCATACTCAGCTAAACTAACGTGTGTGCGTGCGTGCGTGCGTGCGTGTGTGTATGTGCGTGTGCGCGCGTGTGTCAGCTGAAGCATGGCCTTTGTAGGCTAATAATAAAATTTCACAGACTTTGCTCTTTGTGATTTTCTCCACACGTGCAGACTGCTGTTTCTGCTGTTCTTCCCAACATCAGATGAAACTGTCCCCCTCAGCTGGGCCTGATAGCAGATTACTTCAGCAGATTGTTTTGGTGCAAACAGTCGGAGGAGCTTAAAGTGTATTCAATACAAAAGTTTTTCCCAAGCTCTCTGGACCGTGAAAATGTGTGGGTGTGTTTGGAATGAAACTGTTGAAACTTTGCTGCTAGACATTTTGATATCAGATCTGAAACCGCATTGTGAAGATAATTAACCAGTTACTCGTTGGGGCCTGTTCTCACTCCTCACACTCCAAACAGCTACAACCTTGACACGTTTTTTTTTTCTTCCTCCCTTGAAAAAGAGAAACCTTTGTGGCTGTGCAGACTGTACACTTCTTTTTTTGCTTTTTTGTTACAAAACTGAGAGAAGGAAATTTAATTTTTATAACTTTTTTTTTTTTTTTTTTTTTTACATGGATGCAAGCTTGTTGATCGTCTCTTTCACTTTTGGTTTCATTTGATAAAAATCTCCTCGAAGTCTCAGTAGTTTCAGACACAAAAGATCAGATCGTTGTTCTTGCTGGGTACTTTCAAAAATGATATCATGAAATGAAAGTGAAAATCGAGTGAAATGTGGCTTGAGCATCCAAAAACATATTGCAAACTTGACTGTGTAGCCACTTCCACAGCCGGAAATACGTGTAGAAACCTGGCGTTTGTGACATTCTTGTCCACTCTGTCCTTCCAGATGTCATTCGCCGCTGACAAACTATATAATGGTTATTTACGGAGGAATATGCCAACCATCGTCAGCAGGGTGAAAGTGAGAGAAATCATGATTCATCTGCCTTGCCTGACAGGCCACGACAGGGTAGGTTTCACAGGGTCTAAGGATCCAGAAATGTTTTTAGAGTATCTTCATAACAGTACATTGTTCCCTACGTATGTATTTCATAAATTAAGTGCTATAATACAAAGTTCCTGTGCTATTCAAAGATACTATGTGTAGATGTAGTGACATTCTGCAGAGCAAAATGCATTCTAGTAATTAACCCTCTACGACTAACCTACAGCGACCTCATCAAGTGCTAAAAACCTTCTGGAAAGCTGCAGTTTAGCTGCTGCAGTAACATGGCGAGTGGTATTTTTCCATTGAAATTGCTTGGTCCAGGTTAATTTTAATATACATTCTTGTTTTCATGGAATTTTATATCCATGAAAACACAGTTCTTATTTTTTTTTTTTTTTTTATGTGAAAGAAGCCTGAATAAGGCCCAAAACTGGCACATCTTTTATTAATTTCCTCATACATTACTACTGAAAATCTGATGTATGTGACGACTACTCTAAAAATTGTGTTGTATTGTTGTTTCTGTTCTTTCTTCTTCATATTTGTAGGACACTATAGAAGCAAAACGAGAAATATGTGGTAACTATGATGGCATGGTGCTTCTCCTGGATTGTCTAAAGAGAAGAGAAAATTGGCCAGAGCAGTTCATCGAGGCCCTCGAGGCATGCGAGCAGACGACTATCGCTGCACAGATCAGAGCTGAATACAACGCTCTGAGAGGCGTCAGCAGTAAGTCACTAAATAACTCGCCGTTAGGAATATACAGTTGGGATTTATCGAAGTGACGTCTTATCCTAACTAGGAGTAGCAGGATTATAAACAGTATCTGGTCATTTCAAGTCTATTTTTGGCTCAGAGCTGATGCCGGAGTGCTTAGGGTACATGCGTGATGAACTCTATTCACGCTTGCACAGATGTTTCTCATGCCAGTCAGTGATGTGTAAGCGGCGTTAGCTCATCTGTGCAGCTGTAGAAAACTGCTGTCCTTGAGAGGTAATTCACAACTCTGCAGATGCCGAGGAGGGACAGATACTGTTGTGACCTCAGTAAACTAAATTTCTTCTTTTGGCACAACATGGTGCAGTTTCTGTCACCTACATGTGCTGGATGTTTATTCTAGTGTGCGATTTTCAGCCTGTTTCCAGCATTCATTGGACATTACCTGTGTTGCATTACTTTTGTAATAATAGATCTAAATTATATTTTAATACCTACGCAAGCTGATGCAGGGAATAACTGGCTTCTCTTAGCCGGTACTTTGAACTTGAGTCATCTTGCTGTTTTGGCTTCAGGAAATTAGTTAATGATGAACAGATTTCTCTGTAGTTTAACAGTTAGCTGGCTCTTCAGGATTTCACAGAGCCGTAGTCATATGTCGTCATTCCAGATTTAAATAGCACTACTGCTTGCTTCGTCCTAGGTTCCAACACTGGCTCTTCTCCAACCACTGTCGTCAGAGCTCATGTCCATCCGGCTCCAGCTGCCAGTCATCTGTCCATTCCAGAGAGCAGTGGGAATGATCAGGCTGCTGTGGCTCCAGCTCCGGAAGTCCTTCCAGAGCCAGATGCTCAAGTTGCACCTCCGCTTGAACCCCCCACACAGCAGCAAACCTCTCAGAACACAGAAGTTGTTTCCCCACCTGACACTGACCCTGCCCAGTCAACTCAGATTACAGCTCAGTCTCTACCATCAACACCTCCTCCGTCCCCCGAGGTCCTGCACGCTCAGGTGAGCGATGCCCTGCTGCCGCAGAGAGAGGTCAATTCTCACCAAGAGCTGGAAGAAAACTCTGAGTCCTTTATCCAAGATGCTTCTGGAGACACTAGTGACAACGGGAGTTCTGGAGGCGAAGAGGTTGCCGCCACTTTTGTGACTGCACCTCAACAGGACCATCAACCTGCACACTGTGGGACAGACTCTCCCTCCCACCCAGATCATCTCCAAACTGCAGTTGGCACAAATGACAAGCCACCTCAGAGTCCATCTCCTCCTCAGACAATCTCAGACATGACAGATGGATCCTCTTTCCCAACAATGACTCCAGAGAACCAACCAGTCCAGGGTACAACCCCTTCAGTCCACAAAACTACTGCTGTGGTCTCGCAGCCGGAGGAGACTTCTGAGCCTCCATCTCCACAGGTAAATATCAGTATATATTTACTGTAAATAATAGTGTTAAAGTGACCAAAACTGTCTGAGATTTTCTTATTTCTCTTAATATTCTGACTCTGGAAAATGTTTGAACTGACTGATATAAATGTAAGTGTCATAGAGAGTTGTATCTTGTTTTGCTTGGAGTTTGATTTTATCGATCACCTTACAGTATGACATGAAAGTGTGGACAGATCAGTCACGTCTGAATGAGCTTTCAGCTTCAAAATACTTCAAGTGATGATCGCCTTGTTTATATTGGCAATGTGATGCAGCTTCAGGTGCAACAGTTGTGATGCAGATCAGTTTAAACAGAGAAGTGACATTTACTTTACATGTTTCTGTTGCATTCTTGTGTTCATTAAAAGTTAGTTTGAATAGTCTGGCTGTTTTTTCTAAGAAGTCTGAGACTAAAATAACAGAAACCATCAAAACAAAACTGCAATGCTATTAAAGAGCCTTTTCATTCACAACTCACAGCCTCTCAATCATCTATAAACCAAATCAAATTATATAAAAATGGAAATTGATGGTAAAGTGCTTAGTAAAAGGTACTCCTTTACCATAGAGCCAGCATTAAGGCAGTTGTCACTAAGTAGTCTACTTCATCACTGGTATTTTTTTTCTTTTCTTCAAGTCACATTTACATAGAATATTTGACAAGATGTATAATAAAAAATGAGACCTGTCATCAATTTCGCCTGCAGGTTGTTGGAAGAAGCTCGCAGGCTGAAACCGCAGCTCCAGACATCTCGGGGCCTCTGGCTGATGGGACAGACGCCTCCTGTGATGACGCTGATGATGTGTGTCTGAGCAAGCCGGGCACACTCTTGAGCGTTCTGCCGCAAAACGGCACCAATCCTACTATCGAGTCATCGGTCACGCTGGTGGAGCCCTACTCTGGTGACAGTCGGCGTCTGGAAATCAGTGAGGCTGCGTCAGACACAGTCGCCCCAGCCTCCATTCCCGCCTGCTCCACTCTCAGCTCCACTACTGGGAATTCAGTCACAGTGCTGCCGTGCCAGGAGAACGGCATTGCTCCTAACCACAACGAACCTGAAGAGAACCATTATGAGTCACCCTGCCAGAGCCTGGAGGTGTTGGAAAATGTGGTCCATGTGTCTGAAGTGCCATCTATCCTAAACCTAGATGGTCAATCTACTTCACCACAAGCTGAGATCTTCAATGGAGAAACCGCCAAGGAGGTCACCTCCTTGTCAGCAGTGTTCATTGATACTGTTGAGGGTGCACTGTCGAGTTTAAACGGGCCTGGCAAGGAGCGCTGCGTCCCATCTGAGCCTGCACCCGCTGATGTTTCATCAGGGCCGAATTCAGAGACGAACACAGCTCCTCAGACCTGTGTCACCCAGTCAGCTTATACCAAATACATTCTTACTGCTGCAGGAGTGTGCGCCTGTGCCCTGCTGGTTGCATGGAGGTTAAAGAAATAAGGTTTTTTAAATATCTTAAATTAAAGAAAAGATTGGATTTTAAGAATTGTGGCTGAGGATACTAAGGATATGGTGCCATTTAACACTCCACTGCACCAGGATGGCACGAGTCAGACGTTTAATAATTACTTATAGTAATGACAGAAGTCTTGCCAGACCTTTTGATCAAGTTTTTAATCACACATTTTATCAAGTCTGACTGTATTTTATCTTTTAACTGTTGAGTAAGTGTGACTTTAGAACAAAAACCAAATGTACTCTTCATTATTCTAGTCGGGGCTCTTTGTGATAGTCGGTTTGAATCTCAGGTTATTTATGCACTTGCTGCAAATGTGGGAATTTTGAAGAAATAGAGTGGATGTGAACTAATGAGTGTTTGCAGGGTTTCTTGTCTGATGGGCAGGATCAGACTGTTGGCTGTAATCCAGTGATGTCAATGTAGAAAGGATCTAAATAGATGCATTTTTTTCTGCTGCAGATTGTGGTCGGAGGACGACCAGAAGCTTATTTTTTTTCTTGTTGATACTGGGAAAACGGACTGTAAATGATGGCTTGTGCAATCTATATTTATATGTACATATGCATAATACTCTATTTAAGTATTAGATGACTTATTTTGGGAAACTCCTAAGTATCAAATCATGATAAAAAAACATTTTCGGCAGACAAAGGATCAAATCAGTTACATCATTTTTAGTACATTTGTTCCTTTTTAATATTTGGAAATGTCGAGCAAAAATGTCTACTATGGCTTTTAAAAAAACATTTTGATGGACTTTGAACTTTAGAATTGAGAATCAACCTCAGTCTGTCGGGGCTGGTACTTGTGCAGCCACTGGTGGGGCTTTCTGCCATCTGCATCAAATTAGTTTTTCTCATTTAGGTAGATACGGTTGGATTGTTCAAGGATGTGCGAAGTGAGCTTTTATCTTAAATACCATTGTTTATATGGAATGTGTTAAATAGTTAAACCTTAAGTAAGCTATAATCATGGTTAAACTTAACTGAAATGTTATGCAAGGTCTTTTTGGCAGTGTAAAAATTGAAACCACAGATCTCAGAGTAAATGTAACAGACTGTGACTAATCTTCTGTTCAGGACACGTTGACACAAAATAAAATAATTAGTCACCAAATTAAAACTATTGACAGGAAAGTTGAATGATATTGATCTTATTATGTCACGGTGGACCAACAGGAATGTCCTTTGGGTGTTGTTTTGGTGACATGGACACCCGCACAATATTAGGCATGTCTAAAGATGGAAACTTTAGGTTGCCATGGTACAGTTATTATCGTAGCTTAAGTCATTTTAAATGATTGTCTTTGTCCATTCTGGCTCACTAGGTTACTGGAAGTTAAAGAAAATAGTATTGTCAGTTAGAATGTGTGAGGTTTCTTTATTTAGATAACTAAATGTATGAAGTTCAACTAATGCAAGTTGCAAAATTAATCATTCTGGAAAGTATGAAAGGATTAAATATATTTTATTTCTGAAAACGTAGCTACGTCTGTGTCTTAATCGTATCACTTTTAAACCCCATACTTAAGGAAAGTGGAACACCTTTCCAAGATGACTTGGGGCACTGCATAGCACCTGTGTACAAGTATGTCATTTGAGATAATAAAATTATATTATTTTACCTTCTCTCAAATGCATTATTCTCTAGATTATGTTTGTTTTTTTATTTGGTTAAAATGTTGTAAAATGTCCCCTGTCTGGAGGAGCTGCGATGTGATTGGCTCTGGCAGCCTTCAATCAGTGGTTGGCCCCGCCTACAACGGTCTTGACAGCGAGCATAAAAACGACATGAAGCCATTTGAAACGAGACCGTTACAGTTGCCAAATTAACCTCCCCGATAAGCTTTCACCCCGCATTATCCTCGTACATGGCTGGCGTTTAATGGTTTGTATATTCTTAACATACGGTATATATGTTGTTAACGATTAAATCCAATGGCGTTTAACGGCCACCAACGCGACGATGATGCTGCCGACGAAGACGAGACGCCCTCGAAGCAGCCGCGGTCCGACAAGGAGATGCCCGGCTACTTCAGAAACGAGCCCAGAACCGAGGCAGCCGCGGCCGCAGGGAGAGCTCCGTTCGAGCGGCGGACGTCCAGCTCGACGGCGAGGCATCGGAAAGACTCAGTTAAGAAGACGAGGCCACGTATGTGTTGACATTGTTGGCGTGGGCTGCGTATATTTACTGGGAACTGAGCTGCTGCATGTATACAAAATTAAAGGCGTTCCCCACTAAAGGTAGTGTGTGCTGAAACGGCTTTGCAAACCACATCTACAAAGGGGCTGCACGTTTCCTTAACAACATAGAGATAGCTGGATGATGCACCGGTGCGATAGTGGAAGCGAGAACCAGTTTAGCTGTGACATTTGACGTGATATCAATGAGTGGCAGCAAATAGACAGAATCTATTTAGCAACAAGATGGCGTTCGCGGTTCACGCTGTACAGCCCGTAGAAATGAAGCTGCTGCCTGACACCAGCTTCAACTGAGGCATTAATGTAGGCATATGGGTTTATCATAATTATGCATAAAAATATTTTTTTTATCATTATTACAAAAAATGCACCTGTTGTTTGAAAGGGAAATGTCCAATTTTTGCAGCCTTTCCTTGGTTTGGGATGGACATTGGAGGCACCCTGGTGAAGCTGGTGTACTTCGAGCCCAAAGACATCACAGCAGAGGAGGAGCAGGAAGAGGTGGAGAACCTGAAGAGCATCCGGCGCTATCTAACCTCGAACACGGCTTATGGGAAAACTGGCATCAGGGATGTCCACCTGGAGCTGCAGGACCTCACATTGTGTGGCAGGACAGGCAACCTGCACTTCATCCGCTTCCCCACGCAGGATCTCCCAGCCTTCTTGCAGATGGGTCGCAACAAGCACTTCTCCAGCCTCCATACTACTCTCTGCGCTACTGGAGGGGGCGCGTACAAGTTTGAGTCTGATTTCCGTATGGTGGGTCCGCTTCAGTATATTTCTGTTTTATTTATAACAGGGTGAAGATGCAGTGGCTCTAGATGTTGTACGATTATGTGCATATTACAAGTTTATAAATGCTTGAGTACTACTGGAATCCACAGTTGCAACATGGAGTGCAGTGAAGTCTTATTAAATAAATAAGTGCAAACAGCTTTTCTGGCATGAATTCCTTTTCGTCTTAAAGCAGCAGTTACTCCTCTAGGACAGGTGACAACATAGAGATAAAACATCTTTAGCACCAAAACAACAAAAACAAACATCGGTTGTATTCACACACAGAGTGCAGAAAACTTCTGAATAGTAGTAAAGGGTCCTGTTTTCAAACCCCCCACTCCTCCTCCAGTTTCCTGTTTCTGTGTTCTCCTGCTACATCCTCTTATCTGTGTCACTGTTTGTTTTTCCTCTTTTAAAAACACACACAGATGGCGGACTTGGAGCTCCACAAGCTCGATGAGCTGGACTGTTTAATTCGAGGTGTGCTGTACATCGACTCCGTGGTGTCCAGCGGCCCTTCAGAGTGCTATTATTTTGAAAATCCCACTGATCCAGATCACTGCGTCCAGAGGCCCTATACACTGGAGAACCCTTATCCTCTGCTGCTGGTCAACATTGGCTCTGGAGTCAGTATCCTGGCCGTCTACTCGGAGAACAACTACAAACGAGTCACTGGGACCAGGTAATGACTAGCTTTTTTTTTTTGTTTTGTTTTGTTTTTTTTCCCCACCGATGAGTAAGTACACCAAGATGACGCATGGGGAGCGTGATGCTGAGGTTTTTCACAGCATGCGTTTTAAAAAAACAAAAAAAGCTTGTGGCGCAACAAAAACCAAAACATTTGACACAAACGGCGTCCAGCAGCATCACCCTGGTGAGCGTGCTCAGTGCTCGGTGGCTAAAAGAAGGCTGACATCGAGGTAGACTCGGTCCTCAGCCTCTGCTCTCGCTCATCGTTGATTACATTAATGTAATGGAAGCAGTTTTTCTAAGAGAGAAAATCAGAATTGGGAAGTCAGACTTTTAAGCAAATCTGGATCATAAAGACTGTGCACGTCTACTTTTACGTGTTGCACGGTTATGTAGATCTGTCACTTTTCTAGTTTGACTGAGTTTTTTATGTCCGTTTTGTCACAAACCGTCAATAGACGCAAAAGGAGATGAGTTCATGGTCGCTGCTTCCAAAGACCTCGATCAGTACTTGGATATTGATGACGGAGTAGCCAAGTGTTAAGTCTAATTTATGATTCGCGACACGGGGCCTCTCCGTTGACGTAAACCTCCATCTGCAGAGCTCTGCGCTGCCAGACGTGCACCTCCAACATGTTCTGACTACACGCCACTTTGAAGCGGACTGCAAGAACAGTGATTGGTAGATTAGTTGTTTCTTCTTTTCTGAATTTCCAGGCACTATTTCTCCATAGTATTTTTATTTTTGTTTTTTTTTTTTAAGTCAGGCAGAATGTTAGTTTGCTGCACCCTCAGTAAAACAGATGGATGCAGAAGCATAAACCAGGCTTTAGAAGCAGAGATGCACTGCTGTCATGAATCTGTCACCAACTGAACAAATGGACATCACGTCGGAATGAACAACTTGTTTCACAGCCGTTACAGACTTTGACTGCAATCTTTTTAAGTCAAAGTAAAACTTTCAGGTAACTTTAATTACGGCATAAGTCTGGCCTGCTGCTGTCTTGGTGGACATGCACAGTGGCGGTTACTTCGCCATGATTTTCTCTGATGGTTAAGTGCAAGACCAAAGTGATATTGTCAAGCACCAGAGCCTGAAAATGTGAAACCGTGAACTCTACCGTGTTTGGGTTGCAACGGTAGATGATGTTCATCTGAGAGGGGGATGCAGCGGACTGTGGTAATGGAAACGCTGAACAGGTGAAATGAGAAACGACGCGTCCTGGAATTGACAGTAACCGTCTTTGTTGCTGTGAAGAGCAATGAATCATTCAAAAGTATCGTATCAGAAATGAGGTCCTTAAGGCTTATTTTAGTGACGGTTGTGAGCTTGTGTTTGTGTCGACAGCCTCGGTGGCGGGACCTTCCTTGGCCTGTGTTGCCTGCTGACTGGTTGCTCCACTTTCGAGGAAGCGCTAGAGATGGCTTCTCAAGGGGAGAGCACCTGTGTGGACAAGCTGGTTCGGGACATCTATGGAGGAGATTACGAGAGGTTTGGACTTCCAGGCTGGGCTGTGGCCTCAAGGTGCAGTTTACAGCTGCTTCTTTCTTTGTTTTTTTTTAATTGTTGGTGACAATAAGAACCAGTACAGTATTTTAATGAATTCCACGTATCACTCCAGGGTGGGAAAACGTTTTTATTTCCACGAAGGCAAACCTTCACTTGTGCATATACATGCATATAAGTTACAGTGGACTGCGACTTTGAATTTTCAGCAGAATGTCTTTTTGAATGTTTCTTAACATTGCTGCACTCCAAAATTATCATCCCATGAAATGGGAAGAAACCTTCTTAGGGTGACTCTTGTTTTGTTTTGGTAGTTTTGGAAACATGATGTCCAAAGAAAAGAGGGAGTCGGTGTCCAAAGAGGACCTGGCCAGAGCAACACTGGTCACAATCACCAATAACATCGGCTCCATCACTAGGATGTGCGCTCTCAATGAGGTGAGGAACGCCGGTTTGGTTAAAGCTGTGCTATGTGCATGTGTGCTACAGAAACATTGTCACACAGATTTATTATTACAGTTGTGTGTTCAGAAGGATGATTTTGAAAAGTGTGATAAGAGACTCTTCAGTTCATCTCATCACGTGAACTGATGTGTTCCTGCGTTGTTTCCTCTTTGCGTTCAGCCTCTTTACGGTGCTGCCTTGTGCCGTCTTGATCAAGCAGCATTGTACAGGGCTATGAAAGCGTAGAGGAGGTCAACTGCGCATCACAGATGGACGCGGCGAAAAAACCAAATCCATTATTTCTTGATATCCAGCCGTTCGTGGTGATGATCTGTGGCGTGCACACCGTAGAAGAACATTAAGTTGATCATCATGAGTTATATTACTTTCCCTGCTAGTATTTCTGGTAATGCTCTTTATTTTATTTAAATTTTTTCTTAGAACATTGAGAGAGTTGTGTTTGTGGGGAACTTCCTAAGGGTGAACACCCTTTCCATGAAGCTGCTGGCCTATGCCATGGAGTACTGGTCCAAAGGCCAGCTCAAAGCTCTCTTCCTGCGACATGAGGTACACAACTCCCCCCAGACGTCACAGATGCAGATTTTTGCATTTATTTATCCAGTTATTTATAACAACGCCCATGTTTGTGTTGTTTTTAGGGTTACTTTGGTGCAGTTGGAGCCCTGTTAGAGCTTCTCCATCCATCCTAACTACATCCAGAAGAATTACCCGTCAACCTGCTGCAAAGACCATAAGCACTTTAGACTGTTAGGAATCATTTCTTCCGTGGCATGTTGTTCTAACCACCTCCCAGTTACTGCTCAATGTTCGTTGTGGTAGGCACGTATTTGGAAGTCCTTGTAAACCCTCACAAATCAACCTCCTGTGTAAAGAAAGTGATGTATGCTTTTTCACAGATCTGCTCGTTTACTCGGCAGATGGAAGTTGGTTTCCTGCCTTGAAATCCGTTGCACCAAATCTGAAAAGGTGTTCAGGACTGTGCAGGAATGAATTTGGTCTGAAACTTCTCAAGGAAATTCACCAGGGTTGCCTGAAATACTTTAAGTAAAAGTACTAGTCATCAGGAAGTCTCGTCTTATTGACTGTAACCCCTCTTCAGTGAATGTGAGGTTCTGGGCCAAATAGTTTTTGATGTACTTTCAGCATCATTTTACCCAACAAAGGTACAAGATGGATGGGTAATTACTTTACTTTAGTCTTATTTCAAAGATGGCTTAAATGCTGGCCGTCATTAATACAGTTTTACACCCAAAGATTTTTTTTTTTTGCGTGCGTGGGGGGTGGGGGGTGTTGAAATTTCAGTACATTTCCACCTTCATGAATGTGGATTATAATGTTTTTGTGAAAGTGTTTTAAGGTAGGAGAACTGTTATTTTCAGTAGAGTAATTGTCACTATCATCTTTATAAATCCAGTTAGATTGTAGTTGCTAATAACCTTTCTATTAATTTCAGTTTGAATACGTCACCTTTCAGTTGGTTATTTTAGGGTTTAGGATTGTTTTTGTTCTAAGAGAGGTCCCATCCATCAGCTACTAGTGAGCGGAAACACTGCATCATACATGCTCTTTTGTGCACAGTTCATTGTCACTAAACTAGTTGGACCTGTGAATGACATGGTTACTGATCTTTTAGCCGTTAGTGCATATGTTCCTGCATTCTGTCTTACTTAAGCTGAGGCATTAGTACTGTTTATACGTCAGTGATATCTGTTTTATTTCTCTTTAAATGGTAAATATTGTAACATCAAAATTCCTGTCCGTATTTACTTCTCTAACTGCATCATACATGTAGACGACAGTGTTTGGAAAGTCACTGAGGGCAGCTGCTGTGGTCAGTGCATCCTTGTACTTGTAAAGAGACGACCCTGGCATTATGACTTTACATTTCATAATTCAAATAATTTAATTGTAAAACTCAGCGCTTACTTTAGTGGAGGTGTAAAATCCATCCATCCATTCAATATCTATGCCCGATTCCTCCGTCAGACGTGCGGTTCAGTCAGAGCCCATCCCAGCTCTCCTGCAGTGGCAGGCAGGGATGAGGTCTAGGATGTGACACCCAAGATGGTTTAATCTGTTTATGGTTAGTATGCACTCGGGGTTTGAAGTCTAACCCCGTTAGTTCTACATGCTGCTCATCCATCACGTTGAAATCTGTTGGTTCAATAATCAGTCCATCAATGATACAAGGACCATAAAAAACCCCAAACTGCCACTGAGTCAGTAAATATCAGAGTCAGACTTACTCCATCAAATGGAGATAATATATCTGTAAATGATGTGCTGTAAATGATTTTAAGTGCCTTTCATGTTTTGTGCAGATTTCATTAATATTTTGATCAATGTGATTTTTTTTTTTTTTTTTTTTTTGTGAAAGTTCTCATATTTGCTTGTACATTGCACAGGAACCTTTTTACCTTTTTTCTAAATAAGCAAATACATTTAGCACACACCCCAAATTTACTAATTCAGTAATGCTTTTATTAATCCCTGAAGTCGAACTGAATAAAATATAAACTCTCCATATATTTCTTATGACGTATTAACTTGTTTTTTCAGAACCTGAAAAATGTAGAAGACATATGTTTTGTACTTTTTCTTCACTTAACCCTACATACTGAGTTCCTAATGAGTATCTGAAATATTTTAGTTAAAACTGCACAGAAATGCAGACCATCGTCTCCACGTGTACTCAGTACTTTTACATGCGCTAAGAGAACGTGGACTTGTTGCCTTAGTTCACTAAAAGCATGTGTCTAGTCTGGCTGTAGTCAAACCACACGAGAGTTCCTGAAATCAAGCTGTTGGAGCCAGATAATGCGGTACTACGGCGAGCTGTTGGAGCCAGATAATGCGGTTCTACGGCGAGCTGTTGGAGCCAGATAATGCGGTTCTGGGTAGATTTTTCCAGCCGGGTTGTTTCCGCATGTCAATGTCGAGGTCTGGTGGGGGGTTTTCTTTTAATCGTTCAATATGACCGAGGTGTAAGTTTAAATAAAAACAGCAAAAATGCCAGTAGCATCCATCGTTTACGTGTTTCTTCTCTTTTGTCTAGTTTTATGCTGCTGGCCTAACAGGAAAAAAAAAACCCACTTCTCTCACTCAAAGGTTCCTGTGTGGATGAAGGGGCCGAGAAGGCAGTCGGTCCTGTTAGAAGTTCCTGGCTGGCAGGTGAACCCTGAACTCCTGCTCGAGGGAAGCGCCTTTTCTATGTCTATTCAAAGCAGTTGTTTGGGGAAAATTTTAACAGCTGGGACTTGAACAGGGCCAACCTCCTCCGTGGTCTTTTCAGCCTCTGTGGTTCCCTTACACTGTTGGACCTTGTAGGATCCAACACTTCATAGCAGTTGGAGGCAGTAAAGCCACCTACACCGATAAATGAAAATAGAAAACCAGACTAGAACTTGAAAGGATCTGAGGGGGTCACCATGTTCCTGTCGCTTTGTTTGCATAAATGATGGTGTTTTGAAAAGGATGAGGATGAGGATGGCTGACCATGACAGTTCCTGGTAAAGAGATATCAGCCAAGGGCCTGTAAATGGAACTGGATCCAGCTGTTTCAAACCCGCTTCATGTCACAACTTTGTTCTGTCCACTTCAGAGCTAGAACAAATGCAGAATGGAAGTTGGGTGGAGATGGAAATGGGGAACGATTATTCTCTGATCTGGGTCTGTGATGTCACAGACCCTGGCAGGTCTGAAGGGTTAGGATTGTGTGTTTTAGTTGGTGATGACTTCAAACACTCAAATAAATGGTCTTGAACACAGAAAACAGCGTATGTGTGTTTCTCAATAATGTGTCCACTTTTAATATATTTGGAAGGACTTTAATTTGGGTTCTTGTTTAGAGATGACCGCATCTGTTTATTGACTGCAGTAAATTTTGAGGTTTATGAGGATCTGAGAAAGCAAACTTTGTCAAAACGTCAACTTATCTTAGACTACTTAAAGCACACACCAGACTGTTTGATAAGGTCTCATGTTTGATCGGAGGATCAACTAGACTGTGAATATCCATGCGCGCCGTCATTCATGCAGTTTTATGTTTCTGGCGGAACCAGAGCAAAGATGGAAAGTCTTCCGCGGTTTTCCGCGTACACGTGTGCCTCCGCAGGCACGTAGGCTGCCCCGTAAAAAAGGAGCGACATTGAGGTTTTTCAGCGTTTCGTAAGGGAGGACAGCACGTTACGGAACCGTGTATGAAAAGGGTCAGTGTCTTTCCAGGGAATGAATCCAGCCCCTCCTGTTCCCGCAGCCTCCGCCTCCCGAAAGCTGCACAGCTGGCAATTTACGGAGAGAAAACGCCGTCAGGAGTAATTGGCTGCTGGAGGGCTCTCGCCCAGAAAGTCGCACCCGTGTTTGATGGAGGGCAAGTCTTAGAACAAATACTTGGATATTTATTAATGTTCTGGCTTAGAGGAGGCTCAGTTCATAAACTTCAGGATAACCAAATTTAAGAGTCAACTGCCCCCTCGCCACTGAAACCGTTATAACCTCCTCATACTGGAATTATAAGGTAAGACTTTGTTTTAACTGTAGAGAAAGCTGTAAATCAGCTTTGTTTGCTTTGCACTAAATCAAGATCGATCTGCAGAGGAAATGTGCTGCAAAAAATCTGGCTGGTTCAGACGATTTATCTGACTAATTTTGGGATTTGTAAAATTTAAAGTAACTGTTTAAGCAGCAGTCAAAAACGGTGACTTGAAGAAAGAGTTTTCCTGTCTGGTGTCTGAAAAGACCCATCAAAAATGGTGAATAAAAAACTGCATCCATGGATCAGCAGAACTCGGTTTCTCCCTTTTCTCTCTCTTTAAAATAATTTATCAAACTTGCAGATGGAAATTTTGAAAAATCAATTTTAGTCTAACTTAGCACCATTTGGCTTTTTTTTGCTGAAAAAGCGTAAAACCGACATGACAAGCCTAAGGCCGTTCATTTGTATGGTTTCTATTTTTCAGAATTTGCATCTGAACTGCTTTTATTTAACATTTTAATTAATCAACAAAAATCAGCATAAGCAGCGCACTTTCTTAAACTGGACACTATCTCATCCTTCGCTCTGTCCATGTGTGGTTTCCTCATCGCCTGTCCGTCTCAGTGTGATGCGGCTTCCTGTTTTTAGGGATAAAGTTTCACTAAGTTCCTTTGAGGTCACACAACAAGCTGCAGCAAGGAAAATACTTTTTAAAGACCAGCAAGCATTTGCCCTGAATCTATTTCAGTCCACAAACTGCAGGTCTCTGGCAGTGATTAGCCATTAGAGATGTGTGTGTTTTAATGGGAATGTGGGCATGCAGTATTTCGGGGTAAAAATACCTTTTGATGACAAAAAGTTCTGTATGTGGGAGGGCAGAGCTGCGCTGATCCACAGAGCTGCAGCCCGGTGGATTTGAGCCTTTCACAGGACTTGATCCATGAGCACATTGGTATGGAGAGTCACTGATCTGAGTGGGGTTGAGAGGATGAGAAACAGTCCCGTGAAAGAGGGTTGGTTTGAATTAGAGTTAGACAGACTGAAAATTACTGTGGGCTCCTTATTAAACACAGATACAAGCTCTGGTGTTGGACTCTGGCTGTGGTCTTTGATGTGTCGGAGGTTTCTTCTCACGGCACCAGACCAGCCGTTTGGATTAAATCCATGCGTGTAATATAACATCCTTTTAAAGAATCTCCTTTATTTATTTTTTCATAATCAAACATTGTACCAACCACAGTCATTTCTGAGATCTGAAGACATAAATACACAAGAGGCCAAATGTTCAGACAGCTTGTAAATGCTTTACCTCAAACCACCTTATTTGGAGGTGCAATCAAAGGTTAGAGCAGCTGAACTGTTGGTAATAAATAATAATAATAATAATATATGTGTGTGTGTGTTTCTAGTACTGTTTAACCTAGAAACATGGTTCATATTCCCACGGTAAAGAGTCTTTGTGAGTCAGAGTGTAACTGACATTTAAGTAGAAAGAAAAGCTTTTGCTCAGCATCGACGAGCAACAGCTGACCAACAACAAGCCTCCAAATGAGTGAAAGTCGCTTGTCTTCCCTAAATGAAAAATACAGAGATTCAAATACTCTCTGTTCCTTTAACTTACCTCTATGGTGACAACTTTTGTTCAAGAAACAAACTTTCACACCAAAACTTTCTTTTTCTGTCTGAGTCAGATGGCACTTTAGGTCACCATGGAAACCGGTAGCTCATACTCAGGACCAGCAGCATCTCTGTCATACGACCTGTTTTACACACACATTTATGGATTCATCGCAGACGTTTTTAAGTAGTAGGCAGGAGACCAGGCGCTGACAGTAGCAGCAATTCCATCCCAGTTTCTTCAGGAATTGCTTGATCCACTTAAACCTGATGTTGGCTGAATAGGTTAGTACGAACATAATTCCTAGCAGCCGAGTATCCTATGGTTGTTTTTGACCTCAACTACCAATCTAGTCAAGGCAGAAAAGTTATATTTGATCATCAGGAATCATGGATTTGCAGCTTCAGATACACAAGTCGTACCATAAAAACCCTGCTGACTAAAGCTCAGTACGCAAAAGTGTCCTTCAAAAGACTGAGAAAGTGGACTCAGACGATGTAGTCGCTCTCAGAACATTCTGGTGGCTGCAACTTAAATTTGTGGTTAATGGACAAACATACCACACTGCTGTATTTGTGTTTCTTGAGCCCCCCCCCCCCCCCAGTAAAAAAAAAAAAAAAGAGCTGTCTGTCCATTAAAACTGAATTTAAAACAGTCAGCAGAAAATTTCTGAAATGAGGCAGAAATATTGTGAAAGTGCAGGTTAAATATTAAAGTGAAGTATTTCTGCCTATGGTGTGTTGACTGAAGCCTAAATATTTGGCACTTTTCCTGCTGTGTCGCCAGAATCACATGAACGCTGGCCAGATGTTTTAAATTAAACAGCTGGAGCAGCTCGTGGCGTTAAGACCGTAGGAGTTTTCAGCTCCTCTGTGTGAACTTGCTTTTGATTTTAGCTAAAGTTTTGCAGAAAATGAACTTGACCAAAACATTTTTTGGGTTATTTATGATGTACTGTAGACGCTGCTGCTGTTTCAAGTAAAAAAAAAACTCCTTTGGTGGTCAATAAAATAACAAAAGACAGAAAACATATGTGATACTTAAACCGAAGAAATGTACCACCCTGAGAACACTGAATTCAGAGGCAGCAAAGCTGGAACATGTTTTCTGCTTTTACCGGCAGACTTTTAACATCTGGGAGCCCAGGAGACCCGTCCCTGCAGCCTTAGTAGAGGAATGTTGTCCCATTACTGTCTGGTGTTGGGTTTGAGCTGCTCGGCACTCCTGGATCTTGTTTCCTACTGCCCCCAGTGTTTTTAACAGTTGAAAGATCTGAACTGCCGGCGGGTCAGTTCGGATGCAGGACACTGTTTGCCGTTGTCTTGGTGTAAGATGACTGGCTAGCGTGTCGCTTTAAAACCCGTATAAACCATCAACAGGCAGTAATGTACACTCTCATTTTCTTTTCCCTAACTACCTTCTCGAGTCGCTTCCTCTAACAAGAAGTCCACGGTAGCTCTGTGAGCTTGCTTCAACGATACGTAGTTGTTAAACATGGACGCAACCAAAACGTGATTTTTGGCTGGTTTTTGGTCACTACAGCTAGACAACGCTTCCTAAAAGTAAGCAAATATTCCTTCAAATGAAACTGAAGCAGATATTTTAACATGAACAAAGCAGCACAAAGAACTTTTTTTACTTTGATAAAAATAAGGACTTTCTGTCCTACGACATCGAATATGAATTTGCAGCCTTGTCCCATGCTCACAGAGATTTCTTCAGATTCTCAGACTCTTGGTAATATTATGTACTACTATTCTCTATTATTTTCTACTATTCAATTATTCATACTTTGCTGGGGCAGTTTTTACTTCTTCGTTACGTTTGAGAGTCTGTCAAAGCCTCCTCAACTACAAGTATACAAGATGATCCTCCAAGTGTTTTTTTTTTCAATATTATTATGACTGTTTACTTTTTTATTTTTAAAATGTGATGCTGCCATTGAGTTCAAAATCAGAGAATTATTTTGGTTGAAACTGAAAAATGTGTCTCCTTCATCATTTGACACATTTTCTCTTTTCTATCATCAGTAAGATGCTTCTTTTCAGATTTGCAAATCATCATCTTCTGTTTTTATTTACATCTTCCTCAGCCAAGTTTTTTGAGCTAATGTTGTAGTTTGATAATTACTTTTTATAATATTTTCATAAAGAAGGCCAACCACTGTAAATTATGATGTAGCTGACAGTAAAACCGAGAGTTTTCTTGCTTTGATATTGTTTTTTACTTTTGTTTTCGTGCAGCTGAAGTTATGGAGAAGTCGAGACGCAGGCAGCAGTTAGCACTCGGCCTGGTGTTTGGCTTGTGGTTTCCCTGTTGTTTAACCCAGACCACACCGGCGAGCAGGACCGCCCCGACACTGTCTCCGTCCCCTAAGCCTCAGTCCCAGCAGATCAAGGTCAGACTGGCAGGATACCCACGCAAACACAACGAGGGGCGCGTAGAGCTGTTCTACAAGGGAGAGTGGGGAACCATCTGCGATGACGACTTCTCCATAGCAAATGCGAACGTGCTCTGCCGCCAGCTGGGCTTTGTCTCAGCCACAGGATGGACCCACAGTGCCAAATACAGCAAAGGTCAAGGTACGAGTGACTTGCGCCACTTAATTTGATTCGATTTCACTTGTATTACATTATAAAATCAGCCATAATATTTTCACTGAGGAACAAGAACTGTGCGTCCTATTGAAATTTAGAAACAGTTTTCTTGCGTGACGAGTAGGTTCAAACAGACACATAGTGGTTACTCTCACTGAATGTGGTCCCGTTTTACCTGCCTACTGGTTTTGTGCAAATATATATGAAGACTAGCTCTTAGATCTCTTAAAAGTGTGTGTCAAGACTCTTACTTTGGTCAAATAAACCATAATAGTAATGATAATAATGAAATAGACGCGGTTGCATTTCCATTTCCAGGATAAGCGCAGCTTGCTGTTGCTTGAACACAGGTGTTATAAGCAGCCAGGTGTCACTTGCAGGCATGGATTGATTGCTTTCACCAGGCTCGCTGGAGCCTCACTGACGCTCTGCTGCCCTTGCAGGGAAAATCTGGCTGGACAACGTGTTGTGTCAAGGAGGCGAGAAGAGCATCGAATTGTGCAAATCCCGCGGCTGGGGCAACAGTGACTGCACTCACGATGAAGATGCTGGAGTGGTGTGCAAAGACGAGAGGATACCTGGCTTTGTCGACTCAAATGTCATCGACGTAAGTTACTAAAATACATTTAAATATTGTTGTTATATAATTGATGCGTAGGGCTGGTTTTAGAGTCTATTCATAAATACTCTTACTCTCTCACACGTTATGGGCTCTATTAAGTAACATAGGTCATATCCAGCACTGCTGCGGTCTCCTTGTATGAATGAAAACACGGCTCTCAGGTTATTTTTCAAGCTTCCTCTGAGGAAACACAGTTGAGACGATGCTGAGAGAGATGTCGTGTCCTTATCACTGTTTTCCAGGTGTTGTCTTTGATGTGTATTTATTTCACTAAATAGTCCAAAGTGAACCAAGTTAGTCCATCGTCTAACGGTTTGAATGACTTCTCATCTGCATAACCTGTTTCGTGTTTTCTGCCTGTTGCGGTTGAGGAGACTCTGAAATGTGGCAGCCAGACTTCAGACCACAGCCAGTTTTTTTTTTATCTCCAGATGAACCACTGCAGAAGTGAGTCATTTCAGTCACAGATGGTCACGTGCAGAAACTCATGAGCCAGTGGTGAGACGGTCAAACCTGAAATGACTCTTCTGCAGCTATGACTAGAAAATATGTTTCCATGCATGTGTTAATGTGAAGAAAAGGAAAAGTTGTCATTTTAATCTATTAGATATCACCATCAAGAGCTGAATGCATTGTCAGATTAAAATAAAATTCACAGAAAAGGTTTTAATTGAATTATGAACGTTTTAAAGCTCTGTTACCTGCAGTTCCAGTTTTACGTCCAATAAATTCAAATTGCTCACATGCAATGAATCTAATGTGCCAGACTGAGTAAGGTGCCTCAATAAACACATTTCTCTGTTCCACCAGGCTCAACTGGATGAGAGCAAATTGGAGGAGGTGCGACTCCGGCCCGTTGTTTCCACAGCAAAGAGGAGGATGCCCATCACCGAGGGTGTAGTGGAGGTGAAGTACAAGGACGGCTGGGCGCAGATCTGTGACCTGGGGTGGACAGTGAAGAACACCCGTGTGGTCTGTGGCATGCTGGGATTCCCGCACGAGAGGAAGGTCAACAAGAACTTTTACAAGTAAGTGAATCCCTCAACCTGAGACAGAAAAAGATGCATGTAAAGTGGCTTTGTGAAGTTAAAGCTACAGCTGACAAGTTTTTTCACTTGCGCCAGCTTGAGGGCTTTAAAGCTGCAAAAGTTGTCGTGAGTGCAAACCTCTGTTTATAACATCTGTTTATTTGCTGTGGTTTGTAACAACTGAAAGCGCAAGAGTGTAAACCCTGTACTGTCCTGTTTAAAAAAGCCTCTCTGAGGTTTTTAGAAATCACTCTTTGGAAATTAGCGCCCACATCAGATGACAAGAACAACAACAAAGACAGAAGTCTGTGTTCTCAGACGTGAACAAACTGCACCTCATCTTAGTGGCTTCTCAACTGTATTGTTTGGCATGAAGACAGATTTAGACGATGACATCAGTCTTGATAGTCAGTCATGACTTTTCTTTGGTCTGTGTGCAGCGTGTGAAGCTTGTGTGTATAATCAATTCAACTCATTGATTAATTTCCCTTTCAGGGATTACTAATCAATCAGTCAGTTGATCATGGATCATCTTGGCCCGCTGTTGTTATGTTTTTTGTTTTTAATTGCAGTTTCATGTTTATAAGGCAGATACGATGGGGTTTATCTTCTCATCTAACAAACATTCATAAAAACAGGGATGTTTTGGAAAATGCAATAAAAAAGTTGGTTTAAACTTTTATTTAATTGTGACCAGGATGAACCCAAATTATTTCTTGCTTTCTCCCGTCAGCGTGATTCCATCTGTTCATATATCCATTTTTGTGTTTCAGACCTGCAACACATTTAAAAAATTAAGTTAGGACAGTAAAGCTTTTGCCACTTTGTAATGCTGCTTCTCACATCACACAAGTTTTCTAAAAACCCACAAAGAATCGCATGTGTTTTTTTTGGTCCCATTCTTCCTGCAAACATGTCTTAAAGAGTCCATCATTACCTTTATCTGCACAATTGTCTGCTGGGGTCCGATCAGCAGGGCAGGTGGGCCCGTCCAGTAACCATACCCCCGTCTTCCTCAGTCGTGGGATGCGTGTGTAATCTGTTCCAGTATTGTCTTTTTTAAAATGCATCTACACTCATGGAAAACAGTTTATGTCCCTCCAAAATCATAGTGAACCTTTCCAGATTATTGTTGCCATCATATAAGGGGAGACAAGTTTGACCAGAGGCACCAAAGCGATACCGTTCCATCACAGAACCAGCGGTCTGAAGGATCTCCTGCAGCCGTCTGAAGGATCTCCTGCAACCGTCTGAAGGATCTCCTGTAAGGGTCTGAAGGATCTCCTGTAGCAGTCTGAAGGATCTCCTGTAAGGGTCTGAAGGATCTCCTGTAAGGGGTCTGAAGGATCTCCTGCAGCTGTCTGAAGGATCTCCTGTAAGGGTCAGATAGATCTCCTGTAGGGGTCTGAATGATCTCTTGAAGCGGTCTGAAGGATCTCTTGCCGCAGTCTGAATGATCTCTTGCAGCAGTCTGAAGGATCTCCTGTAGGGGTCTGAAGGATCTCTTGCAGCAGTCTGAAGGATCTCCTGTAGGGGTCTGAATGATCTCTTGCAGCGGTCTGAAGGATCTCTTGCAGCAGTCTCAAGGATCTCCTGCAGCGGTCTGAATGATCTCCTGCAGCAGTCTGAATGATCTCCTGCAGCAGTCTGAATGATCTCCTGCAGCAGTCTGAATGATCTCCTGCAGCGGTCTGTGTTGCAGCGGATCACTGTGTTGTGAAGAGGATGCTCAGGGTTGTCTATGATCTCCTACATATCCTCCTTGTGTGCAAATCTTCTCCAGTATTTCTTTTGGGGCGTTACTGGTTCTCACACTGCAGTTGACAAAGCAGAGATCTTCTTCCCATTTTTGCTCCTCAAAGGCTCAGATTTTTGCGGAAGCTGCTTTTTTATAAAATCCTCCTGATTACTTGTTGAAAATAACATCACGATTTTCTTTTCTTTTGCCTCCTTACTAGCGTTATACTTTCCACGTTAAACTTTTTGTTTGAGTGTGCTGCAGTCCTGAAATGCAAATAGGGAAGTATGTTAACAATTGAAATAAAATGGAAAAGAAACAAAACATGAAATATTCATCTTTGCATATTGAGTTTATGTTGTCTGCAAAGACAGAAAAAAATCAAGCAAAAGTAAGACTCTTTGTGTTATTTTGTTTTATTTACATTTTCAGTCTCTCTCCATAACATCTTCCAGCTTCTTGATGATAAGGGTTGTATTTCTATACTGAATTTAAATAAAAAGGGTGAGTGTTTTAATACATTATTGCATTACATTGGAGCATGCAGGAATGATCATTTTCAGCCTAGTGTTCCAGTGCCATCATTGTGACTTAGGAAGGTTTTGACGCGCTTTGTGACTCAGGACAGGATGTTTGCTGCAGTCTCTCTGAAGTTCCCACAGTTTTAGTCTGTAAAGAAAAGAGACAACACTTTGACCAAACCACGAGCAGCATTTGAACCTTTGTTCGGTAAAGAGGAGACATTACAGCAACCGATGTTTACTGCAGCCACAAGAGGGAATGTGTGCAGTCTGCCTCTTCAATCTGCCAAAAGTCAGATTTACAGATTGTTGTTACGGTTCTTATTTCTGGAATGTTTTTGTTTTTCCTTTGAAGAGAAAATAAAGCCAGGATTTGCTTCTTCTGTGTCTTGGCCTCATCGGAGGAAGTTAAAGAGTTATTATTAACTGCCTGCACAGAAAAGACATGCAGTCATCTGCATGTCAGCAGAAAGTAAAATGCATCGTATTTGATGAACAATTAATTGTAAAATTTGTGCAGATTGTTTATTTTATGTGCCTGTTGGTGTAAAAATATGAGATCCATTCAGCTTCTCTTAGTATAAAAATAAACCACATTAGGAAAAGAAAACTCTACAGACTGCTGTGTTTGAAAACGGTGAGTGTTAGAGAATTCTTTTCCAGGTTTTCCCATCCAGTATGAGTGCACACGTTCCCAGCTTCTCCTCAGTTCAGAGCGTTTTATTCATGCCCAGATGTTTCACAGTAGCACGAATGGAAGTGTGTGTTTTCTCTCAGGAATGTGAGAGGCTCTTGGGAACGGTCGGGGGTCGAGGACTTGCTTTTCAGAGTAGGTCACATGCTGAACGAAAATATACACCACCGGGACAAAAATCTGAAGGTGCTGGATAAGCTGCGTAACTGTTATCATGCAGCGGTGGCGTGGAGTCTGTAAAATAGGATTTATTGATGACCTGTGAAATGTAAAAAAACCCTGCAGCCCACGGAAAGCGTTTGTGTGAGTGTGTGTGCAGTCAGCTCCAGTGTTTTGTTTGCATGTAGCTTCTCGCCTGCATGTGATGGAATTTGACTTTGCCATTATTGCAGACGTCTGAAAACGCGAGCAGCTGAGAAGGTCTCCAGTCCAAAGGTTAATGTTTCAGCTGGTGGAAGGTACACTGTAGAGAGGAAACGCCACCGTCCAGTCCGGCCTCTGGTAGCTGTGACAGTGGGTTTTCTGTCGGCTAGACAATAACCACGTAGCTGCTGGTTCTAGATAGTTGGCCTGTCTCCTCTCTCTGTCTCTTCATGATGGAACTGTAAATGGGCTGGATCTCTGAGGTGCTATGTTTGCAGATCATTTTTTTGTCCTTTTTCCTTTTTTTCCCATCTTTACTACTGTCATGGCACAGATTGAGAAAGATGCTAAAGTGTATTGATGTTGAAAACAACAATTCTTTAACCAGTTTCTCTTATAATTGTTAGATGCACCAAATAAAATGTAAGAAATGAAACACCTATTAAACTGTTTGGTTTGATGGACATCAGTTTTTGCCATGTCAGCAACTGAGACCGGATTTTTCACGTATTCGTCCTGGTATACTATCAGAGACATGGAACTATCACAGCAGTCTTTATGGCGCTGGGTTCTTAAACTGAATCGTTACAAGCATTTTCCTCCAAAGTCCTATCTGCATCTCAAACTGCCAGTCGTTTGCTGTATTTGTTGCAGCTCAGGGACATAATAAATAATTATCAACATTTAAAATTAAATCTCTCCATCTACTATAAAACCTTACAGATGACTAGAAAATAAAGAAAAAAAAGTTACGTATAGGATAACAGGGTATTATTTAATTTTGTTTTAGATTTTTTAGTCACATGAAAACATAAATAATTAACCTAGAAAGAGAAAGAGTATTATCTGGGCTATGCTGCAGATAAGGCAAAGAACTAAGTAAAACTAACATCACAGATTAAAAAAAAACTCTGTCCACAAGTGACCACAAAAAAATAAAACTGCTCATTCATCGTAACACAAGTGAATTACTTTCTCAGTGTCATCTTTTCCGGAAACTTTATTCTTTTGTTGACTGATTTAAATTGCACATTAAAGGTAGGGTAAGGGATTTCTGGATGTGGCCACATCTGTTGGCATTTGAAACAAAATAACAACAACAAAGTAAGAAAAACCTGGTCCGCCGTATCGCTGCCTCCGGGGCTCTGCGAGGACACAAACACGAACCCTCCCCCTGTCCCCCCTTTGCTGGAGCAATGTTGTGGTTTGTGGAGCAGACTTCCTCTACTCTGTTTCCCAGACTTCTGCGTGAAGCCTGTGTTTTTCTTACGGGGCTACATCCACGTTGCTCTTCTGAAACGAACTTGGAAGCAAACAAAACTGCAGTACTACTTAAAACATTACATCCACTGGCTGCAAGAAGGCCAAGCGATGTAACACAGAAGCCGGACGAGCCACCCTCCAGCTCGGCCTGCAGCCTTTTGGATTGAAGGACGTTGGGTTAAGTTTGGTTTAACTGCAGGCTGGATGGAGTCTTTGGCAAGACAACGACCTCCACAAAAGACAATTTCCACACATAAAGTAACTTTAATGGGAGAGATGCAAAGTAAAAGTTTAAGAACCCACCGATAGTCCACATGTCATCTTCTGTTTGATAATCATGCTTTGATTATTAAACCTACTCAGACATCGACTCTATCTATTCATCTTCTCAAACATAAAAATGCCATAAATGTCAGGAATGTCAGATGTCTTAACTTGATGTTTACGTTGACACATATTGTAGCAGTAATCACAATAACATATTTTATATTACCGTCATGTCGACTATCGCGATCTACAGGACAAGTTACACTAATCAGTCAAAGGTATGTGGACTCACAAGCAGTATGAAAGTACTGGAAAGTCCAGATATTTTTGATCGTGTGGTGTAATATACTAGTATTGATTGAATTTTAATCATTTAATGTTTGTGCTCGTGTGCATTAGGAAAGGTTGTGTCTGGTTCAACTAATCTGTGAAGCTTAAATATTGAACACATTGGTACTTTAGCTCATGAGCACCTCAACAAAAGAAGTGTTTTACCTGCTTCGCTGGAGACATGTGCTTAACAGCTGTGTTGAACGTGACACGTCCTTTTCATCATCCTGTAACCTTTGTTTCTGTGATTTCTTTTTCATTTTGTCACCTCCTTTTCTCCCCTAACTGTGCAGTCTAACCCGTGTTTACCTTACAGGCACGCATCCAAAGCTAAAGTTAACTCTAAGTCTAAACAGAGCAGTCCTGGAAAAAGGTAATCTGAGGACAAACATTCACTGGGTAAATTTAATTTGTCTGAAAAGAACCACTCTTAAAGGTGTTTCCACATGTCCTACAAATTACATGCCATTTAAACTAATCATTGAGGAGATTTGCCAAAAAACAAACCGTGTGAAATAAACAACATACTACATCCATCTTCTGTCTGTCCCAGTATGACCACGAGTCCTGAGCGTGTAACTGGAGAATCTTTGACTGGACTTGTTTTCAGAATAAAAGCATACAGCTAAAGACAACAAATACCAAATATTAATGTCTGAATTTTACAGTAAATTCTTTCTGCAGAAAAAACAGTTGATGTTAAAACACAAGAGGTTGAGTTTGTGGCAACGCGTCTCATTATTTTTGCATTGTAAATAAGAAAAAGTGAGCAATACCACTCTCACCTGTGGAGCATATGAAGCTAAAGTTAGTCTAGTTTGAAATGGGAAGCAGATACAGGAGAAAAAAAACTGGATTTGTCTAAACGGGAGAACAAATAATCTAACTGTCAGCACGTATGATGTAAGCCAACTTGCCAGACAGTTTGTCGTGCAGAACTAAGAAACGCCTCCCCAAAAACACTGAGCAGGTGATTGGATTAAATATCAACATCACCAGCAAACGAACGAATCATCAGCAACGGAGCTGCCTTGATTGACAGCTGTCACGCTGGATGTCTGCACGGGGCAGCCAGTAGCGGTTCTGAACTAAACTCTAAACGCTGATACTCTCTTGAGTTAGATCTCACACAAACTCATCCTCCTCTTGAGGTGCAAAGCCAAAAAACAGCTACACATTCTACATATTCGACAAAGACGTAGTCTAGTCTACCCACCAGCTGATCCATCTCACAGGCTGGTGGTTACCAGCTGACAGCTCAGCTCCTCTCCATGCTTGGGCGTCCTGGTAGACTCGTACCTCAGAGTCTACCAGAAATAAACTAGTATAGCTCCTCGAGTCAGTGGGAACTCAACCACCAAACCACGATGAGGTGGCGTTCCATGGAGGCGAGTAAAAACAACATTAAATCAAAATGATGTGCTTGAGAGGTGCTGGTAGGTGGATCAGTAATCTTTGGAAAGAGTCAGGCTGACTGTTTAAACTGAGCCGAGCTGCATATTCTTCATACAGATGTCAGAGTGGTGTCAGCCCTCAAGATAGAAAATCATTTTCAGAAATGTGAAAACCTTATGAACAATGAACTACATCTTAAACCTAAACTCACATGCATGAGGCTCTTAAACACGGCCTCGTGGATGTTTCTGTCAGCCTGAATCGCACTTCTAATCTTGATAGATATTGACAGAGCTCCGAGTATTTCCAGAAACACTCTTTTGCGTTTTGTCACTTGTGGATACAGTGGTTAAAGTTTTACTTAAACACTCATAAGTCAAGGTTTTGCTTTCCTCTTTACTCTGTAAATTAAACCTATTCAGTCGCTCCGTGTCTGATTTGCCACATTTCCGGTCTCTGCTCCCTTCAGGTTGTATTTGGAGCGTCAGAAGAGCTACTTCTACATCCACTCTGTGGGCTGTACAGGTACGGAGGTCCACCTGGCCGCCTGCCCCCTGGAGTTCTCCAAACCAAACGCCACCTCGTCCTGCGCGGGTGGCATGCCGGCTGTCGTCAGCTGCTTGCCCGGGCCCATGTTTATGCAAAGCAGTGGTTCCAAAAAGAAACCTAAAATTTCGGTAAAGTGATTTTGAGGAATGGAAGTTGATTAATAAACACTTTTTTTGTTTTTACAGAATATGTATATATTGCTTATTATTGTTATTTAGACCCCTATTGTCATGGTTAAACGAGCTGGAACCCTCCAGTGGGAGTAAGTACGACTCTCTTTGTGCTTTAGACCAACGTGAGGCTGAAGGGAGGCGCCAGGGTGGGAGAGGGCCGAGTGGAGGTGCTGAAGGGCAGCGAGTGGGGGACGGTGTGTGATGACCGCTGGAATCTGCTGTCAGCCAGCGTTGTTTGCAGGGAGCTCGGCTTTGGCAGCGCAAAGGAGGCCCTCACAGGTGCCCGAATGGGACAAGGTAAGGAGGAAAACTCTTCTCTCAAGTGTTTTGGCTTTGGCCAAAAAGCTTCATACTTCTGTATGTTGTGGTTGGGTTGTGTGATAATCTGTATAAATAAGGTTCCAAATGGGAATGAGGGTGAGTGTTTAAATAAAGGTCACTTGTTGTTCAGATAAATCACGTTTGTGTTTTGTTTTTTTACCATTTTGAGTGGAGCTCATCCCAGTAGTCATCAGACGAGACACCGGGACAAACAAGCTCAAATCCGTTCTTGGATTCAATCTAAACATAATAATTTACCTGATATTTGTGTTTTAATTAAATAATACGTCATTAATACCCAGAGGGAAATAACATAGCTTCAGCATAAATTGAAAATAAAGAGAAAAAAAAACGTAGTTACCAAACTGAAAGTTGCAAATGCAGCAGAGAGCAGCATGTTAGAAGAAGCATACAAGTGACCATGAATACGTTGATTGTTGTGTTTGTTTGGCAACACCTGAGCCAATGATGCTGAACACGTGATTGGCAGGTATCTCAGCTGAATGTTCTCACCATGGATGGGAACTAGCAGCATATCTGGGGTGCAGAGACATTCCCTCACAGTAACATGCTCAGGCCTACGACGTCTGTTGTTAATGAGAGAAGCGGCTTTGCTGCTCTGTTTGCAGTCTCTGTCTTCCTGAGTGAAAGCTGAGAAGAGTGCTGGAGCCTAAAAGGGATTTCTGCAGATGCTTCACGGTGAAGTGGATTTCATTTAATTCCTGAGCGTCTTCATTTATCTTCATCAGCGCTCCAAGTTCTTCCATTTTTAAGTACCAGTGAGTTCACATTCTCCATGACAGTTCAAAGAAGAAACGAGCAGATCTTCCACCTCCATGTGCCTCATTTAAACCTGGCTCATCATCTTCAACAGCTCCTTTTTCCATTGTTTACATGTGGGAGCAGCTGTTGCCATGGTTGTCATGGTTACTCAACATAACACACGTTAAAAAGAGCCAGAATTAGCAGCAGACAGCCCTTCAGCTTTCCAGGAAGATCCATGTTCAAAATTGATGTAATGTCAATTTAGATAAAACAATCTAGTTAAAGAATGTTAGATTTTCATTGAATGTCCCCATCCAGAGCAAACGGGAGCCAACGGGAGTTATACAGGCAGAGCTCAGGATGTAAAACTAATAACACCTAAATCAATAAATACATTTAAGTTTGAATATTAGTCTCAGTGGGACAGATTTTACAAAGACAGTTTAGAGCCTCTTGATCCAAAATATCTGTTATGTGACTCACAACAGTGGAGTCATGTTTTTATGTTTTTGTGGCGCCACTTGAATCTTTCAGGTGAATCTTGAAACATGATAATCTGCTCTCTCATTCCAACATTCCTTTGACTTTTATTAACTAAAGGGATGCTTTATATATAATGACACACATAAATAAAAATGTGATGTTTGTGTGTGTGTGTGTTCAGCTGCCTGGAGATTTCATCAAAAGCGAAACAAGCACTCCTTTCAGGTTCAATTCTCGGAAATGTTGGAAAGGTACATGATGCTGTGTGTGCACAACCACAGAGGAAGTTTGTTGAGTAGACTTTTCCTTGATTCATCAGAGGAAGCAGCAGACCTGCGCTGCGCTCAGACGGATGTCAGACCACCAGCCACCTGAATGAATCCATGAAACATCCCTGAAAATCAGACCCGGGGCTGCTGAAGGAAGTTCTTTCACAGAAATTACATAATTAAGTGCCTCACGCAGCAGTGACATGTAGTCAAGAAGTGAGAGTTTCGAGAGAAAATGTGAACTGAGAAAAGTGAAATGCCGCTTGCAAAGAGCTTGCAAATATTCCTCCAGGATTATTTGGGTTGTAGGTGTCCTGTCATTCACTACAGACTAATGTAGGAAAGCAAGCAAGACCAGATTACATAACTACTCAGTCAGCATGTGGACACATTTCTACAAATTTGATGCCAAAGTACCACAGTATATTGTCATCATTACGGGGTACTTTCTGGAGTGCATCTGGTTCTTGGTGGTGGTCAGAAAAGAACATTTAAAAAGAAAGACAAAATAAACATCACCACTTCCTTGATTTGGTCCCTTGGCCTCGGAGAATGTCACAGTCTTGTTCTCAGCTATCGTCGGATTTGTGAGTCGAGTTTAGAGAAGATTCTGTGATTGCTGCAGTGGTTTCAACAGATCGAGGTTATATCCATGCTATAAAACATATATTTGTTGTTAAAGCAATTCCATGTAGAAATACCACGTCTGACCACATGTCGATCTGCTTTACTATCAGAGGAACCACTGAGAATACTGTGTAGAACCGGTGCAGGACGACTTGTAATAGCACCGCTTCCCACTAGAGATAGACGTCATTACGACAGCAGCTGACACATTAACTTTGTTGTGGTGTGACGTCGTGTGGTCAGACGTAGCGCTGCTCAATACATTTAAAATTAGTCAAAAGAACAGTTTTCTAATAGTATATTCTAGTTTCCCACTAATTGCAGGAAAAAAAAGAAATGTCCTGCACAATCAAGAGACTTGAATATTGTCTCGAACCAGTTGCTTTTCACAGACTGACCAAGTTCTGCCCAAAAATCTTACAACTTTCAACATTAAAAAAGAAAAAAGGTGTTTAACTTTTGAGCTGCTGTCTGTTTGTCTGTGCAGGAATGGGTCCGATCTACATGAATGAGGTGAAATGTCTCGGCACTGAAAAGTCCCTCTGGAGCTGCCCCTTCAAAAACATCACGTCAGAGGACTGTCAGCACATGGAGGACGCCGCCGTTCGCTGTAACGTGCCGTACATGGGCCTGGAGAACTCGGTCAGGCCTGAACCTCCTTACTAAGCTATTAAGATGTAAAACATTTAAAGCAGCAGTTAACTTGAGGCATGTTGCGTGCACTGATCTGAGCTTACTGATCTAATATTCTTGTTCGTACAAAGATGTGAGATTCGGCAACAAGAGCACGGCTGCCCTGAAATCTCCCATCTGCAGCCCACTAATACGTTCTCACTCCTGTCACAAAAAGTGACTGTTTCTTTAAGTTGAAATCTTTTCATGTTTGTTGTTTAAAATCTTCAAATATTTAAAGATTATTTTTGCTTCAAGTGATTGTGTAAGTTAAAAACTGGTCATATGCAGATGCTTTTTTCTGACAACAGTGACCTCTCTTTAACTGTGGCTACAGTTTTTTGTATTTTTTTTAAAATAACAGATTATGTTCTTTGATTTTTTTCTGTGGATACACATACCAGGTCAACGCTCCACATAATCGAGGCAGCACCTTAATCAATGAGGCGACAAATATTCTGATCGTCACAATTGAAATCTGTGGACTTTCATATCTCTTTGGGGATATCTTTGACACCGGCAGGAGCTCTATCCATCTGAGATAGAGTCTGTGTATCTGCTCTGCTTTGTGTTGCCTAACCGCTTGGTCTCACACAGATCCGAATCACAGGGGGACGAACCCGCTACGAGGGCCGTGTGGAGGTGCTGAGCTCAGACTCTAACGGGACAGAGAGGTGGGGTCTGATCTGTGGTGAGAACTGGACCACCAAGGAGGCCATGGTGGCCTGCAGGCAGCTCGGCTTGGGCTACGCTAACCAGGGCCTGCAAGTAGGTTATTAACACCACCAAGGACGACAAACCGCAGCAGAGCAGATGGTTGTCTTGTTGGTTTGTAGTGCATATGCATCTATAATATGCCGTCAGCTACACCCAGTGGCCCTTTTTTCTGTTCGCTGTTGAAGCTTAAACGTCTGATTGTGAGTGAACTTGAAACCTTTTCTCAATCTTAAATTAGTGCTTCGATTCTCTTCTCATTTCCTTCAACACAAAGACCATAAATCACTGACTCCATAAACCAACTTTACAGTCAATCAAGGTGTTACGTATCAGGAGATATTAAAAAGAAAAGCTACTTGGTCTCTATCAGGTCCTACGATGAGGCCACTACAACCTCAGATGAAAAACAACAACAGATTAAACCATTAAAAATAAATTACCCAAAAATGAGAAGCAGTGTGTGGCAAAATGTGGACACCCGTATAACTTCCACAGGAACTAAGATGGTAAGTAGCTCGTCAAATGTGTTAAAAAATTGAGTTTTGAAGGTTATGGTGCTGGTCTGGAACATGAAGGTGTGTATTAACACAATGCCAAGGAGGAAAGACACCAGTAATGATCATGGAGAAGAAGTGTTTGCTGCCCAACAATTTTAGAAAAAAGGTATGATCACCCAGTCAGCCATTTCCATTCACTTCTGAACATTTTTTCTGGTAAAAAAGAGAGCAGACTGAACCAATCACAACTGGGAAAGGGGAGGACTCATACAGGAGCGTCCAAGAGCCACTAATCCAAACAAGCAAGGTGGCTGGAAGAGGAACCAAAGAGAATCAGAGAAGAATTAGGATGGCTGTCCAGGCTGGTGCTATACGGACATTTCCAAATAATTCCATCATTCAGTGCTTAGAAGGATCATTGAAAAAGGAAGGCATTAAAGGCATCTTCTCAGGAGAAGACATCCCAGCAAGGTAATCCCAAAATCAAATCCAGTAATGCCCTGAAAAATTAAGAAAACCCGAGAGCTACAGCTCAGACTCTAAAAGGCCTGGTTAGTATAATAAGTGTTCATGTTCATGACTGAACAGTCTTTGGAAATGTTGCCAGAAGAAAGGCTCTACTTTCTGAGAAGAACTTGGAAGCATGGTTTAGGTTTAAAATGTTGCATCTGAACAAACCTCAAGACTTCTGGAACAGCCATAAGACCAAAGTGGTGATGCTTTGACTAAACTTGGACAACTGCATATCTGGAGAAAACCAAACTCATCATATCAGCAGAAATGCCTCGCACCAGCTGTCCAGCACGGTGGTGGAGAGTAGCAGCGATTCAGCCACATGACCTAAAAGTCACAGAGAGGGTCTCCTCCAGAGTCAAATCTAAAGGTCAACTGTTCAACAATTAAAGTCCCAGTGCAACTAAGTGATGCACCAGGACGATAATCCCAAACACTACAAATATGTGCAGGAATAATGTGACAGGACATAAAGTCATCCAGAAAACCATTATTTGAAGTTATTGCTGCAAAAGCTGCTTTTACAAACTATTGTGTGACAGTTTTCACACACTGCTTCTGTATTCTGTCTTAGTGTTTCACACACTGTTATGTGTTCTGTTATTCCTCTGAGGGTTGGATTTACCTCATTTTCAGACCTTACAAGGACCAGGTGATTTTTATTACCCATAAGGCCGTAGAAAGTTTGTTTAAGAATTCCGAGTGATGCGAGTGTGTCAACAGTCACGTGAAGATGTGTCTGGTGTAGCTGCAGCAGTCCAACGGTCCTGCCCAGCTCGCACACTCAGGGAGAAAGACACTACAAGGTGGCCACTGAGCGTGTATTATTTGTCCAACATACATGTTCAAATATATAACATTTACAGCCACAAGTTAATACAATATATTAGTGTAATGTAAAAGTAATATTGCATTTATATATTTGAACATGCATGCATTAAGAGATGGCAGCGTATTATCATTTCCATATGCAGTAGATTTTTCTTCCTCAACCTGAAAAAATACCACAGACTTTTTATAGGTTGGTTCCATGTGAGCAGACCAAAACAAGCGCACATGAACTTTCTAACCAAACTCAAAGCCACTCACCATTTAAGCCACGTAGTGTCATGTTCCTGCAGCCACAGCGAGCTCCTCGCCTAAAACAGACTAACCCAACTGCTGCTTCATTAACACGTTTCCACTGGCTGAGGAAGCCACACAGACGCTGGCCGTCTCAGCTCAGACAGTTCAGAGACAGGACAGGAAGCGTCTCCCCTCACTGACTCCCTGCAGGACCTTTCTGCAGATCCGGATAGTGGGCGGCCGGAGCAATTATGAGGGCCGGGTCGAGATTAAGGTTGGGTCCAAGTGGGGCACAGTGTGCAGCACAGGCTGGACCACAAAGGAGGCCATGGTGGTTTGCAGACAGCTAGGGCTCGGCTACTCCATGCATGCGATCACTGTAAGTAGGACAAAATACATAAATGAAGTCATTCCTTTATTAGTTGGTTGATAAATGCTGGACTCTGTGAGACCATGAGTGAAAACACACCAGAGTCACACCCATGTAAGAACTATTGATGCTCACAGAAATCTTATTTTAAACTAGTCAGGCTATGATTGGAGAGGTTAGACCTCTAAACACTCCAGGTTTCTTTATTTTCTACTTCACTAATAAGCATCTCTGATAAAGCTGCACTTTTTCTTAACAGTTGCTTTTGTTATGTCTGTTTTCATATGAAAATGGCTCGTTAGGGCAGGGTTTGCACGCGTTCAAAGTTGAGAGATGCACAATGCATCAAACATTTGTCAACATGCACATGATCTGAATTGCAGAAACAAAGAAGTTCTCCAGCTGCCATGCTCCCTAAATGTCAATAATATATTTGGCCAACAAGACAAAACCTTACTTCACATTATGTCAATTTAGATGCTAATTTCAACATGATGTTGTTTACGGTTTTGTTGTGCAGAAACACTCATATGCAAAAACGTCTTCGTAAATCTACTGAAAAGGATACATAACTCTGTTACAGTTTTATAATTCAATTCAATTCAATTTTATTTATATAGCGTCTGTTACAACACAAGTTGTCTCTAGGATCTTTCCAGAGACCCAGAACATGACCCCCGAGCAATTATTACATAAACAACAGAAGGTAAAAACTTAAACCTTAAGCCAAACAGTGGCAAGAAAAACTCCCCTTTAGGAGGGATTTATACATGAAACCTCACAAGACTCAGTTTTTTTTTGCTTCTTGCAAATGTTTGAAAACAGCAGATGTGAGACACTACAGCCACAGTTTTACAGCAATTCCAGGAAAAATACTGTAATATTAATTAAAAATCAAAGTTTGATTTATCCAATTGTAGTTATTAGTTTGAAGTGGCATGTGGCTGAGAAGTCTTTCAGTAAGTATGATTATTGAATCACTTGAACAAAGTCACCGTCCCCCAGTAATCTTAAACTCAGCATTACATCATGTCCTCGGTCGTCTGCCAAGTTGCTCACATCTGTTTTTCAGCAGACCAATATGACGAGCGGCATCTGCAGCTCCACATGTCAGTGATCACGTCCTGACTGATGATTCTCCTGGCTGTTTGCTTTTCCCTGCGTGGCTCTTGATCTGTGACTATCCAACCCCCTCTAAGGAAACCTGGTACTGGGACAGCAGCAATGTGACGGAGATGGTGATGAGCGGTGTGAAGTGCACAGGAAGCGAGATGGCTCTGAGCCAGTGCCAACATCACAAAGCTGTCAACTGCCAGAAAGCGGCGGCAAAGTTTTCAGCTGGAGTCATCTGCTCGGAGAGTGAGTCCCAACACAAACACGTGTTACTGGTTGCACCCTCACGGGTCATGTGACACCGACAAGAAAATGTTTGTCAACTCCTTCAATTTAAACGCACGTTCTGCAGCGCAGTTGATTAATAATCCATTATCATTTTTCTTCTGATATTTTAAAGCATGATTCAAATCAGCAGATGTGTCTTAACACTAAACTTTAGGATGTTCGAGTGTCTTGTCTAGGTTAAAAGCAGTTCTGAACTATACCTCTATTTCTCCCTGTGGAAGTCCTCGAGCCAGTCCTCAAAACAAAACCAATGAAAAGTATCCCGTGGACTCTTTAATATAAAGAAAAAAAACCCACAAACACACACACAACTGTAAGCTCAGCACCCCAACCACCAAACAGAAACAAACAAGGGCTCTGAACGCAGTAATAAACAAAGGTCACAAGTGCAAACCAAACCAAACCAAACGAAAGTTGAGGCACATGGACCAAGAGTGGAATTACTTAAACTCTACTTGTTTGGACACAGCTGTTGTCTCAATGAACTGGTGGTTTTAAGGTGGCGGATTGATTGAAGAGGGTTTGGTGGGCAGAGCTGGGTGTCATCAGCATAACCGTGGAAGTTGATGTTAGATTTATGAAAGATATGGCCAAGAGGAAGTAAATAAATGATGAAAAGAAGCAGACCCAGGACTTGACCCTGGGGAACACCTGGAGTTACTGGAAAAGAATGTGAAAAACAGATTTTTTTTTATCTGTGATGTAAATCAGCTGTGGCATTATTCCGATGATGATAGTCTGTCAAGGAGAATGCTTTATGAGATGGTATCAAAGGCTTCACTCAGACCCAGCAGGATGAGCATGGAAAGAAGACAAGATTCAGAAGCCACGAAAAGATCATCATTTGTAGTTTTGAGCAGGGTTGTCACTGTGCTACGGTGGGGACAGAAACTGGACTGGAATTGTTCATAGAGGTTATTGTCCAACAGATGAGCATGTACCTTTTCTCAGGAATAATAATTCTGATTATTTGTTATCAGCTTAAGGGTATTGTTTGAATCTATTATTGTGGCGTAGCTGAAGGTCACATCAGGTTGTATGGCAAATTATTTGGAAATCATACCAGGAGGTTCATGTAACAATTTCATTCTATTATAATAGTGTAAATCATGAAATATGCACTTTTAATCCTTTTAAAATGTAAATGACAGAGATATTTCAGCAAGAATGTAAAGTGAAGTTAATCCGACTTCTCCGTCTGTGTCCAGCCACCTCTGATCTCGTCCTGAATGCACCGTTGGTCCAGGAGACAGTTTATATTGAGGACCGGCCTCTGCACATGCTCTACTGCGCTGCTGAGGAGGACTGTCTGTCGAAGTCCGCCGCCAAGGCCAACTGGCCTTACGGACACCGACGCCTGCTCCGCTTCTCCTCTCAGATCCACAACATTGGGCGCGCTGACTTCAAGCCAAAGGCTGGCCGCCACTCATGGGTCTGGCACGCCTGTCACGGGTAACATCCTAGTTACAGAATAAAGAAGAATGGCTCCTTTAAAAAAACTGTGATTTTATGGTTAATTCATAATAAATTAAAGGTATAAATGATTTATCTGCCTAGCAGACCTTCATAATAATGCTAGTTAGTTTTGGACGGTTGACGTACAAGTCTGGATGTCTGATGTCATTGGTCCTTACTTTTCTTCATCGGATGCGTAAAAAGAGGAAGATGGTGAAAAAGTTAAGTAGCAGAAGCTAAATCTAAACGATTCAGTAAAAAGAAAAGAAATCAACACACTACAACTGCTGAATTTTTTTTTTCTATTATGTGCTGTAAATTAAAGAGATGCCGTCATTGGTACAGAACCGATAGATAAAGCCTCCGTCTGTGGCCCCTGTGGCTCCTTTAGGGCCTTTGAGGATCAAATATGTCTCAGCACATCATGCTACAAGACATCACATGATCTTTAGTTGGCCTAGGTGGAGAACCGCAGTCCTGCATGTTTGAGATATTTTACTGCTTCAACACACTTAATTCAGAGCGCCAACAGAACTGCAGAAAAAGCTGATCAGCTGTCCACTTGTTTCTCTGAATACCATTGCAAACTTGTGCCTTTCTAAAGCAAAAGCAGTTGTCAGTGACCATTTCCATTTGCAGCACCACCCGTCCAGCATGCTGCGCTCCGGCAGGAGGTGCACGGACTTCGAGAGCAAGAAACAGCTTCTTTCCATGGGCTGCTCAACTCTAAATATGCACTTAGCACTTTTTAATCAAGATGTACAATACTGTAGATAGTTATTCATTTACTTTATTTTTGTCTTCTGTTTTATACCAAATGCACTTTATAGAAGCTGCGTTTAATAATTTCATTGCTCAGGTGACCACACAATGATAGTAAAGATAATCTCATTTTATCTTTGTAGAAGTGCAGAAGTGTCATTTCAACTTTGAAATTGAGCCTTTTACAATTTTTTTACTTATTTTAACCAAATTCTCTCTCTTTTTGTGTTTGTTTTTGGCTGCTTTTTTGAACAGCCACTATCACAGCATGGACATTTTCACACACTATGATCTGCTGAACGCGAACGGCACCAAAGTGGCCGAGGGCCACAAAGCCAGTTTCTGCCTGGAGGACACAGATTGTCAGGAGGGTGAGTCGGACGCTTCTCATCAGCATCTTTGATAAATGACAGTCTGCATCAGTGACAAATGAACTTAAAAAAAAAACCCATCAACTAAAGTTTATCCGCTCTGTTTTTTTTGTTTTTTTTTTCAGAGAAACAGTATTGTTTCTTGGCAATTGATAAGCCACAATGGCGTTTCATGAGTAAGGTCCATCTTTTCATTTTTGTCCCTCAGGTGTTTCCAAACGATATGAGTGTGCCAACTTCGGTGATCAGGGAATCACTGTGGGCTGCTGGGATTTGTACCGCCATGACATCGACTGCCAGTGGATTGACATCACAGACGTCATACCTGGAAACTACATCATGCAGGTGAGCATGAGAGCCACAAAGCAAAGACCGCACAGCAAGTTCTGTTAACCAGAGAGTGACAGAAGAGTAAACATTAAATATCACAAGCTCCCATAAATGTCTTCTATATCCAGCAGTGGAGACACAAATACATGAAGATGCAGACTCACAACCAGCGACCAGAGCAAATACATACGTGATAACTCAACAAAATGCAGCTCAACCTTTTACTCTGGGTCTATGACTTATTTTCACCTACAGCAGTTGTGTTATCTAAGATCAGCTATTCTCAGTAAAGGAGACATATTATACTTTTTTTTAATATCTTTTTAATGACTGGTTGGTTGGTTGGTTGGTTGGTTGGTTGGTTGGTTGGTTGGTTGGTTGGTTGGTTGGTTGGTTGGTTGGTTGGTTGGTTGGATGGTTGGTTGGTTGGTTGGTTGGTTGGTTGGTTGGTTGGTTGGTTGGTTGGTTGGTTGGGGCTTATAAAAGTATTTGAAAGAAATTATACTGAAAATGTATTTAAGAAAAGGGGAAACCCCAAAATAGCGTGAATTGTTTACGTATTCTTCCCTATCTAAGTAAATGTAAAGGAAAACATTTTGTGTCAAAAGGTGTCTTCAAAAGTCACCGGTCCAAATCGTTCTTCTTTGATTTTCTCCATTGCACCTTTTACGTTTTGACTGTCGGAGCCAAAATAAAAAAAGGTGCAATCTGGAAACCTTCAGACTCTTTTTGACCATAACAGGGACTGAATGATTTGGTGATGAGTCTCCAGGTGAGGACAGTTTTGAATCGGCACTCATCCGCGTTTTTACTCTCCTCAATACGTTTACTTTTCTCACCTTCTCAGATTGTTATCAATCCTAATTATGAAGTGGCTGAGAGCGACTTCACGAACAACGCCATGAAATGCAACTGCAAATACGACGGACATCGGATCTGGTTCCATAACTGCCATATTGGTAAGCAGTCAGGGAGTAAAATAAATACCGAAGCCATCCTTTATTCACACTTTTGACCAACACGCCAGTTGTTTGTAATCCCCTGCAGGTGATGCATTCAGCGAGGAGGCAGAAAGAAGGTTTGAGAAATACCCTGGCGAGCACAACAACAGGATTTCCTAATAAACTGTAATTACATAATAAAGTGATGATCAAAGTGAGGTTTGAAAGAATAAACCTCACCAGGTCAAAAACAAAGACACAAACTCTTGTTTTCAGGTGCTAAAATGGATCCCTACCACATATTTTGGATTAGTAGTCATTGAGAAAGCCAGCGTGTGTTGTTGTTATACTTGAATGTTCAAGTGGGCACGTTTTGTTTCTCTAATGTAAGTGTATGCTATATTTTTGTTAAATATTTAGATTTTATAAGGTCAGTCATGACAAATGTACAGCATTCTATTAAATAATTTTGTTCCTAGTTGGGAGTTCTTCTCATGTGTTGTGTTTTATTTGCCCTGACAGAGTAACTTTGGGTCTTTGTCAAAATCTTGTGTGTATATATATATATATATATATATATATATATATATATATATATATATATATATATATATATATATATATATATATATATATATATATATATATATATATATATATATATATATATATATATTCAGTTTTCAGTTTGAAACCCCAGCAGAGGAAAAAGGTGATCAGGGGACCCGATGCTGTACAGACCATCTGACCCTGACAGAGTTGTGAGTGCAGCTGCTAAGCTGACGGTTCATCTCAATCCACAGCTAATCCCGGTCTTCAATACCGAGGAGGGGCCAATCCCATTAACCTCACTTGCAGATCGCATTAACCGCGTGTGTGGATTTATACCCGCTCACTCACGTCACTGCAGCAGCGCTATCAAGATGCACCTTATTTTGTGACAACTAACTGAGGACTAAAGTGCAGAAACACATCCTTGTTGTCATTACCAACTTTGATTGTACTAAACTCCACAAATAGTTTCGTAAAAGATATTTAAAAATATAAAAAAGGGCAAGCCTTCAGAAGTCACACAAAAATAATAATCCGAATGAAATAGACAAAAGCAGAGGATCCACGCACTGAAGTAGATGCAAAAACAGTGTTTTGATATTTCTTTGTCTTTTCATTCATTTGACTTGTTCTTCATGACTTAGATAATTAATCTAAAGTGGCTGGAAGAACTAAAGTAAGAAGAGCAGAGCTCCAACCTTTCACGCTCCATTCACCACAGCTTGAACGCAAGCGTGTTGTTTATGTTCTTGGTAAAGCTGCTGCAGATTTCCTGAGTTTCTCCTGAGGCCTTCACCTCAGATCATCATCATCATCCCACCAACTCGACACAAGAGGATTACAGACACGTTGTCACACATGAGCTGGTTAATGCTGTTTGAAGGAAACACAAAATGTTGACAATATGAGAGGGGAGCTTTGTATGGCGCCACCTAGAGGGCTGCTGCTGATAGTGCATCATGATGATGACATGACGTTTACTCTCTGATGTTGCTTTTGTGTGGGGCCCCAATTTCCAATGACTTTTGAGGAATGGAGGAAAGTTTAAAAACAGACAAAAATTTATGAATTTTTGAACATGCAAATGTCTAAGAAAATCTCAGATATTGTGACTTTAAAACTTTAAAACTTGGGGGGAACATACTCAGGATCTGTCTCAATAATTGCACAACTTTGCAAGAAAGAGAACGTTCTTTCAAATCTCAAACAGAAGACACATATCTGCAGAGTACTCCTCAGTCTAAATCTTCTACTTTATATATTGTACTGTAAATGAAGACCGGTCATTTTACTTAGCCTCATAAACCAAGCCTTACCCTCTGAGGTCGACCTTGTACCTTGGACCTCATCCTGTGGTTCTGGGGGTCCTGTCTGCACATAGCAAGAAACGATTCCTGCCTCATGTCATGCACAGTAACATCTGTCTAAACTAAAGTGTTGTGATTTTAAAGCCATTTACTTCCAGGACTCAGGTCCTCTGATGGAGCATTTTTCTGTTCCAGTTGGTGAACTGGGGATATATTTACAATCATCTCTGCTCCAGACTTCCTGCAGTTTTAACAGATTATAGGGTGCAACTTAAAGCACTTTTCAAAGTACAGCCTGATGAAATTTCAAATGACCTCTAAGCACTAATACACCATGAACGCCAAGGCCCTGTGGATGAATTTCAAGGGGTTTCAGGTAAAAAGGTTTTAACTCTAGAGTCAGGTACCGATACCAGTATCTGACACACGCGCAGACGCTGCCGTAAATATGGGTTGCCACATCCGCGGGTTTTTTCATCTATGCACATCTGAGATTAACATTCGTTTTTTTGTCTGTGTTGTTGCTCTAAAAGCCAGAAAGTTATTAAATGCTGCTTTGGAAATTAGTGTTTCGAGTCTCCAGGTGGAGACGAAGCGGGATACGAGTTGTTGGACTGAACTGTGTAGCATCAACATTATTTTAGGCTGGAAAATCCCTCCAGGAAAACTGCGACCGACTCGGTATGGAAGGCTGAGGTTTGCAGACTAAATCCAGATCGATGATGGACAGAACAGTAGACTCCATTGTTCTACATGATCAGCCCGTTAGGAATACTGCTCGGAAACTCCTCTTTATTTAATAGATATTCTTTATCTGATGGTAATTTTCACAAAAAAATAACACTGAAAAAAACAAAAACATTTTTGTCTTGGCTGAAACCCAAAGCTGATATCAAAAAGAAAATCTCAGTATGTGAACATCTACTTGAATCTTGACGTGGATCTTTTTGTTTTTTAACACCGAGCACACATCGTGATTTGCATAGATCACAACTCCTACCAAGGTTTATGTTTACTCGTTTCATTCATTGGATAATATGGTTTGACACCCTTTTGCATTAAATAAAAACTGCGAATTTAAGTGAATTTCATTTATTTGAAAAATGCAAACAAATAGATGGAGAAAGAGCTGCACGTCACATTTTCATTCTTCGCTGTTCAGACAGTCAGTACGCCCAACGTCTTTTCATATTAATTTACTTCACACATGAACAACAGCAGTGAGGTTTAAACGATCACATTTCAGTAAGAAGAGGAATGAAAGTGCTGTTAAACTGCCTGGTCCAGGCATGAGCAGACTTTCATGACGCATTTGGAAAAGATTCTCAGTCTTCAGGTACATCAAGCGCCGGGTTTGACCTCTAACTCTGATGGCAGTCCTGACCACAACGGCGCATTCCTGCCGGTCCGTTTTCGTGTGTCCTCCGAGACAGACACACTCGTGGATGGGTCGGCTGTCTCACCGCAGCGTCGTCTGTTTGACAACTCTCCCCTCTTTATCGATGGCAAAGTTGTAATTCTTGGGATTGTCCAGGGCCTCCTCAATCCGCTGATCCAAGTTCTCCAAGGTGATGAAGTTCTTCACTTCCTCCTGTAAGCAGATGAAAAGAACCATCAATGAGCCAAAGATCAGCGACTTCACCAGGACGATTGCTTTAAACTGAAATCTTCATGATAGAGGTTATCAAAACTTGCCTTATTTTATTACAAACAGACCAACAATTTAAACATTCAATTTCTGCAGCAGTTTGGATGTTAGAGAGCTTCACACCTGCAGCTGCAAAATCTCCTTCTCTTTCTGTTTGATGAACTCCTGCTGTCCTTGTTCAAGCTGGATGGCAGCTTCAATCTTCTTGCGCTGAACTTCCTCCTCTTCCTTCTGGATCCTCAATATTCTAAAATACAGGTGACAAAACCCAAATCACTGCTGGAACGCGACAAAATCCTCACTGATAAAACACAGACACAAGAGTCGGGCATTTTTCGCTTCATCACTTCCGGGTTTTCCCACACCTGGCTTTGAGCATTCGGAGGTTTTCCTGATCGTTCCAGGCCATCAGAGCGCGGTGCTCCTCCGCTTCCTGCTTTGCTCGCTCCTCCGCCCGGGAACCCGTCTCCTCCTCGTACTTCTTACGCAGCATCTCCTCCTTAAACTCAAGACTGGCAAATGGAGGAATTTTAATTTTCAACCATTAAAGAAGATAGTTTTTCAGCATGTTATTACTTATGAAAAATGAAGCCAGAAAAAAAATATTCACATGGGAAATACGACGTGCCACCGTGATTCAACAGCTTGTGGACGCCCTTTTAGCTGAAATAAGGCAGTCCTGTCTGACCTTCAGTCTCTCATATCAGTTTGGACAAAGCTTTAACTGCCAGACAGACAGATGGCCTCAGATTTGAGTTCAAGGTCAACTAAATGACTGCACGATGTCCAGGTCCTGTGGCTGCAAATGCCCCCAAATCATCACCCCTCCAGCAGTACAGCAGGTACAGGTCCCTATTTTTGTTGGTTTTTATTTTATTTTTTTGCTGACATACTGCTGGGCATTAAGACCGAACACCTCACTTCGGTCCCATCTGTTTATTAGACATTGCTCCAGAGGACTTGTGGTCTGCTCTGAAGCAGGTTTGTGAATTTCCTGCTTTTTAGACATACGAGGCTCTCTCCTCGAAATCCTTACAGACAGACAGTACTTCTTGCTCAAGCTTCTTGATCGTTCTGGTGAATGTCCATCTCTAACTTGGTTGGAAATGGTTTTGCTATCATTTTACAGATGAACGTGCGGCTTTTAATTGCTTCTCTAGATCACTGCTTATATCTTTCCCTCTTGGTACTGTGGCTGTACAGAACTGAAAGCTCAAGACCAGTAAACTGCCAAAATGTCAGTTTTTATAAACGTCTGCACACCTGCCTGCAACTAACCTTAAATCTTATGGAAGCAGTCAGGGGGTACTTAGGATTGCCCACGTGACTTATCCGTTTGGTTAGATAAAACAATAACACTGGGAAAAAAATAGTTTTATATTGTTGTTCGTCCGAGGTTGTATTTTTGTATTGCCCATTACGACCAGATTTTGTTTTATTGCTTTTTCAACTGCAAAGGTTTAAAAAGTGACTAAGGTACAAGAATTGGCACATTACTCGATTTGTGTGGCTGTTTCAAAGCTATAAAGTTCATATTTGCCACAATTACTGTAAACGATCAGTAAGTTGGAATTATGGCCTTTAATTATTAAGTCAATCACTCAATTGTAACTTTACATTAGACTCTAAATAAAATAAAACGCATGTTCTGCTCATGTACCAGATAACCTGAAACGTCCGTGATACCGGTGACGTGAACGTACCGGAGCGCGCTCATGATCAGCTGGTACTCAGAGAACCTCTCCTTCAGGACCACCATCTCCACCGGGTCGACAGGAGGAGGCACTTTGATCCGACCCTCTTTGGACTTGGCCACCGGGTCGGTGCGGGACTTTCGGCCCCGGACAGCCTCCACCAGCACGGCGCTCCTCGGAGCGAGGAGCCGGGCCGCCTGGACGCTTCTCCCGCCTATTACTTGGAACATGTCGGCGTTGAAATGCGGTAACAGGCGCGGTGTCTTCGTGGATGGATGTAACTACTAATCAAATCATTTGGAGACGTAACCCGAGGTGAAGTTAACTCAGAGGTGAAGCGACACCGACACACTGCAGCAGACATACGCGTGTCCTCTGGGCAGCGGAAATGGTTACTTGAAATTAAAAAAAAGGACCTTGTCGGAACTCTACCGCCGCCTGTCGGTGGCAAGAGCCAAAACAAAATCTGACTTCAGAGTTGGAAGAATTGAAAACCGGTCTGGAAAAGTTGACTTCATTGTCTGACCACCAGAGAGGAACTCAATTTCCACTGCACATGTTAAAATGTCAAACTTTACAGCATATATAATCATATTTACAGGCTGGTTTTAAAAAAAAAACTAAGCATCAGTCTACATACAAATCATCAATCATCTAACTTCCGAACTGATGCCGACCCAGGAGTAAAAACTATTGCATTGACTCTTCTCTCCAGTCCAGTGGACTTTTCTCTCCACCAGACTCTTCTCTCCACCAGACTCTTCTCTCCACCGGAATCTTTTATCTCCATCTTCACCCTCTCATTTCCTTGTAATTCTTTAATAAAATACAGTTCTTCTGTTACCAACCTGAGACTTACATCTTTTGCTCAACAACTTTTCTACGGTTTGATTCAGAAGCTTCATGCTGATATGTTTAATTATTAAAAATGTCAAATGTTACAACATAAATATTCAAGTAGATTACATTTTTTGTTTATACTAAACTGGTTGAGGGTGGATACAAGTGAAAGAGATCAAAGTCTTACAGCAACATGAATCAGCTTGACATCACTTCCTGCCCTCCTTTGAATGAGGGTTAAGCTCCACCTACTTCAGGTACCTCACCATATTTAATGCTTGAGGGGCTCTCCAGTTGTCTGGGAAGCTGAAGAACCATTTCACCAACGTCCTCCAATAGACTCCCAGCTGAAAAAGTTAAAACAATTTAAAACAAGGGAAAGGTTTGTATCAGGAGCCAAACAAAGGTTGATGCTCTTAGGCAGCTTCCCTGACTACATCTACAACTACTACATTTATTTTGATCAGTTGGTCGACACAAAGTGACTGTCAATACCAGGTGAATAATTTGTGCTGCACTAAATCAACGTACAAGAAACTGAGCAGGTGAACTTCACCTTCAGAGGGTCTTCTGATGCTCTGAACGGTCGCAACAGAATTAACCACAATGGTCACTTTGTTGTTCTACAAAAGTTACTTAATGGTCCAGAGCAAACTGTGTCATTGAAAGAATTTTGTAAGATAAAAAACATAAAAAATGAATGCAGATCAGTCCACTGAGCATGTAAACAATGAAACAGGTGGAGGTTGTCTGGGAGTGATGGAGACATTTTTCTACGTGAGACAAGGATGTAAGTACAACTGGGAGGAAGACGAGTTCAAGTGTCTATTCTTTGAAAGTCAAACAGCTTCTGACCAACAATATTAAAGGGGACCAAAAACATGGGTGCAGTAAAAAACTATAAAGGCAGCGTTTGTGTTTCTGACTGTATTTCATTTAGCGTTTAGTGTAATTCTTTGCGGCTTAAAGAATTGACACTCGACTCCAGATTTTACTGTTACAAACTATTTATTGAATGGCCAGTTGAAATGGCATTTTCAAGGCTGAATGTAAATCTCAAAACTAAATAGAACAATAAAACTAAAATAAACCAATAAATAAAAATAGTTTGTTTGTCTTACAGGGGAGGCGGTCAGCAGGACCTCACCACGCAACAAATAATTATATTTTCTGATTGGCCGAAAGATTTATTAACTCAAAACAGCTGCTCTGAGCTGCATGAGCCTCCGAGCGCAGTAGCGGAGTCTGGCTTTGACTCGTTTGTAAGATGGGATGTTGGAATTTAATATTTTCTCAGCTTGAGAAATGCCACGTGTGGCGTGTGAGCGCGTGAATTTGAGCGTGAGACTTGAGAGCCCTGGCTTAATGCTGTCAATTAGTTTACTCACTTTTAACACTTTTTCACATTTGCACATCACCAGCATCACTGGATGTGATGTAATCGACCATGTTAACAGACCATGTGACCATTTGACTGATCATCTGCTGACTATTTTCACAACAGTGGAAGCTGCGGTCATGATTTATTAATTTGTTCAAAACTAAAGATGTCTCCGTCCATCTTCAAAGCCAACTTTTTCTAATTTGTTTTTTAGAGAAGCAGTTGCAACGTAAATAACACTGACCTCTATTAAGAACCAGGCTGGTACATCGATACATTGGTTTCTCGCGTTTGGATTGGGAGATTAGTGGTCGTGCAGATGTGAAGGCATGTGAGTGAATGTGGATATTTGTATTATATATAAATACATGGGTTTATTACGCCCTGTAAACGCCTTTACTAATTATCAATGGTGAACATAGACTGTTGAATCCCTCTTGAATTAGTCTCTGCTTCACCTCAACCCTCATTTATTAACAATATCCCATAAACTTAATTGTGGTCCATTGTTCTTGTAGTTTGTTGTGCATTTCTGGCCCTTCTTTTCCTCTTCTGTGCATGTTCTGCAGACCAGAACCTCAGGAGCTGCTTGCTGACCTGCAGTTCCACCTCTGACCATCCCAGTGTCTGCCTCCACCTGTCTGTATGGATGTCTGTTGGATACTTGCTGACATCCCGACCTGCAGTCCTCATCCCCTTGGATCACTGTCTATCCATATATCACCCATATATACACAGAAGTCTAATTGGACTACTGATGATAGTTAATAATGTATCCTGTCTTGTACCTTTGACGGTGTCTCTATGTCTCTATTCTCCCTCTACTTCCTTCTCTACCCGGCTGGTCTTCGGCAGGAGGGTCCCCCCTCATGAGCCAGGTCTTGATCCAGGTTTCTTCCCTCTTAAAGGGGAGTTTTTCATGTCACTGTTTGACTTAAGGTTTTTCTTCCACTAGGGAAGTTTTTACCTGCCGTTGTTTATGTAATAATTGCTCGGGGGTCATGTTCTGGTCTCTGGAAAGATCCTGGAGACAACTTGTGTTGTAATAGACGCTATATAAATAAAATTGAATTGAACGGAATTGAATTAGTTTATGTAACTTTGACACTATCAAAAGATGTCCTTTTCCTTCCTGTGCATGTCACAGAAGTGACCTTGCAAACTTCTCCAATCCAAACTCTGCAAGTTATGAATCAAATTTAAATGTATTGCTCAGTTGTTCTTATAGAGCCTCTGGGGGAACACTGTAAACCTTGCAGAGAAAGACCTGGATTTGAAGCGGGGACACTGGTTTGAATATTCTCACCCTAGTGAGGATGGTCTACTTGGTTGTATATGCCAGACCTACATACGCCTAAAAGTCTAAAATACAAAAGACAAAATACACAGGTCAATTATGTTTACTTAGCTTGTTGCCAGCTGTTACAGGTACACCGATGGTAATGGAGAAAAAAAAAGTTTCACAGATGTAAAGCACCATTTAGATCTAGAATTAGCACGTAAACAACAAGAAACTCCTAGTTATCTTTCAGTTTCACTGTTTAGCCTTGGAGAAACTAACAAAATAATAAAATCTACTGCTGACACACTCAGAGACACACTGCATGAGCAAAAGGGGAAACCAGTAACAATTTATCTTCCACAGCATTTACATGTCCAAACAGTTAGAATAGACGTTTTTTATCATTAATTTGAAAAAAATGGTCAAATTCCCAAATTCACTCAACTTTTGCAGGATTCCTGTAAATGTAAGTACTGAGGAAGCCTAAAGAAAAAGGAGCAAAATGTATGTTAACATAACAAAAACTAAATGTTTAAGGTTACTGGCACACTGAACTACTACAGAACTGGGGTGCAGGACATCACATGAGTGATTGGTTGAGTTCCTGCTAGAAAAGGCTGTAGGTTAAGTCCAAGCACTGAGAGATGATTATGTTTTTTCCTCCTTTACAAACAGCTGGTCAAATGTTTGCAAAACGAAGAAAGTTGGATGATTAACTCCACTGCTTGGATCTGAACCTGCAGCACAGAGAGAAACCCAACCAAAGCTATCTTGCTGTCCAACATGTCTTTGTAACTAATGCAGTGCAGCCACTCGGTGCTGTACGCTTCTCCGTCTTCTTGATGTTCGGTGTCATCGTGTGTAGAAGAAGGGGGACTTCTTGTAGACCTCTTGTTTAGCACAAGGGCGCAGCTGTCTTGAGAGAGATGAGATTTTGTTTGTGTTTTGTTTTTTTGTTTTTTCTTTTTTGGGAAGAACAAATAAATTGGTGTTTTGGAGGGAAAGAGGGTTGAAGGGGGAGTGATGGAGAAGGGTGATGTGAAGGGTGATGTGAAGGGGGATGTGGGGTTTGTTTGGGGAAGAGGTGGAGGTTTATGTCAGGTTCGTGTCAGGTGGCACTCAAGTTTTAAATCAGAGCAGGAAGGGAAGGATATGTCAGCCGGATCTCCTCCCCCTCCAGAAGTTTCCTGGGAAGAAAAGGGGGAAAAAAGTGATGTATCAGACACTGGACCCAGACAGTGACTGTGTTAAAGATGAACTATTTCTCAAGCCCTTTGTCACCTGTATGCCGCTATTTCTATGTCAAGGGCCATCTTCACATTGAGAAGGTCTTGGTACTCTCTCAGGTAGCGCGCCATCTCCTGTTTGGCCTCAGTGATGTCCCGCTCCAGTTCACTTATCCTCATCTACAAATGCAAAAGACACAAACATACATTCCTGTCATATATTCAACAATTTACTCCAAACGTTTCAATTCTCTACAGGCCTCTGCACCTGTTTTTGTTTGGTTTGGTTTGGTGCTTTGATAGTTAATAATTTTCATGTTTATTCAGACATTGCAGATATTTATCTTTGGACCAGAGCCCATATATCTGCTCTAAATCATTTATTTAAATGTCATCTGATAGAAAGACATCACGGCTATGTTTTCTACTTCTACTACACTGCTTGTGTTTTCTTTCATTTTGAATTACTGCTGTTAAGGTTATTCAATGACAGTTTTATAACACTATCCAATCTTGATCTTTACTTGTCTCATTAACCTTAAAATAATAAAAAAACAGGCCATTTTAATTGTCATAGTGAGGCTGACCTCACAGTTTGGGGCCCCACTGGTGGCTGTGGAGGCCCCGTGCATCTACACTGTCCACAAACAGCCCTGACTGGATTAGGATACTAGGGACATATTCCTCATTCACCTGGTACTTCTCCACCTCCTTTGCTTGCATCTCTTCCAGGTCTTCCAGTTGCTTATTCAGGGAGTCGATGACATTCCGGAGAGCCTCGATTTCCGAGGAGCGCGACTGCAGCAGTCTCCGGTACTCCATGGTCTCCTCCCGGATGGCATGCACCGCCTCGTTGTTTTTGGTAGCCATCTCCGCCACACTCGCGAACTTGCTCTGGTACCAGTCCTCAGCAGCCTGCATGTTCTTGTTTGCTAGCCGCTCATACTGAGCCCGGATGTCTCGGAGGGCGGTGGAGAGGTCAGGCCTGGACACCTCCACATCCACGCTGATGTTAGCCACTTGCAGCTGCGCCTGAAGCTCTGCTTGCTCCTCTGCAAAGACTTTCTTCAGGAACAGCATCTCATCGCACAGGGAGACCACATTGGCCTCCGCATCACAGTTGTAGACCACAGCTCTGCTTGCCTCCTCTCTGGCCCTTTGCAGAGCCTCCTCAGCATCCATACGTCGCCGGGCCTCCTCCTCATAACGCTCCTTCATCTGCTCATACACATCTCGCAGATGGTCCCTCTCAGCCTCCATCCGCATCTTCTCCCCATTCTCTGAGTCAATCATGGCCCTCAAACTCCTCACCTCCCCCTCGTAGAGCATCTGCAGACGGGATGGGTCATTCTGCCGTCTTCTTAGTGCATCCAGCTCAGCCAGCAGGGCCCGGTTTTGAAGCTCCAAGTGCCTCACTTTCTCTATGTAGGTGGCAAAACGGTCATTGAGGTCCACAAGCTGTTCCCTCTCCTGGGATCGCAGGCCCAGCAGCTCTGTGTTGAGGGAGCTGGCCTGAGTCAGGTCCATCCTCTGAGAAGCATCCTGCAGAGAAGAGGAGGCCATCCTTAGAATCCTCTTTCCAGATGGAGGAGCTCGGGAAGAGGAGTAGACAGATGAAGACATAGAGGATTTTGTTGTGGCTCGGGAGCCTTTGTAGCTGTCCCAAGGGCGGCGATGGGAGAAGAAGGAATCGTAGCTCATGATGAATTTTTTTCTTTTTTTTTGGTTTAAGAAAATATGTATGTTTCAGTTTCAGAAGGTTCTTTTTATGTCCCCCTTGTTCTGCACACCATCAGTGAGGATGAGCGAGCGTTTTTGCACTGCACCAGTTCAGTGATGCTGCAGATCCTGAGCTTTTATAGAGCCAGGCTGCTCCCCCCCTCCACCACAGAGAAACACCACTGCTGTCAGCACTTTGCTGGTCCAATAGCAGGGCTCTGCAGTGAGGAGACGGGAGGCTGCTCTTCACACTCACTCTCAGCCTCAGCACGCAGAGCAGTCATAGTAGAGAAGATTTTCACTTAACAAGCCAAAAAATGGCCTTGAATTCTACAACGTTAGCACTAATTATCTGTTGCTTTTCTGACTTCGAATCATACAATGATTTATACCTGCAGTGCAAACTCCAATGCATGTCTCAAGAGACACATTCACAATTAAAATGAGACAGGAATATGAGGAACGCCTTGTGAAAATGACTTAATACTACGTCTTTTCGCCACACCATTAAGTGAAAATCAATATGCTGTGAATAAAGAGAGCAAGAGGGGAACGTGTTTCTCAGCAGCCCGGGACTAAGAGCTTTTAATAGTCCAGGAAACACTGAATGAGCATAAAGATTATCTCGCCCTTAAACAAATTTATAGTCTCTGATCTTTATATGGCACATCATTGAACCATCTCATATTAGGCCTCATGTTTCAGCTAACAGAACATTTTCCTGACAACTGGAAACTAGACTTTCAGCTCACTGGATTGCTTTTAAACAGTTGTCTTCTTTATAAACATTTCCTTTTGGTTGTCCTCCCTTTGGTGGATATGTATCCATTTACTTAACTCGTATACCGGTTCTACTTCCAGGTCATCTGATCTAATTAGAGTGTGGACTCATGAGTCATCGATGTTCTTCAGTTGTCCTGACTCTGATGCTGTGTGTGGGAGATGCCACTGTCAAAGAAAGTGCTGTCTGCATCTGCTGACACACAGAAACACTCCTGGTGCTCAGCATCGAGAGTCAGGGTGCACATGTAAATCATTCTTTGTTAGAAATGAGGCATCGACCAGATCCAATGAAAGGCTATCATCCTGTTCAAGGGACCTGTATTCAGTGGCAGTAATGTTCATATTGGTGATCATTAGAGCTGGTCAGCTTAGGCACACTGCTGCTCTGCAAGCACCCTAAACCTAACATTAATACATTTGAGAAGTAAAATAGCATGCATAGTTTATTTTGGGGTAATAAAGCAAACGATAAACTTTGATTTTTTTATCTAAATCTTTGTGCTTCTAGTGGCTGCATTGTCTGCATGACTTTTTATCTCAAGGTTTTTAAGTCTTGGACAGCAACCAGGTGTTAACCAGTAGGTGACACTATTTTCTAAGATATTGGTCTTCATCACTGATGTTCCCCTCCCAGACAGAATTAATATATTGATCTGAAAAACCAACCTAGCTCTTTTAGAAGACAGAAATGTGACATCATTGTGCAACGCTGTTAGCTGCTGGTGGCAGAAGTCGATGCGACGCTTTGATTTTGTTGCATTTAAAGGGGCAGTTGTAGAAAGATTGATTAAGTACAGACAGATCCAGAATATGCATTTAGACGGTGACAGAGGTTTTATAAATTTGCTTTTATACACGACCCCAATTGATTTATAGTAAAACAATCAGCATGTGATCAAAGGCTAGATTTTTAAAGATTTTAAAAAAAAAGTAATTTACTATTTAAGAGTTACACCTATTTTATGTAAAATACCTCCATATTCAGGGACTAAAAAGCTTTTGATCAACGGACTTAAAATAAGTTAATCTGCCCTGTAACCACTTCAAGACAAATGACAACAAAAGGTGATAAAAGGTCTTGAGTTGATACCAGGTTGGTTGGTTGACTGGAGCTGCTAATATTAAGTTCAAGGAGATGAGAATGAAAGTTAAGGAGGTTAATTAAGGTTGATTAATTTTGTTATTAATGTCACAACATAATTGATTCTGAAAATATGGTAAGGACTGTGACTATAACATGAACGTTTTCTAAAATGATAATGAATTTTCTTCATCAGTTGCGCTTCTCAATCCCCCACTGGATGATCCTCCCATTATTAGGAACACTGATACCATTACACACCCAAACTGGACCCAAATAAAAGTTTTTTGAACAGTACACCAGTGACCGTCCGTTCAAACCGGTGGCTCTGGTCACAAATCACTGTGAAGTCCTCGTGTCTGTAGTGGCTCTAAACACCACACCTGAAGAGTTGAAAATGTTCTTTGGGGATTCAGTCTCTTGTTATAGTCAAGACAGAGATATTTTCTTAAGGATTCTCGGATCACCTTTGCAGTTTAGTTTTCCATGTATGGCATTCTGATGTCCGCTGTGGTGGACACAGCAAATCTTTGAAATAAAAAATATTTATAATTTTTCAAAAATAAATTGTTTGCAGTATACTAATTGCCTCCCAAACAATTTAGGAAGATAAAAAAATATATATTAATAGGGCAATCTTTTTCCTGGTGGTCCAGAGGAGATGTGGTCAAATCAATAGTCTGGTACATTCTTCAAAAGAAAGAAAGAACTGATGATCTCAACAACGTCAGGATACCTGGAAGACCACGCATGGCAGTTGTCGATCCCAGGATGCTTTTCTCGGTGAAGAAACAGCCATTCACGACATCAACAGAAGTAAAGAATACTCTGGAGAAGGTAGGAGTACCATTGTCAAAATCCACAATCAAACGATGCCCTCATGAGTGTAAAAATACAGGTATCACAGGTATCATTCGAGAACACAAAAGCCAGATTAAACGTTACCAGAAAACATCTACAAAAGCCGTGCATGTTCTGGATCCCTTAACAGATTAAAAAAAGATCAGCCTGCGTCTGAATGATGGTTAGACAAAAGAGAAGAAAAAGAACCGCTCAGGATCATGTCATGAGGAGGCCGTATCATGCAGCCCCTCCAGGATTTCACAAATGTTTTTGTGATTTTTCAAACGTTCATGCAGGAATGCTGAAACCCTCAGTTCCTTTAAATCAAGGTTGAAAACTCAATTGCTCACAGTTACCTTTGAATTATTTAACCATTCTCAATTTATATGTAGAGCAGCACGGTGGATTAGTGGTTAGCACTGTTGCCTCACAGCAAGAGGGTTCCTGGTTCGATTCCTGGCTTTGCCTTGATCAATACCACCAATTTTGTGGTGGTATTTTATACATTTGTGCATATAGTTCTCATTCAGTCTCATCCAAAATCTAAATATAAAACAAAAAAGGTGAGAAAAATATAACAAGCAGACAGATAAGATGTGCAAACATCAGACAAAAACATAAACAGCTCAATATCAGCAGACACTAACACAACTCATGACCTAACCCACTTTGAAAATGTTTAAATTAATAGTATTCTAAAAAAAATTTCTGAGAAGCTTGAATTAAATAAAGTAGCCAAGTCAAGAATGATTAAATCAAAGTTGTTATAGATAATGGATGGATGGATAAGCTCACTATGGAACTGATCACATCTTAACTTCCTCACAACAAAACATGTAAAATCATGACTCAGGAATAATTAAAAAACGAGCATCTTCAGGGTTTCTAAACAGAAACCTCCCACATCTCAGACTGGCCTCTGCATACTGTCAAGCAGCAGGTTTCCTTTTAAAACTGTGATTTTTGTATCGCAGCATCATCTAGTGACGGTTTTCTACTTCCAAAGACCACTTCTGATTATGGTACAAGAAAATCAGAGCCTTCACGTTGTCGGTTGATGTGGAGCACCTTCTGCCTAACAGAACAATCAAATGAAATCGCGTTTCGGCCGTCCCTGGCGCCGAGGTTGCCAGTGGAGCTTCACAGCCTGCACACAGACTTTGGCATGGGTCGAATATGCTGGATGCTTTTCCTGACGCATCCCCTCAAACATGGGTATAGCTGCTGTCCCCTTTCCTCAATGTGTGGTCAAATACCTTACTGCAAGCTGTGCAAAATGATCCCCCCGCCCTCGTGAAGAACAGAGCGATACTGTTTTGCACGGCGAAGTGCTTATATTTGATAAACCTTTGTTCTGTTGTCCCTGAGGTCTTTTGCTGCCAGTAGGAGAATAAGCTCCTGTCTCCAGTGTGCCATTGTTTACTCTAATTTTGTTTACTATTTTTGGTTGATTTATGTTGTAACTTGTTTATTTGTGTTATAAGATCTGTGTGCAAGTTTAGAAGATTGTGATTCAAACATAAATGAAGACTGACTGCAATGATGGTTATTGAGCACCGGTCACACAGATACAAAAAAAAGATGATAAATCTCTTCTTGCGCAGCAATTTATTTGTGAGTCTTTTTAACAGGGAACACAAATAAGTGTTGTTTGGTATCGGAAAACTTTGAATGAGATGTACATGGACAAGGCTGAATCCTAACGTCTGGTTAAGTGGCAGTCTGGGTGTTTTTTGTTTTATTTTTTTAGCCTACTGGCAGACAACTAAAGTTTTAATTGCAAAACACTGTTTAAGGTTTTCCGACAAGCAGATTACTTTTTTTGCACTAAAATTTCATTAATATTTATTTTGAAAGATTATGAATAAACTAAATACAAATGAACTAAAAAGAACACAATGTTTAAGATGTTTTTGTTAAAAACATTCCTTGAATCTGATGTTGATTCTTTGTAGGCCTTTTCTTAAACATCTCAGAATTTGAAAAGTACATAAAAATGATTGAATTTATAATGGCTGTGCTTCTTTTTGTGCATCTTTTCCAAAGCTGGGACACTTGAACTAGTTAAAATGCAGCCAAAGTTAAGCTGTTTACACCTGGTTTTCAAATCAGTTCTGAATGATCTGCTCACAGGTGGACACTGGTACAGGTGTAAATGCACTGGGATCCAGCTTGGACCGGTCACCAGAACCATCACAGGGCCACATATCAACAAACAACCAAACACACACACCTATGGGGAACTTAGAGTCACCAATGAACCTGTCCTGCATGCTTTTGGACTGTACTAGGAAGTCAAAGAACCTGCAGGAACCTATGAAAGCACGGGGAGAACATGCAAGCTGCTCACAGGAAGACCCCTACCGTCTTCTGAACCAGGAACCGTCTTGCTGTGATCTATGAAACACCCTGTTAACCGGGCCACCCCGGCTCTTGTTGTGTTCTTGAGGACCTTCTACATGTTCCGCAGAAGATTTGAACACTAGGTGGCACTGTCGTGTAGTCTGTGAGGGAAATGCTTTGTATAGTCGGAAAACACTTTTAACTCGTGTTATCAAAGTTTCATCCACAGTTACAACACCGACGATTCATGAATGTGACCACGAAAAGAAACTTAAACTGTCAAATAGTAAGAAAAAAATGCCAATTACATGTTTATTCAGAAGTAATTTACAGTGAATATATTTCCCAGTGTTACATAAGGTAAAAATAAGTACATAAAACATTTCTATTGACAGTTAAAGACTTTGGAATGTCAGGTTTTTCATTTCTAAAATTGCTTATACGTCTCCAAGAACTGCAGATGTACTTCTCCACAAATGAAATAAAAACAACAAACTTTTATACATAAATAAAGGAGCTTAGAGCGACTTGAAGAGCACATTAATGAACTGCATGTCTGACCGACCTTTCTGCTGCACATTCAACTCACATTTTGTAAATGCAAACCACATAAAATCGTTTAGAATATAAGACATCCAACATATAAACAGTACAGAAGTTTACCTTTAGGATACGTTTCAATACAAAAGTGAATTCCTTTGGTAGAAAACTTTGCTCTCAAGAAAACATGTGCTTCATTCAAAGAAGTATTTGCATGTTGCATGGCCTGTCATACGTCTTACATCCATAAATCAGCGGACAACGGGACTAAACATTCACCTCATGTAAAGATTAGTGCATATTCACCCATGTTGGCATGTCGTCACGATCAAGGAGCATGTCTGCACTGGCACTGCGTTTCTTCAAACACCCTCTTCTTACAGCATGAAGGTGGTCATTCACAGGTCGATCTGTACAGTACTTTGGTTCATTTTTCTTCAGCGAGTCTTTAGGTTGCTGAGGGGGCGAATGTTTGCGCACGATGCGTTAAAGTGTAAACTATATGCTCATTTAGTTACAACGTCAGTAAACAAAAACATTGCAATCAAAGCTGTGACATATTTAAAAAATAGAAATCTCATTTCTTATTTTCTTTACATCTCAGAACTTGTCCTGTGCATTATAAAGGGGCCAAATTACTGCCACATAATTGGAGACAGTGTAACTCCAGCTTCGTTGATGTTCTCGCTCAGAAGATTTTCAGCCGTTTGCCGATCGCCCTGCCCGCCTTTGGCGCTCTCTGGCTCGGCTGGTCTTTAGAGAGGGGACAGTACTTGATGGTGTGCGCGTTGTCGCCGTTGGCACTGCAGAGGGGACAGGTGTATGCCCGGAGGATGGGGCACAGGACTCTGCCGTCCGCTGTCTTCAGGATGTGGGTGCCGTAAACCTCCTCCGGCGCGCCGTTGTTCCTGCAGAAGACGCACACCTTCGGCTCTGGTTTGCCCCTCTGAGTCTGTTTGCGTCTCCGGTCCATGGACAGCAGGTCGAGACCGGCGAAGCTCCCCCCGTAGGAGGATGAATCTCTGTCTCCCAGCTGGGGATCGCCAGCAAGGTGCTCGTAGGGTCTGAGAAGAGAGATGCGCTCACGGAGATCGTAGATGGTGATCGGCGGGGAGCCCGGGGCCGCGCAGCAGCAGTCCAAGGGTCCGTCTGCGTCTCTTCCAGGGCCAATCACGCAGGAGCACACCGGTGGAGACTCGTCCTCCAAACCCAGAGTCGCTTTCAGGGACTCGGTTATAGAGTTGGGGCTGCAGGATGGGCTGGTCATCTTACTTTTGGCCACAAGTGTGGACAAACCCAGGTAATCATTCCAGAAATTAAAGGTGTAATCATAAGGAGACCGCGTTTCCAGGTAGCCGCGGTCCAAGAAATCCATCCTGTCAGAGCTGCAAAGTCGAATGTCCTCAAACGTGAACAGAGGTGTCGGTTGGTGGGTTTGTCAGCATGGGTATCATGTGGAAGACGGACTCTCTCCTCTTGCTCAGTCTAGTTTGCAGCGCTTTCAGCGCGTAGGCGCTGATAAGTTCTTCAGAATAAAACATGTGGGCGTGGTTTGCTTCAAGTTGATTTTCTCTCTGGTACCTCAGGAGGGTCCACAGAGCACCGATTTGGAGATCAAGCCTCCACCACAATTTCGGCAAAAAGGTTTCTACCCGCACCGTGTTACAGTCAAGATTATGTAAGGCAACTCACTTATCTTTCTACAATTTTCTTTTATCTTCCTCTTATGTTTTTCCCCTCCTCTGTACTCAGTTGATATCCACATAAAACAATGTTAAGAGGAAAGAGATGATATAATTACTAATGGAGTTACTGAAGCTGTCAGAGGTAGATTTAGAGCTTTGTTTTAGGAGTTCATGAGGCATTACGGATACACGTGGCTGAGATTATGGGATTATGAAGATGCTTGAAGTATCATATATCTTTTTTATAGAGTCATAATATGAATAGATCTCTTCAAAGGCAGTATGAAGAGGCAAAAATAAAACCATAAACAGTTTCTATGTACATATTTGAGTACATGTGAGTTTTGTTCAAATGTGACTTTGTCCTTTATTATTTTCCACTTACTTTAAATTCTAAATACTTTATTTCTTCCTACGAGTCAATGAAGTTGTAGGTTTACAACAGCTCTTTTGAGCTTTATATAACAAATACTGATAACTGAGGAGTAGGACGAGACAAAAGAAAGAAATGTACCTTCTGCCACTAAAAGTTAATCAGCAGAAAATCCAACTGAAAATAACTCTTTTTTGTTTGACAAGAGATTTGAAGGACTTCAGTGAAATCGCAACCAAAATGATGATTGGTGCAGGAAAAGACTAAAATAGAGAAAGAAAATCAGCATCATGTGTTTGACCATTTTCTGCACTGATGAACCAGTTATTCGCATGAAGCTACATCTGTTCTGCTTCCCTGGAGAACACGGCTTTGTGCACACTAGCAGGCCTCCTCTTCCCCATTGTCTCCACTCTACAGCAGGCCGTTTAACTTCATTAATATGCATTAAAAATGGAGTGTGCTGCATCCGTGTGTGTGTGTGTGTGTGTGTGTGTGTGTGTGTGTGTGTGTGTGTGTGTGTGTGTGTGTGTGTGTGTGTGTGTGTGTGTGTGTGTGTGTATGAGTCAGTCAATGCCCAGTAAAACAAGCTCACAAAAGATGAAGAAGAGTTAGATAATTGACCCGACTGCTGCCGAGACAATGGCCACGTTGCTATTTTTGTCACACCCTGGAGTGAAATATTAAGAACAGTCAAATTTAAGACAGAACTCATTAGGATGTCTTTTAAACTTGGACTTTAGGTCAGTTCGCCACCACTGTGGGGGTTTTCACTGACGAAGACAATCAATAGCAGCCTTCCATAAGTCTCTGGAGATTATTCTGTCACCTATACACACAAATCCTACTAGTTTTAAACTGTTTTTCTGCCTCTGGACTTTGTGTTGTTTTCACAGAGTTTGTGTAATTGATGTGTCTTTATCTGCAACCAGGACACATCTTGAAGCAAGGCCCGTATTTGGTGTAACATAAGTGTTACATTTATTTTTGAATCCTGCTAAATCTGTTCACCCAAAATCTGCATACCCCTCTTCATTGCAAAGGGAACGCATTTGCTGCTCCTTTGTCTAGATGGCACAAAGCATGAAGGAAACCATGTTAGAGTGGCAGTTTCATGTTATGTGAGAATAAATCAGAAGATATCATAATGTCTGTTTTCAAGGTCACCTCCAGCTCTGCATACACAAAGGAAAGCAGGAGAGAGCATTTAAAAGATGAATGGCTGTCACTTCACAATAGATAAATTGCATTGGGTGGGCAGGAAGAAATGTGTCCCTACTGCTGCTTCAGAGCCTTTCTGATTCAAAATGCAAAAAAAAAAAAAAAAAAAATGGCTGCAACAAAGAAAGTATTGACAATGAATATGAAATGCATTCAGTTTTACATTTGAAGAGTTGAGTTGGCGTCAGATTCCTTGAACATGGAGCAGCGGCAGAATTATTCTGGATAATAAACAGGAGGGCCGAAGCAAGTTTATTAATACTAAATACTAAAGAAAAAGTGCTATTTATTCAGCAGCGTACATTTAAAGGATGAAAAAGTTTTAAACTAATGAAATGAGATAAACAAAAACAGTACCCAGCGAGTGCAAGTTCACTGTAGTTGTGGTGCAGTAATAAATCACCACAAAATTTAATAAAGGAAACTGGAGTGCAGTGGAGAAAATTAATCAAGGACTCGCTAAAGCAAGACAGTTTTTTAATTTAGATTTTAAAAAGGCCAAAGTTAGAACATGTTTGGGATCTTGGGGAAGTTTTCTGTCGTTGTAACTAACGGCAACTGAGCCATTTAAAGAACGCTGTAGATGATTTTTCTGTCTGGTCCCTGAAGATATAAAACCACAGATTGAGAGTTTCAAAACATGTATGATTTATTTAAAGCCTGGATTTCACTTTGATTTAGGTACATCACATAGATGTAATAAACGAGGATGAAATGACTTTGACTGAGCCACACAGAGGTGAACGGAGCAGTCTCTAGCCTCGTGTGGCAAAGTTTAAAGTGCCTTTAATTTCACAATAACTAACCAAATCAATCGAGTGCAGTGATGTGAAAAAGAAAGTACACCCTCCATCGGGTAAGAGTTTTCGACTTATCAGGGGACCAAACAGCAGTGTAGGAAGGAATTTTTGTGTTGTTTCAAATATCAACAGAACAGAAATCCCTTACTCTACCTCGAAGCCAAAACGTCAAAACTGTGAAAAAAAGTACATTTAGCTTGAGAATACTTTGGAATACTTTTTTGTCATACGTGAAAGTTCACGGTGGCCTCAGTCACTGTAATATGTCCAGGTCCCGTGGCTGCTAAAGAAGCACAAATCATGACCCTTCCACCACCGCGCTTAACATTTGGGTTCAAATGTTGGTGCTGTGTTCAGTTCTCATCATCATGTGGTGCTGCACATTATGCCCAAATGATCACGTAATCCAGTACATTTGACTGTCAGCACCTGGCTGCAGTGTATCCTCTTAATTCTTATAAAAGCATGATGTATTACTTAGTTATTTTACGTATTCTTTCTGCAGTTTGCCTTTATTTTTGTTAAATACATGATGAGACTTGTATGTTATGTGTTGCTGCTCATCTTAGATCTCACTTACTTATTTTTAATGCCTGGTTAGATATAAATGATTTTTTGTTATGTACTGATGTGTAAACTCGCGGCGCTGAAACAGAGTGTTCTTTCTATTAACCAGGAAAAGCCACTGGACAGGTTTGGAAGTAAAAGGACTATTTAAACTCTAATTAAATGCACTGGCAGCGATGGTCCTGTAAATCTACTCTCTGTCTATCATATTTGATATTTCCTAAAAGTTCTGGTAAAATATGTAGTAGATGTTGCTCAGCAGTCATTTGCATGCAGTCAAAGACGTTTAGGAGCGCTTAACGAATGTTGCATGGCAAGCCCAAGCTGGTAACCGGCCAGGATAACAGTAACTAATCATTACTTCCCATGAAGCCAAGTACCAGTTGTAAATCTTGCTTGTTTCACACAAAATGTGGCCATTGTGTGACTTTGTTTACTTCTCATTGCTATCTGGCCTTCACACAGGCTTCTGCAGTAACAGACACTTTTACAATGGTTTTATTCAGCTCTAGTAAATGTAAAGGACCCGGTTTCTAAAGGGTTAAACAATCTTTATGCATAAATTCAGCTTCAGTGTGATGATCACACCCAGAGGCCTCCCAGGCAGCACTGTCTGCCCAGCAGTCGAGGCCAAGAGAGGCAGGCACCGCTCCCCCATTCATCACTGTCAGATTGAATGGAAAATTAACAAATCCCTTAATTAAAAGACCTCTGTAGATTCTCGTTTGTGTGTGTGTGTGTCTGTGTGTGTGTCTGTGTGTGTGTCTGTGTGTGTGTGTTGCAAGTACCAGCTGCACTGCTTCATTGTGCAAGCTGCAACGGCCTGGCACAAGAAACACATGCACAACCTTCCTTTCCATTAAAGATACAATTTCAAAAACACACAAACACCCACCAGCCCCACAGACCCCCGGTCTTTCTCATTAAGTGCATAAACTGCATAATGTGGACTGCCTGAGCTTCGGTTCCTTCTGGGTCTCTGTGCATCTCCAGGCGCAGGGCTGGGCGGGGAATCAGTTGGGGCTTTGATCCCTGACCTCTGCCCCTCTCTTGGGAATATAAGCCTGCATCCCTAACGGTCGTCCATCTGCATACGGAGATTCACTCACACACACTCACACAGCCTCTGCCATCCCAAGACCCCGACTCCCAGAGTCCAGCCAGCCCCAGACACGTGCCACTGTCACAAGCAGCAATAGGGAACGCCAAACGAGCCAAGGTCAACTCCAAATTAGGCGGTGTCTTTCGGTCTGTCAAGTGCTTTGTCAAAACCACCGGCTAGCTGAATGCAGTCTGCTTTTACGTGCCCCAAACCTCCACCCCAGCAAGCAGCAGCCAGGCATCCATGTGTTCACAAACATAGAGAATACCCTCTTGACCTGAGTGTGAAGACTAAAAAAGGACAAAAAAGGAAAGTGGTGGTGTATTTGTGTGCCGAGTGATTTTAAAATAAATAGTCAATGATTCTTTGTTTTTTTTTCTTTTTAACTCATAAACTGCACATCTTTGATCTTTATTGTTCAAAGAAACTCCCCTTTCAAATAATAATGGGCCTTTTTCTCTATTTTCTCTTCGAATTATTATTTGATAAGTCTTGAAGGTAATGAGTAGATAGACAAACATCACTATTGCAAATCAACAAGTCCTTTCATTCCTTTTCAATACAATTAATAAATATTGTGAATTCTCTAACCTGAACTAGACAAAATCGAGGCTATAATTGATATGGATTAAAGTAACTCCTATTTTTTGGTGTATGATTGACAATTTCATCATAAGAAGCCTGTTTTATTACCAATCACATCTTGCTTGTACCAACTGCAGTCTTCAAATTGACTATTTTCTCTTAATAAGAAAAATATTCAGGTGAAAAAAAATACCCATCGTCTTTAATTCATTATTAATTACTTAAACATACAAAGTCACATCTGGAAAAACCACTTTCTTTCATGAAAGTTAGCAAATTACTTTGTAACGCTGGTCTAAAAAAGTCTTAAATGACATTTATTATTCCTTCCAAATGTGGAGTTAAAACTTCAGCGGAGGGCGGTCGTCATAACTGAACTTGTCACTAAAAACAGAGCAAAGAAAGGAGGAGGGAGTTTGTGGGCTCACGGATCAGAAACTTGTTTAACTCTCCTAAATCTGCTGAGATTAGAGCTGGAAGTAGTCAAAGGGCTTAAAGTGTATCGGTACAATGGGGCAGAGAGGATTAGACGTGGATTCACTGAGCTCCTGCGATGCCCTTCATCTCTGGGGGTCCGCAGCCAGAGCACCTTTGTTGGGTTAACTAACGGCACTTCCCATGAACACACTGAACAGACCAATCCCTTTTTAATGATGCAGGGAAAATTCCATTGGCCCTGATTACCACAAGGCTTTGGAGAGCCGCCATTGTCCCACACACCATGTTGAGCTTTTAAACTGTGCAGCCAGGCAAGTGGACTGTGAGCTGTTTGAAGTCCACTTTTTTTTTTTTCCTGGTTAAAAAAAATTACCTCAATGAAAAAAAATGCTGATATGTGCATCTATTTTATGGCTCGACGGTAATGCTCACAGTGGCGCTCGCAGGACGTAAACTGCTTCTGTGGCCATCCGAACCTGAAATATGAAGGCTGAATGGTTTTTAACAATATCCTCCACATTATCCTGTGGTATGATCCTGTAGTGACACATGGCTCATTTGGAGAAAGGTAGAGCTGAGGTTGGTCTAATCGTCTCTGCGCAAACGTGTCCTGGACCACCGTTCTGTCCCAGACTGATAAACGTCAACTGCTAGGTTCTCTTGAAACTGCATACAGACTTTCCTCCTGTCCACAGAGGATGCCGAGGCATAAATTAGGTGATGACGACTTTTCTCCCAGCAACAGCAAGCAAGTTGACTCTGACTGAATCTCCCAAATTGATCCGGGAAGCCCAGATCCTGCACTGCATTAAAAACAGGTGGAAGAATTCCTAACAAAAAAAAGCTTCAGACATGACAGACAAAAACTCTTATACGCAGGTTTGCGTCATCATTTATTGTACTTTTAATTTTATTTTTTTTAACCCACTACTTCAGCTAGTGAGGGTCTGACCACTCTTAGCTGTCCCAAGTGCTCAGCACTAACTTGTTGATAAGTCAACAAGTTAGATGTCATTTCTAATATGAAGAAAAAGATGGATTTATTAATGTCTTTGTAATGTTGCCAGTAAAAGTCTAAATGTGCTCCCTACTGTAAAAAGTGTTGTGCCCGTGTGGTGTGCCGTGAAATCCTCTCGGTCTGCTGCGTACGTGCAGTAAACTCCGCGCACTCGAACCACATGGACTGTCAGATCTCTGAGGCAGATGTGTCTTGGCTCATTAGCTCATGCTCGGCTGTCTCCTGTGATCTTTCAGCTGCTTCCACATCCATTTTCACTCATCTTGCTTCTTTTTTTCCTCTTTTTTTTTCCCTGAAAGTGAATTACAAAGAAACTGTACACTCTAGGGGGGACCGGCTTGAGTTCATGGAGTTGGCACTGAGGGTGGCGGCCGTGTTTGAGGATTAAAAGACAAAAAAAGGAGTAAGCTGAACTATCTTCCATGTCATTTCCAAAAATGATATGGACAATTTTGTTAGAAAATAAAGCAAGAAGACAAAAAAAACAGAAGAAAAATGATAACCCACATAAATGGAAGAAATTCTGATCCCTGATGTGTCTACAACAAAGCCCATGTCCAAATTAATGAAAGCTCGTGTCTCAGCCTGACATTTAACTTTGACCTTTTAGATTATCCAAAAAGTTCCTATTTTCTTGCTTCCCTCTTGCAAATGTAACATCATTCTGGATGTGTTTAGGAGATAATATTAAACACACAATTAAACAGGAGAGTTATTAGAAAGGCTTTGTCAATAATTGCATATTTAAATGAATATTACTTAACAAGGAGACTTGGGCAGCTTTAGAAGAAGAAGATCTGCTCTGTTTGAAGGGCACATATTGTGAAACATAATGCCTGCTGTGGTCGGGAGCGTACACCTGAAGCGAACAACAACTCAGAAACTCACGGTTTGAAAACATGTCGTTCAGTGAGTCATTTTACCGTGACATCACACACTCAGGTCAGAGCAGAACTTACCCAGCTTCCCGACCTTCACGTCCACCAGACATCACATCAAGCTGCCTTTACTGTAACTCTGAAATGGGTAGCAAACGGCAGTAACACTGATTTGAAGAGACTCTCACAGGAAACAAGAGATGTTGTTAAACCAGCTGCTATAAACAAAGGAGTGAGGATTTGATTGAAAAGGAAGCTTTTGTACTGTATTTTAGTGGTATTCTTTGCAACATGTTTACCACAGGCATTTAATTAAGACCTCAGGAAACTGTGCCATATATGTTGTTTTTGTGTGAAGACGTCACCCAAAACAACAGAAAACAAATAAAAATAAGAGTAAATGGCATCCCTTGTTCTGTCCAAACTGTGTCTAGGTACAAACTCTTCAATGGCCAAATAGTTAACAATTAATGTCTTAACAGTTTCACTTGCGCTACAACCAAACTGCAGTGACGTCCGTTGAAGATTTTGCCAGATGTTACCAGTGTCTCCAGCATCACCACTTACCTGACAGTCTCACTGGCCCATTAAACTCTTGAACATTTCAACCATCTGCACAATGCAGGCAAGTTAAAAAAAAAAAAAGAAAAGAAAGTCACAGAGCGATTTAGTGCCATTAGTTTACCCATCATCCCATCTGCAGCTCTCACACGGACCAACGGACCCATGTGCAGATTAGCGCGGGCCTGGCAGTGCGATGGTCGATACCACACAGGACCACAGATGGGTCTCTGTACAGTGGAGCCGGTGGCTGGCGCCACTGCCTGGGCGCTGGCCAGATGGGCCACCCTGAGAGAGGTTCAGCCTGTCAGGCCCAAAAAGCCTGATCATGTTACTCAGACTCTGCTTCCTCCAACACATACTTACATTATCTGGGGACTCAACTCATCAAGCTTCACTGTCGCAGGCTGACTTCACTCTGAAATGTCTCAGAGCGCTTCCACCTGGGTGCTTGTTTTGTACTTTATTCATGTTAAAACTAGACCAGTCTGTTTTCCTATTTGTCATACTTGGATGATAATTAACTTTATTTCTTTCTTAGTTTAGCTCCAGCTTTTCTCTGGATTTACACAAGCAGGTGCTTTAATAATGAGATTTTTTTTAGACTTTTGCTTTCACTTCTGTTATCCGCAGTTCAACACTTAAATAATAGTGTTATTATTAATATCAAAATAATGCATCTAAGACATCATAGCAGTCTACCTTTAGCTCCAATGTTCATGTTAAACAGGTGTAAAATAATTGAATTTTTTGATTTAAAATGAATTGCCATCGATGTACATTTGTTTAAATCAAATGTCTGACAGCAGAGCTTTGGTCACAGTGATGTGATGAACCGTGGTAACAACAACATCATTGTCCAGATGGCGTCCTATTTGCTTTCATCTAATGGCTCGTCTCCTCGTGTGGGTCATGTTGAGTTATTTTCTGATTTCTGGATAATGTGCTCTAGTAGTTTTACTTCGCACCAATTTGGTCAATTTTTCCAGTTTTCATTGATGCCTCTGAGTGAAACGTGGTTCTATGGACAGCAGTGAACTCCAGTACAGATGTTCGGAGCACCCAGAGGACAAACTCTACTGAATTCTGTGTATTGATGATTCCCTGACTTTTGCCATTCCACCTTCAGAAGGTCAAAGTTTACATCTCAACAGCTGTTAGATGGATTCACACCATTTCTTTTACCATGATTTGGGCTCCAGAGGCAACGTGTTGCTTCTTTGCAGTCCTGTTGTTTTGAGACTTTAAGGATGTCTCAACAACTATTAAATGCACTCACTCACCGGTATTCCTTATAAAGCGGTGTGCGCTGGGGGTCCGGGTATTGCTACTCCCGTCTGATGCTATTGCATTAGATACGGACGGGGGGCTGGGGGAGGGGGGGGGGGGGGGGGGGGGGGGGGGGGGGGGTGCGTGCAGTCGGCTTCCGGGGGTGGCGCGGGGACGGGGATCGGGTTGTGCGCCGCCGCCGTGGATCCCTGGTCGGTGCGGCCCCGTGCGGGTCTGCGGCTGGGGGCGTGTGTCGGCCCTCTCGCGATGCTGGTGCCCCTTTGTGGGGGAGGTCCCTGACGGTGGGGCGTGGCTGGCGGCCTGGCTCCTGTGACTGTGTGGGGCTCGCAGGTGATGCGCCCCTGGTCCTGGTTGCCCGCCTCCCCACCACCCCCTCTCTCATATTTGTATATTTATTAATTAAAAAAAAAAAAAAAAAAAAAAAGAAAGGGGAAAAAAAAAAAAAAAAAAAAAAAAAGGGGGGTTTTATATGTATGTACGTATGTGTATGTGCAGGTGTGTATATATGTATATACACGTATTTAAAAAAAAATAAATAAATAATAATAATAATAATAATCAAAGTAATTATTATTAAAAAAAAAAAAAAAAAAAAAAAAAAAAAACCCCTCCCCAAAGAGACAAACATGACAAGAAGAGCTGGGGCCTACAGGGGACATCCACCCTGTTGGTGCCAGTTTCTTATTGTTTTTAATGCACCATGACCATATATAGATTATTATATATATATACACAATAGAGAGCACTGGTATGTGTAGGGAGTGCTCACCATACATGTACCAGCTGCTCTTTTTAATGCACCCAAATACATTAACAAAGGAACGGAGGGAGGGGGGGGAAAAAAAAAAAAAAAAATTAAAAAAAAAAAAAAAGTGTCTGTATATATGTATATATATATATATGTGTGTATATATATGTATAGGGATATATGTAACAATAAATAAATAAATAAATAAATAAATAAATAAATAAGTAAGTAAATAAAAAATATATAAAAAATTGAGAGATCAATGGGCCAGGTGGGAGGAGGGGGGTAACATGAGGGACTACCAGGGGAGCATGTGCTGGACGGCCCCTGCAGGTCACTGGGTGCCCGGGGGTCCGGCCCGCGCTCCCACTGTCTGGGTCTTGTCCTGCGGGGGGGATGCCTGGGTCTCGGGGGGGCCGGGGCTGCTCCTTGGCTGCGGCGCCTGGTACCGGGACTGACTACTGGGAGGGGCCCCCTGGTTGGAAGTAGTGCGGTGGCGGTCCACCGGCCGGGTGCGCCGGGATGTGTTGGCGGGCTCCCTTTCCCTGGCCTGGCGTGGCCTCTGGGTGTCGGCTGTGTGTGTGTGTGTGGGGGGGGGGGGTGCGTACACGTGTGTGTATGTGTGGGTGTGCGTGTGCATGTACGTGTGTGTGTGTATGCGTGTGCATGTACACGTGTGTGTGTGTGTGTGTGTGTGTGCGTGAGAGTACACGTGTGTGTGTGTGGGTATATGTGTCTGTGCACTTGCGTGTGTGTGTGTGCATGTGTGTGTACGTACACATGTGGACGTGGGTGTGGGTGTGTGCAAACACATGTGGAGGTGTGTGTGTGTGTGTGTGTGCATGGGAGTACACATGTGGAGGTGTGTGTGTGTGTGTGTGCGTGTGTGCATGGGAGTACACATGTGGAGGTGTGTGTGTGCGTGTGTGTGTGTGAGTACATGTGCGGATGTGTATATGTGGGTATGTATGTGTGTTTGTATGTATGCATATATATAGATATATATAAGTATGCACTAGGTGTTTATATGTTGCTGTGTATATGTAGATGCATTTCTATATGTGTATTAATTAATGTATAGGTATATATATATATATATATATATATATATATATATGGACAAATACAGGATATATGTATATGCACATGAAACTAAAAAGCACAGGTGCACATGATTGTATCAGAGTATATTAATATGTATGAATAACTACTTACTGATGCACATGTATCTTACATACATAATGCTTCGAGGTCAACACACGGATCATTGCTGGGTGTATGTATACGGGTGTGTGTGTGTGTGTGTGTGTGTGTGTGCATTGTGCATTGAGGTACAAATTGAGTTGCTCTGTTTACAATGTATAAAGAATATGTACTAGATAATAGCATACATGTCCACATATGTATGTGTATGTATGTATGTAGGTATTATATATGACTACTCAATACTGCCTCCAGCACCCCCCCAACGCTCAAACGATCAGAAATGTGATTGTAAATAAGAAACTCCTCCTCCTTTTTCCTCTATTTTCCTCTATTTTCTTGTTCTTTTTTTTCTTTCTTGCTTATAACGATTGATTGTCCTGTGTCCACCTTTTACCCCTTAAACAACACGTTATAAACTTCTTGACAAATATTACAACACAGACACCAAACTGCACCACCACTGTCTTGTCTCTCTCTTCTGCTCTCTTTCTCTCCACTTTCCACACCCGGTGACTATAGCCCTCCTCTGCAGAACATTTACACCCCTCTCTTCGACTCTCCCTTTACTCTTATCTTGTTTGATTTCTCCAGGGATCAATAAAACTATAAGTTTGACTGTTACGAGGGCTGGTGAAGGTAGCACACTTGCACACACTCACCCACACACACAAAACACCCTTGGTTACCAGATTAAAATGCATATATCCAACTCCGGTTATACCAACATGGTATCAACCATAAATATATATCCAAACAAGGGTAAGAAAAAAAAAAAAAAAAAAAAAGAAAGGCATAAATAGGTATTATTCAAAATTAATACTGTTTTTATGATCAAATAACTTCAAAACTCCTCCCTTTCCCATCATGCCACAGCTATACTTTGTTGAATATAAGTTAATATTAGTAAGATGTGCAACATCTGCTAAAACAAGAAAAAGGTAACATTTATATTACAGCCTCATTCAGAGTTTTATCAATAAATACAACTTCGTAAATGAAACTTAAATGTGGTTTGCTGATTAATCTTCTGTGGAACGAAAGAGAAAAAGATTAAGTTTGAAACAGAAACTCAGACTGAAACGATGCCATGTAAGAACATTTGTATTTTTTTTTTTAAATTGGAGGATCTGAAAGCAAACAGAACAAAATTGAGTTTATTGTGCATATTTTCAACTGCTGAATAAAGAAAAACATTCAGTGTCGTGTGGTCAAGACAGCGTAGCAGATAAACTCTAGTCTGTTCAGTTGAATGAAGCGTTTGTGCCTTGGTGTGTGTGAAAGCCCGACTTGTCAGTTTATTATGAAAAATGCAAGCATCAGTGTTATTGTTTGCAAATGTCAGATTAGCTGTATTGAATTGTCACTCACTTCCGCACTTAATTTTCCTGCTGTAACTAATGTTCATAGTTTAATACAGAGAGGCTCTGTGGAGCGGAGCTCAAAGCCGCATGCTGCCAAACACAAATAGATTTCCACTGACTCGGCGTCTTCCACGGTAACCGAACCCGTCCAGCTCTTTGTCCTTAGACTGACAGCTCTGAGGCAGAATGAATGAGAACTATCTCGCAGGGTCAAGGTCAGCGTTTGTGCTGATTTAGGCCGAGACACCTGATTTATTGTCAGAAAGCATCTTCATTTGAAATTCACACCAAATAAAACAGGTTCGACCAGCAGCGTGAGCTGTGCACGAGGGGGGTTGTGATATTCGCAGAGGCGCTGTGAGATGGATGGATGGGCTTTCTTACGCACACTGATTTCTGCGTTTGGGTGATTAAGTTTATTATTTGGCTGGCGGCTACATTAGCATGTGATTATCCTGAGTGTCCTACAGAGAGAGGAATATTTAACTTTTGAAAACAAAGGAGGACCGCAGCGGTCACCTGAGTCTCGTACTTCGGATGCAGAGAGAAAAACAACATGACTGCTCTGGCCTGGAACCCTCCTCTCAGTCTGCCTCCTTCCCTCTTTCCTCTCTTTCCCCCTTTTTTTCCGATCCCCTAGCAAACATTTTTTTCCCCGACACTTTTGTTTGCCAAGATCCAGGTTGCCATGGCTACCAACTGGCGCTTTATGAGCACCTCATCCCTCATCTAAATATTCCTAGTTATCTATGGTAATGAAATGCACACACCATTATCTGGCTTAATGAAACACACTCTATTGTCTATGATTAGAGGAGCAGGGCTTTATTTCTCGTGCTGCAGTATTCTCTGGCTGCACAAAAACTGCAGAGCTGTTCAAGACTTCTATTTTCTTTTTTGTTTTTTCTGGCCACTGTCCTGTTATGAGTCTGGAATAGCACCGAAACAATGTCCGGTTGTAGTGAGAAGTCCCTCTATCCTGCAGACTGTAATATGTGCTGCAATAGCTGTTTGATTGCACTAATTGGGCTGTCAGCACTCTCTTTGCTGCTTCTCTGAGTTTAGTTTTTAAACTAATGTGGCTCATTAAAAATGACAGATTATGACATGAAATCTTTCCAAGCACCCTCTTTTGACAAGGACAGTATAATATCCTGCAGAAAAATTACACTGAGCTGCACAGAGTATCATTATCTAGCAGCATCTGAATCCTTTTTGTCTTCTTTTTTTGTCTTTGCCTGTTTTGTGTATTTGTGTGTAAGAAGAAAAACTCTTATCGGTGCAGCGCTACTTATCTCAGCATGGGTCTCTGAAACATCAGTGGTATCATGAAACAGATACACTGTAAAATAATAATATTAATAATAATAAATTATATAAAAACACATTTGGTTTTACTTGAGTGACACAAAAAGAAAAAGAGAAAATAACAGTGAGAGTGTAGTCATGTAGGAGGGCATCTGTGTGAGTGTGCTGGTTTCTGTTTTCCAATAAAAACCAGGGGTTTCTGCAGGGGCAATATCTGCAGATTGCGTGGTTAAGTCACTCTGCATTTCATGAGCCAGTCCTGTCACTAACAGTTATCTGCACTGCCCTCTGAGGAGTTGTCTAGGTAAAATGATTCTCTGAAGCTCTGAATAATGCATGAAATTACGTAATGCAAATGGAGGCTTTATTTCCCCTGCCTCTTGCAGATGCCGGGGTCTGAGCCACTGTATTAGAGCAGCAAAGGAGAAACAGTAGGAGTCCCCAGAGTAAAGGAACTATAGCCGAGAGCAAAAAGGTCACAGATAAAACCCGAGGCTGCTCCTCATATGCAGCTTTATCGAGTATGAGTTGGAGTTATTGCTCTCTGCGCGGCAGAATTGCAGAGCAGAGCCTTATTCACGGGGCTATCATGGGAGGTTTATTGTGCGGAGGCAGTGAAATATTCATTAAGCAACAGTCTGGCTGGTTTCCATTCTGCCTGTCTGTAAACAGCAACCCAATCAGCTGGAAATAATAACAAGAGAGGGGACTGGTGGTGGCTTTTCAGGTTTCAAATCAAGAGATGCCACTTGCCTCTTTGCTCCATATTAGCCTACACTAAACTGCTGTCAAGCTTCAACAAGTAGATGAGTCTTCCCACCCTCCTCCCTGGGCAGTACTGGGCAGACCTGAATGGCATTAATTGCCCCCTAAGACGATGGCGGATGAAAGTGAGGTGCGGTGCTGTGGGACATTGTGGCTGCTTACAAAGACAGGTTGAGGACGGCTGGCAGGTCTCATCGACTTCAAAGGCAGACGAAGGACCTTTTCACACAAAAGATTACCACCCCCCTCTTTTATTTTTTTTTTATTTTTTGTTTAATCTTCTGATTCAGGATTTATTCGTGCCGGCCTCCTCGCCTTTGTCCACTTTGTGTCAGGTTTTAACACCAAAGGATTAAATTGCTGTTGTGAAAATCATTGTTTGTGTTTTCCTCCAACCTGCTGCTTTTCTATTGTATCGTGACATAATCGTCCACTCGTTAACAATATGAGAGGTTCATTGGTTTCCTTTAGAGAGTTCTGCCTGGTGGAGGGGTCAGGTTGTCCTGTTTGTCTGCAGAAACAGTGACACAATATGTTGTTTTAAGAAAAGCGCCCTTAACCTTTTAAGAAGCGTTTTGGAAAAAAAAATAAGGACAAGAAGGTCTTACTTAGAGGAGTCTCAAGGCAAAAAAGGATTGTTTTTCTTCTCTCTGCAAACAAAAGACTTTCCTGGAGATAAATTAGTGTGGGACCTCACTGGTCAAACACAAGGTGAGATGAATATTCTAGAGGAAAAGAAAACCTTTGGAAATAGCAATAAGAGAAAAAAAAAACATGTTAGTGATGTAGCTGTTTATTCTTCCTCTCCTGGTTCTCTGAAGTCTGCCTGGACCTTCACCTACACAGCCCAGATTCCTGTCATTCTGCAGCGAAGGTATTGGTCTCCAGCCGCACAGCCGGCCCCTCCATCTGCCCATGAATAGGAGCAGTCACATTTCTGATAGCGTTTAATGAAAAATCCAGCCGGGGTTTGGAGGGGAGGGGGGCAGCGTTTGGAAGGGTGGATATGGGTGGATGGATGGGTGAGGGGGAGGGGGAGTCTAGAGAGGAGAGCTCAACAAAGAGGGCCTTTCTCTGGAGTGGAAAGCCTAGATTGCTCCCTCTAGCTCTCCACTCCCTCCTCATTCTCTCTCTCTCTTTTGATTCAACTGCAAAATGTGCCAAATGACAGAGCAGAAACTCCTCGAGGTTTTCAATGTGTGTGTGTGTGTGTGTGTGTGTGTGTGTGTGTGTGTGTGTGTGTGTGTGTGTGTGTGTGTGTGTGTGTGTGTGTGTGTGTGTGAGCACTGTGTGGCCAAAGCATCACACAAAGGGACAGGTGTCTTGTGGTTTCAGGTTGCTGCAGTGAAGAAAGTGCAAACAAACAGGGAGGATTTATTCTTCTTCTGGTATGTTTAGTCCTGAAATTAGAGGAAGAATAAGGTGGCATTTTACACCCACAGGCTACTTAACATAATCATCAGTCATAACAATGTTATAGCTGAAGAACTGATCATCCTGTATCCCTGAACATTTCACAGATTAAGCTGGTGTTAATATGTTGTTTCTTGAGAAAATCTCATAAAACCCCACCTTTAAACTACAAAAATGGTACTCACTAACTTCCCTTCCTGTCTGCTGCTCTCAGCCTGAACCTCATTTATTACCACTGAAAACATCCATTTTTAGGAACAGGTCATAAATATGGTGTCACATTAAAATGAAAAAAAAAAAAGGTTAAATCATTTCTTAAAGCAACTATACAAAGTAATTGTTCTGAAACTAGTTTTTGTGGATTCCTGTATATTTGACAAAGAAATGAAGGAATATATCTCAGAGTGATGCCATTCAGGTGTTTCTGGTGGCTTTTGACAAACGGAGGAGCAACGCCCGACTCCAGGTACGTTGTAACTGATGACCCTCTGCTGTACCCTGCACTGTGACCTGACATGCACCTCCACAGAAATGCAACTACACCTCGCTCAGTAAAGCGGCGCACTGGAGATCCCCCTCTTTATTCCGCTTCCACACTTAAGTTGTGCATTCACAATGATCCCACAGAGACAAAACACTACCTTGCAACCATGTGCTTTCATAAGATCTAATCAGCAACTCCTGTATGTTAGCAACTTCCCTGCTATCAGGGATACTTAATAACAGATGATGAAAAGTGAATCAATTACCAGCAGACGTCCTTTCAGCAGCACGGCCACCAAACCAGCATGGAAAAACATTTAGAAATTCACATTATGAAGGAAAAACTCACAAGAAACATCTCAATATATTATAAGGAGAGATGCAACACGACCACAGGTTTTGCAACAGCCTGATGTCAGTGAGGCATTGTTGCAGTCTTACTCAGTATTTCCTGCTAGAAGCAACTGTTATTTATCTCACACAACGTCTGGTCCGTTTGCGTCGGTACATTTGAGGTCCATGATGCAAATAACTAGTGTTCGGCTGTGTGATGCAACAAGACAAGCAATGGTTGTAATTATACTACGGCAGAGTTGACTTAATTTTCTCTGTTACTGTGATAAAGAAGCATTGATCATGCTTAAGGCTTAATTTTTTTTTTTACCTATAAAAAGTACCTGTGAGGATGATGACTGAATTGTGGGTTTGGTTTTGGTTTTATGAAGTTGATGACAATAACTCGCAAGGATCAAAAACTAAATATATATTTGAATGAAATATAAGCATTATTGATCTCTGGCTCAGGTATTTGGTCCCACATGCAGAGGCTGGGGGTCCGTGTTGAGATCATCCTGCTGCAGATCATCCTCCGTTCTCCTTCCTTGTATCCAGTATTGGAGACCACAATTACTTTTAAATGTGTTTATTTCTGAAGCAAAGTTGCACATTTTAATGTGAAATCTTTATATATATATATATATATATATATATAAAGATTTTATAAACTCACTTGACGTGGTACAAAATGATAATATACAGTAGTCAACATTCAAAGCAGATTAAAAATACATATGTAATGAAAGATTTTTCAGAATATTAATTCTTTAGAAAGCTTAGATTAGATGTTTCCGTTGACAACTGTGCATCACTAAAACCACACAGCTGGAGGTGCTTCAGAGAAGGTTCAGCAACACTGAAGAGAAGTCGCGGTTCAGAGCCGGAGTTACTGATCACAAGCAAGTTAGAAAACCGAGAGAGAGAGAGAGAGAGAGGAGAGAGAGAGAGAGAGAGAGAGAGAGAGAGAGAGTGTGTGTTAGAGAGAGAGAGAGAGAGAGTGTGTGAGAGAGAGAGAGAGTGTGTGTGTGAGAGAGAGAGAGAGTGTGTGTGTGTGTGAGTTGTTTTATCTGTTTGTTGGAAATTGTTTGTGGGTTTTATTAAAGGCGCTTAGAAAAGACAAATCATGAAAGACAAATCTTCAAATCTTTTCACTTTAGTGAAAATTTAATAATAGAAGATGACAGAGTTGTCGTTCATCTTTGCATACAAAAAAGTGCAACCAGCAGGTGTGAAGAAAACCTGAGAAGAGACGTCTTCCTTCCTCTGACACTGAACAACAGGCATCTGCTTCTACTTGTTTACGGTCTCCTTCAGCCTTCAGCGTACTTTGCCATCAATGTGATCCCAGTGTTTTTTGAGTCTTTTATCAACCAAAGTCAACAACAGTGTGTTTTTGTCAGTGTGAGTGCACTCTTGTTCTCCTTGAAGGTCAGCTAACTGAAACTCCCTCAAGCGCCACTCTTACCGTTATTTAAATTTCAAACAAGCTTCAAACGTGCTTGGGGCATGCTCTCCTAATGAAACAGAACAAACTGATTCCTTACATTTGCTCAAAATTGAAATGTTAATCAATACCTTGGGCGCCTGTGGCTGGTCTGTAGAGGAATATGTGGCAGTGAGCTGATCGGGAAATGTCACTGTTCATGAATGATGTGAACAGATGAGTGACTGGATGTTCTGCTGGGAAAATCCAAAGGGTTCTGTTGTGAAAAGGGGACATCTGCTCTTACAAAATTGCAGGAGAGGAGAGGTTTTAAAGCCTTTATTGATCAGTACAGAGAATCACAATACAATCACGTCATCAACCCATCAAAAGAAAAAACTGAAACAAAAGGTCGTCATTCTCTCCCCCAACACAGCTCGAGACCCCCCGACAGACCATCTACCCACAAAAGCATCCAAGTCACCCACCATTTTGTAATAAGCGACTCCACTTGAAGACGGGTCTTCAGATCCTCTTCAAAACTAACTAAAAACCGGTCTTTTGCACTGTCTTGGTGGGTACAGTACACTGTACTGTATCCACCAAGACAGTGAAACCATCTCTGCAAAAGGGGAAAAGGACCAACAAGACGGGGACACTAACAAACAAATGTGCCGGCGTCTCAATCTCTGAACAAAATGAACAGGCCTCCCCCACACTAGGATCCAGGTGTACTCCGTATCTATTCCTGGCTAGACCCCCCCCCCCCCGTACAATCCTGCACTGGAGGTCTGCTGCATCTTCTTCGGTGGGCAGTTTGTACAGGAACCGCCAACTGCCATCCGGGGAAACGCCTGGGCCAAAAACCTCTCCCTTTGTCCATCATCCTGGTTCTTTCATTCATCCGGTGCAGCTCCAGGTGACCAATCCTCTTCCAGCATCGGAGCACTTCACCAATCCCAGCACAGCACCCGCACACTGCAATCTGCATGAGCAATCCACACACTGTCCGCACACACATTCACATATGACGCCGTACTTAACACCCACATTCCCAAAGATTAAACAATATATCTTAAATATTTAATACAAACTAGATCTGGAAACTGTCAGCAACCGTGTTTTCTGAACCCTTTTTATGACAAATTTTGTGATTAAAATCCTGCGAGAGGAGGGACCAGCACATCACCCACAGATTATGATCGATGAAAACGTTGATCAATTTGGAACTTGATCCGATGTAGACGTCTAAATGTTGTAAGGCAAACAACAAGGCAAGATCCTCCTTCTCTATACTATAATGTAACCAATGCTCTCTTTAAAAAAAATAAAACTAATCAAGTGTTCGTCCTATTGCAGAAGAACACCTCCGGCTCCATTTGTGCTCGCATCAACCTCCACAGTAAAAGTAAAAACCTGGTAAGATTACTAAGACGGCAGCGACTACAAGAAGGTCCATAAATCCGACATGGCTATACAAGTAAGAGTTGAACTCAAATTTCTTCACAATCCAGCCTCGCAGCATCCACTACATCATACCCAACTCAAACCCATGTACACCATTTAACCAGTGGAAATTTAACCCCCCACGGGTCCATAAATTCCACTGCGTAACAACACTCTTTAGGCTCCAAGAAGAACGTGGCCGACGTTCCTTGTGTGTTCTATCCACGGTAAAATCTAGACAACAATTAAAACCACCAACTTGTCTTGATGGCAATTTTGTTATTCATAATAAAGTTTATAAAAAAAAAATGATGTCTCAGAGCCATGATTCGGAGCATAAACATTTACAAAACAAATCACTGACCCACCGTTCTCTGTCCTAACAAACACCAGTCTGCCTGGAACAACCTCGCTTCTCCTGACAGGCTTCTCCTGCGCAGACGTTTGAGCCATGGCGGAGAACAAAATTATCATCCCACCACAAGCCCTAGTCTAACGCATCTGCTGGAGTAGACCGACTTTCCTGCAGAAAAGAAACACTATATGGCCAAACGTATTCGCTCACCTGTCTTGACTCGATTATAAACTCAAGTGACATCCCATTCCATTGTTGCTGGCTCTGCTGGTGACACTCTGCTCGACACTGTGCCAGGCGGCACACTACAGGACCAGCAGCGGGGTCACCAGCAGAGCCAGCAACATTGCCGGTCCCAGCGGAGGGGCCAGCAAGGGGCCTGAGCACAGAGCAGGTCTTGGTGGCATTCATGGGACCAGCAGCGTTTGTGTCCCACGTCCCAACATTCAAAACACTTCATGTGCCCCAAACTTGCATTCACCATAAAAGAGCCGTCACCATGTTTCACTCCAAACACTTCTGCAGTTTGCACTGGTGACTGCGAGAACATGAACATCTGCCATCGCAAAGACTGTACATGGCTGAGTTTAGGATCCTTACACCCCAGTTTTAAACCTGCTCTTGCTGGCAAACTTTCCAAATCTGTCACATTCTTTCTCAAGCTGTTCATTAGAAATAAACAGGGGGGACACACCGGACACGGTTTTACAGGTCGAAGGGACAGACAGTGGCGACACCTGCACAAACATCTTTAATAATCACCCCGTGTCCCACTAAGTTGTGAACCTGAAGTTCATCATTCAATAGCCTTGTGTGTGTGTGTATATGTACACACACAGTTTTTATTTCTACATTTATGTTTGCAACCTGTCTTGTGAGGCCTGGATCCTAAGAACTTAACAGGTGGTGCACTGAGATGAAGTTTCCTCCAAATAGGAAAATGTATGTTAAAGAAATGACAAGAGCCAAGTCTGGAATCACAGTGCTGTAGCCTCCTTCTTCATCAACAACAACAAGAAGAAATAACTCCTTGAAAGCCTTTCCCCATTCATTACCACAGTTGAACATTATTGATTTCGCATATTTTGAAACATCTTCTATTTTACATTTCTGGAAGAAACATCTGAACAAGTCTAAATATGCAAATCAGATCATAAAATGTTTTTAAGAAGGTAATTCAAAACAAAGTTCAGCAAAAGATGTGGGTGGTTTCCACTCTGCTGTAAAAAACAAACAAAATGAAAAGATGACAAAAGGTAAACCAAAGCCAAGAAAGACTGCAACGAGTCGGAGCAGAAAACGCAAAGAAATTCACCTTGATAAAAGAAAATCACTGTAAACGAAAATTAAAAAACAACTGAGCAAAAACATGAGTTGATGACTGAACAAGCTGTGAGAAGTCAGCTAAAGGAAACTGGATTTACAAATAAGACCAAAGGTAAACAATTATTGAAATAAACAGAAGAAAACAAGGTTACAGTGAGTTGAAAGGGAAGCCGTCGTGATTAGATGAAAATGACATTTGGTGCTGGATCAGTTTGGGAAGAAGATCATGTTAGAACGTTAGTTTGGTTCTGGTACAATGAAATCATACGATGAGCACCTGAGAAAATAAAAACCAGCACATTTCCAGACATTCACCATGTAAGGTCAATATCAGACAAAAAAAAAAAAGAAAACGGGTCAAATGGACGTCATTAACTCCACTTTACATACAGATTGAAACACTTTTTTCATTTCAGCAATAAAAATGTTTATTTCCAGGTTTTCCCAGATGATGATGCATCTTTCCAGAGAGCAAAAAAGCTTTTAGATGTTCTTCATTTAAGAGAAATATCCTATATCTGCAAACTGTCTGCATCTGAATCCGATTTAAAATTTAGGCTGAAACAAAGACATGGTCCGTACCAAGGCTTCGTCCTGTACAGACGGTCCGTCAGCTGCGTTGGGAGAAGCTGGAACCTGATTGATGAAGACTCTCGTTCCACATTCATAACGCTGACATAAAAGCAGCAAAGTGCTGATTGTAGCTTTTGTTTTGTCTTGTTTGTTTAATAATAGCTTTTACCTATTAAATGTTTTTGTGCGATATATCTGGTTTGATTTTTTTAATCAACAAAAATAAAAAAAACAGTTGAATAAAAGTGTCCTATTTCTAAACCTATAATTTGCCAGGGGTTGTTTAACTAACTTTTACTAATAAGGAAGTCGTTATATTTTTAATTTCTTAGCCATTAATCAAATCTATTAAAAAAATCGCTTTGATGTGATGACGGTGCTAAGAGTTGAAAATTCAGGATCTGATTATGGCCATTCATCTTTGAGAAATGTATGCCTACTGACCAAATTGCAGGGTAATTCATCCAGTAGTAACTGAGACATTTCACTCAAAATTATTAAATGTAATGTTGCTGAAAGTCTTGGTGCCAGCAGAGAAGGATAAATCACACCTTCGTGGCTTCACACAACATTTTTTCTGGATGTTTCACTGTGAACCAAAGTGGTGGACAATCCAGGGAGCCGTGATCCCAGTGGCTAAAAATGACCTCATCAATTAATAAAGCTGATCAGTGCTGATGAATTATTTGCCCATCAGCTCCCCAGGTTTTCAGAGACAGCGCTGACAGTTGGTGATGAAGTTTCCTGTGTCGGCATGCCCCTTTAGCACCAGTGCACATGGCCTCTGCCCGTTTTATGCAGAATTTGTTTGTTTTTTTTAATAATCTGTCAGTTATTTCTATCATAAACAGCAGCAAGCGAACAGTAGGATCCAATAACTGTCCAATAGAGGCAGCTGGATAACTGGAACCAAATATAAGTGAACACAAAATAATTCAAACTTTTGCAATTTGGTTATCAAGGCAAAAAAAAAAGAAAAAAAACAAAAAAGAAGCGGCAAACAATAGGGTAGGGGATACAAGTTGCACTGATGCCACTCAGGAGCCAGTGGCCCATGTGCACATCTGAGAGATGATTAACCGTAATTACCTAAGCACTACCTGGTCTGCATGCCAGGAGGCAGCCTGAGATTAATGGGGCTCTGCTGAAAACGGAACAAAAGCTCACATTTCCGAGGTAATGAATTGCTCTGGTACCAGGGTGTATTCACATAGTGCTCCCGGGCCCCCAGGGAGGTTCATTACAACAGCAGGAATAGATGGATCCTCTGCAGCATTTTCAAACAGGCAGGCGAGCAGAAGGAAGTCTTAAATTGTCCCAGACATCCTGGTTACTTCACAGACTTCATAACCAGGAGAGGGATAAACACCCTCCTTAGTACTTCTTTAATGGCTGGTAAACATCACACATCAAACCAGCTTGTTTGACTCGTTTCATTCATAAAAGGCTGTTTAAACAATAAAGCTTGCAGCAAAGTGGTTTAGGAGTGAATGTAAATTTGACGGGATTGATGCCCTGGACAGGTGAATAACAACATTTGGCAGAGAATTAATGTTCCTAACTGATGTTTTTTTTTTATAAAACTGATGTGACGTGCAGCTCAGCATTATCTGCACCAAAGGAAGCAGGTTTCATTTGTGCAGGATGCAGTTTGGTAAAGGCTGGAGGCCGTGTTTTATTGCAGGTGTCTCCTGTTATAAATCACCATCCAATGTATCACCAGCAAATTAATGGCAGAGTTATTTTCTTCGGTGTGATAGAAGTTAATCTATGGCTGTTGAGAGGCGAGTGACACAGAAAGGAAGACAGACACTGGACGGCATGTGGAAGTGGCGCTGCAGGAATGAGACCTCATGATGAATAGAAGAAAGCATCAATTATTGGAAGCTGAACTCCTTGAAGCAACAATGAGAGGATTTACAGGCTGTGACATTTTTCAGGACCTTGACCGTGTTACCTTCAGATATATGGGTCGATAGCGAGATGAAATACAGCCTGGATGGATGTGTAAATGATTATGCACAGACCACATACCACCCTCCTCCCGCCCCCATATCAAGTCAAGTAAATACTTGAAGAAAGCAACTTTATATCACTGAGCAGCAGCGCCTCAAAAAGTCAACCGCCTGCTTTGTTTACAAGCCTCCAACCATGTTAATGACAATTTGCTCATATGCAGGCCATTTCCCAATCAATCACACTAATGATGAGCAAAATACTCAGACTTTGTGCCTGTGCACGTCTCGCAGAGGAAGGAGATGTGGCTCAACCTTTTATCTGTCGTTTATCAGGAGAGACAACAAAAGGAGGGAGCTGTTATCCTCCTCGTCACCTACACTCTCCATGCGAGCATGAACATAAAAGCCTTCACATTTCAATAATTTATTCACATAAAAGAAGCAGAAGTGTGAACTATAGATGCACTTTCCTTTGATTAACCGTGTGTGCTCTGAAGACCAACCCCATCAACTGATCCCGTTTATAAGCGACATCAATATCTTAATCTCATTTTTGTTTTTAACTCGGCCACCTACATTACCCAAAATGCCTTGATGCCTTAAACTCTCACACAAGTATTTTTTTTGCTTCTACGTGTAAAAGCCTTCCTAAAAACCAGTCCTCAGCCCCTCTTTTTTGTAAAATTAAAATGTAGTGTACTAAAGCGTAGAGGAGAAACAAAGTGTTGCAAGAACGTTTGTTACTCAGATTGATGGTCTTTACTCCATCCCACTGTGCTGTGTGACAGCATCACCCCTCCTTGGTAGGTTGTAACACAGCCGTCATGAGGGCAAAAGAAGAGCCGCGTGAACTGGTAATGTGCAAAGATGTAACCGAGGTGCGAGCGTGGGGGTGATTAACAGAGGAAGAAGCAGTCCGACACCCCAAACGCCAACAGCGATGGAGAAACTGAGGCCACTTTCTTGGGAGGGAACATGGCACCTTCGTAGGACCCCAGTGGATACACGGCCGGGGCGTGGAGGCGGCTTTAACATACAATCCCACCTTTAACATACTAACAGTATTTAATGGGAATGGTGAATGTGAATAAGCATTAAAAACAAGCGTTAATATCACAACTTGCATTGGGCCTTGAATTATTCATCTCGGTGGAGTCAGAACTTTTCAGTCTGTTGGTTGTTCTTTGTTTAGGTCTTTAACAGCAGATTATCAGCAATCGTGTTGTGATGGATAGACAAAAGCCTTTTCTCCTGCTCATTTCGTAGCAATAAATACTCCACAGGCAGGAAGAAAAAAAGACTAGACACCAATTTATCTTCTCTACATAGCCCTGATGCAAATGAGGAAAATGAAAGCAAGCAATCAATCCCCTAATTGGGTTTGTGCTATTTCAACTTGTTAAGGGGGCCTCTGTTGAGATTAAGGAGAAGGTCAATTTCTCAATGTGGCAGTTACTGTATTCATCTCACAGTGCAACAAAGAAATCCACAGACGCAGTGCACCAGAGACCGCCATCGCCACATCTTGCTGATCTCGGGTATCACATTCATTAACACAATAGTACGCTGCAAAATTCTACGTCTGCCTATGTTTTTCTTCTTTTATATATATATATAAATAAAAATAAATAAATACACACACCACCTTATTAGGTATATCAGATGTACATAAAGTGGCCCTCGAGTAAAACAAACTGAAATCTTCCTTTCTTTCAAAATCTCAGTTATTTCAACAATGAATAAAGTGTTTATATGCCAACCTAAGAACAACGTGTGATCTGAAAAACTGACTTCTGCTATTTAAAAGTCCTGCAGCTCCTGGACATTTTGTAAGCCATCAAAAAGCTACAATCCACAAGCTGCGTGAGGGTGTTGCAACGACACCTGACTGACATTGTTAGTGTAAGGAACCCTTCAACCGTCATCAGATTTTAATTAAACTGCCCCTGCATCCATTTTCCAATTTAAATGAGGGAAAGCTGCACAGACAAAACAATGAAGAGAGAAACACCACTGAAAGAGCCTTGCGCTTCATGTACAATTACATCACTCATATTAAAAAGCTTGAGTTCCTGCAAGAATTTGGTGTTTAATAATGCATGGGAAAAAAAAGACAGAAAGAAAAAAAGATTTAGACGGTGTGTTGCTCCAAAATCCACACGTTGATGTTTGTGTTATCATTCCTTCAGGGAGGACAAGCAAACAGCAGCAGCCCTGCTGGGAAAGTTATGAAGTTCAAGTCGAGCACCGCGAGCCAAGCAGCCGCAGAGCCGTTATTTTGGCTTCCAGAAAAGAAAATCATACCGTTGATATACAGCATAACTCGACTACTCCCTCATGTCACATGAATAGTTTATTTACGTGCAGACCAAAAAAAAAAAAAAAAAAATAAAAAACAGTGAATGAATAAAAATTAGATTATGTATCCTTCTGTTAAAAGCTGCATGTTAATTTAATACAAGTGAAACCTGCTCTCGAGGGGGAGTGTGCAGGATTTTTGCTGCATAGTCGTAGATCAAAAAGCTAAGAGTGGGAGAGCAACCTGTCATGTCTGCTGGATGAGTTCTGTTACCATGTTCTTCTTCCCTCTTGTTAGGTGGGAGAAAGAAATCTGCTTAAAGCCACACAGTCTCTTTACAAAAGGCACTTAATCTTCCTGCTGTTTGCCCAGTAAGGAGGGGGATTGGCTTCGTCCGGATCTGGAGTGCTTGGTTCTTGATTCCAGCCCGTTTGTGAACCCTGACCTTTATCAGTCTTTTGCATTTGAACAGGTTTCTAATGAGGCAAAACCAAGCAGGCAAATAAGATTAAATATAGAGCCATTTTGCAAGATGTTAATGTATCGTGCTCATGCCAAAGTGCTGCCTATGGGTTCAAACAGAGTTCATGTTATTAGTATTACAGACCTTCCACGCTCTCAAATCTCAGAGATCAAAAGAGCTTTGTTAGGTATGCGACCATCAGCCAATTAATGTCCACAAGAACAGCTGCTCTGCCTGGAAGGTCGGGATGAAGCACCTTTTACAGCTAAACGCCTTGGCTTTTTTTCTCCTCTTTCTAGCCTCATTTTTGGGTAATTATGCAGCTCTTTAGAAAGGATTTTGTAATTCACACCCCAAACATTGCATAACAGCAGTCCCAAAACTGATCTTGAACTGCTTTCAGACAAATAAACATGCTGGGCCTCAACAAAGAGGGATCTACACAAGTCCCACCACATCAACAGCTTCGAGACACAGCCAGGGAGCCTGAACAGAAGCCCAGGAGAAGCTGGCTGGAAGCAGCGGCAGCCTGCTTTCCTCTCATCAAGCTTCGGTGGTCCAGGCCACTGCTGTCGTGTATTCAGCCTGGTTTTTTTTGCTGTGGTTTTAACAACTGGGCTTTTTGGGGGATTTTCTCCTTGTGAGTTTGACATTATGCTTCATATTCAATCCCATCTACAGTATACTGGTCCGCTTGCACACTCTCCTCTATTATGAACGTAGTGTATAAATGTGAACGTATTAAATGTGAGTTTCAGAGTGGAGTCGTGATCATCTTCAGCACAGGTGCAACTGCTGTCTGGCAGTTTCTGCAAACTCCAACAGACAAGCAGGTCAGTGTAAAACTTTTATGGCCAGTCACAAATTAAGTAACTTTAATATCTCAGAAATATTATTTAAGAGAAAAGTTTGGAAATTAAACATGGCAACATAAATATGCCAGCAAACACTCTTGAATCACAGCCTTAAAAATAAAAGCAAATATTTCCAACCCTGACAAACCTATGGATAAGATCAACGCTGCCACCTAGTGGTAACTGAAAAGAGGACAAATCTGTTACAGCAATGTTATAATAACCAAAAGTAAAAATCACAAAGGTTTTCCTCAGATAATTACACTGCCAAGGAAGCAGACAGGTTGAGGCACATTTCTTCTAACCATAACTTAAAAAAAAAAAAAAAAGGCACATGATTGCTTACTTAATTACAGTAGAACAGTATACATTGTATTAAGTTTATAGTCATTCAACATGTGAATAGTTTAAGAGATTTAATCAAACATAAAATCCAAACATTTAGTCTGTCTTATAGTGAAACCCTGAACGTAAACCCAAAGTCAAAGCTCCGAGGAAGCGTTGCATGCTTGTCATGCATCTTCTTACTTCTGATTCCCTGCGTGTGACAGGTATCCCAGTCTACCGGTGAACTTGTCTCTGTCAATGTTCTTGTGCTCCGGGACGTGCCTGAAGGTGCAGTCGTCCCTCGTACAGCCCGTCGTCCTCCAGAAAAAGCACTCTCTCTTGTATGTACTTGAAACAACAGGAAACCTCAATGTCCACATAAGTAAAATATTTAACCACCTCAGAGGTGAAGCAGACATTTGATCAGAACAAAGAGGAAGACGTTAATTTTCATACCCAGGACGTCTGGAGTTCTCATTGGTGGCCAACTTAGATGCAGCAGATTTGGGCTGGATTTTTCCAGGATACTGTACAGACAGCGGAGCTCCATCCACCACCATTCCCTTAAGAAGAAACACATATCTTATTATTGCTGATTCCCCTTTTTGTTCTTTTCAGCAGTTCCCTTCAGGGGTTGCCACAGCGAATCATCAGCCTCCATTTCACCCCATATTCTGCATCCTCTCTTACACCAACTAACTTCTTGTTCTCTTTT